>CM027866.1:37695889-38273389 GCA_016097605.1 Eucalyptus guilfoylei | reverse complement strand
GTTGCGGGTCGAGGACTCCTTCTCCTTCCCCTTCTTCAAACTCCGATTCGTATTTTTCATAGAGAAATCTCTGATCAACGATAGAACAACATCCATTTTGCAGACATATCTAAGGGATTCCTTGGTTTGGGCCGAAGAAGCAATGTCACTCGATCATTATCAAACTGACTATGATTTTCTCTCCGCGAGGATCCCACCAGAGCGCCTTCTACTTCTAATAGGCCATGAACTAGATCAGAATCATTTCTCAACAGTCCCGTAAAGGCGGATCTCCATTTTTCATCGGGTCCGGGTAGAGACCAAAGGTCTTGAGCGATCGATCGGCAGAACAACTCAAAAAGATAAAGTAGGTTAATTTCTTCGTAACCGTTCCAAGTTCAAGTACCATTTTGTACAAATAAGAATCCCCTTCGTTACATGATTTCTTCTTCATATAGATAGATATAGGATCTGTAGGGCAATTGCCAGTACATTTTCGGTGCAATAGCCCTTCCTATCTGATATAAAGGATCCCATGATCCTGAACCGATCTTACTCTGGGATCGCAAATCCCAAGTTTTGTCTATGAAGAGCATGATCCACTGGTATTAGTGTCTAGAATTGTTCTTTCAGTGTTATTAATGCCTAAATCGAGGGCCTCATTGTAAGTTCTACAGAAGATCTGTACATTGGAACCCATGGTTATGGACCCGAATCCATTAGTATGGAAAACATCTTCTTTTCCAAGTGAAATCCCTAGTATATGAAAGGGTGAAAGTGTCGTTGTTGTTGGAATAAGAAGCCTTCGTATCTTAATGCATGTATTTAATTTATTCGGGCTATTTAGACGGATCCACTTTTTAGAGAATATGAGCTCGAAGCAATAACAAGAATATTTTGAGTGGAACATCTTTCACAATCCCTGGAGAGATAGTTGTTCACTAATAGACCGAGGGATAAGTAATTCGACTCATTCACATCAGATCATGAATGTTTGGAATCCATATTATACGGAGACATTGCTTTTGCTAATTCGAATTGAAGGGTAATATAAAATCCCGGTCTATTTCCATCATATCCATTGTTTAGCTATCATCCTAGTTAGAAGCTCCAGCTCCGTATCAAGGTCACGATCAATATCGTCACTATCCTCAATATCGTCACTATCCTCAATATCGATATCATCATTGCAGAAAACCTTTAGGCTTGTTATCCAGGAACTTGTTCAAGAAATACTGTAATTTAAGGGAACATAGGAGTTTGTCGCTAGGTATTTGACCAAATAGGATCGTCAGTTCTATAGAACCTATCACTAAAATACCCTAGAAGAGGAGGATGGACATGGGAGCTGAAAAAGGGTTTTCCATGAGATGTGAAATGAAAACTATTGTCACGAGGTTTAATGAACAAATGATTGTCAAATAAAGACGTAAGAACATCCGTCTTTCTGCTAAACAGAATGTATTGAACTCATAATTCATTAGATACTTTTATGAATGTCAACTACATTCATGCAATTTGCTCCCGGTTGTTCAATCATTTGATAACTAAGTCCATTCTTTGATAAATGATCACTATGAGTCAAACCAATAGAATTTGATCAATCCTTTTTTCTGTCGTTAAGGTGGAAAACTGAACCAAGAATTCTCGTTCTTTATCATCAATCGAATCACTGTTCGCGACCCAGGATTCTATTTTATCATCAATCCAATCACCGTTCACATTTTTTCTTTTTCTTATCAATGAATAGATCTCTTTACTTGTATGACTTAGATGTCTCGTCTTTTCGAAAAAGTGATTCGATGGATGGGATTTGGTATGATACTTATGAGATCGATGAGATTGATATTCCAATATTTCTTCTTAGAACGTATTGATTTGAACCCATAAGCGGGACCACCACCCCATAGCATGTTGCCGCCAGAAGCAGAACCCCGATATTTCTTCTAAGTCCTATTTTCCAGAGCAACTAGAAAGAGATTCTTTAACCAGAAAATATTCGGTTCAGATGTAGGGTACCTATCCAGAAGTTTTCGCAACTCCATCATGTATGATGGAATCATCCAAGGATTTGACCTTTTTCGAACTCTGTAACTCACTATAGGCTCGAAACAAGAGAAGACGGTAGTGAACGATATGTAGCAACAAGAAGAAGGAAAAGGATTGAATTAGAGGAACTCCCGAACATTTGGAGATCTCCAGATGGGTCGATATCAATGGTGACTCATTATTTCAAAATCATTTCTTCGGACAGAAGAAGATTATGTAAACACACTCGAAATCTCGCATCAGATTCCATTGTGGAAAATATGAATTTTTCCGAAGAATTTGCCATGATATATCTGATCCATGTAATAATATCATGAAAAATGGATACAAATTTTTGACTGCCACTTAGTATCTACAATAGGTCTGAAAAAGTATCTAAAAATATCCAATTTAGATATTTGTACCCTGTCGAGGTATGAACCCATGGCATATATGTTTGGAATAGATTCCATTTTAGAGAGTTGGAAAAGCACCATCTCGTTGAAAGGTTCTATACATCTGTCCTTTCTCTTTTATTTCCATATCAAAGACTCCCCGTTTTTCTCTTTTTCGGATGGTAAATATTTCTCAGAACATGGAGTGTGAATCAAACCCATGTTTGAATTGAAATTGAGATACTGACTATGTTCTTCCCTTCTGAATCAGATAGATTCATATCTGAAAGAGGTTGACAATAAGTTCTTTCAAAATTGACTATTTGTCCCTCTGTTAGAGGTGTTCCAGAAATGTCTGCGATCGAGTAAATAGCTCTACGAACTAATGGATCGGATCGAATTGCAAAATGGAAAGATTTGCTGAAAAGCTAGACCTTTCGTCACCACTTTGGAAAATCGTTAGGTATGAATATGTTAGATACCTGTGACTCGATTGGTGAAATAGTATCCAAAAAAAGCGTATTTTTTTACCGCCATGAAGAAAATATTTTGTTTGCGAATGAACAAGATATTGAGGAATTGTCCATATGTAAAATCAAAGAATTATTGATACCGGGCCCTTTCCACATTAAAAGGGAATCTTTTGTTACAATAGAAGCATATGATGTGGATTATTCAAGAATCGAAGTCGATTTGCTTTATAAAAAAGAAGATATCAATGAACTTCTGAAATGGTTTCACAGGATTCAGCCAATTGTCTTGATCGTGGGATATCATTGAGAAAATAGGAATCCGTGTTATCAAAGATTTCCTGCGATTATTTCTAGTATGGAATGAGTCAATCATCAACTTTTGGTATCTTTATTGAAAAAAATTAGTGATATTGTTCTCCATTGATCTCATTTCAATTTTTAAGTATCATGATCATCCAATAATAATGGTTTCCATTTTTTCAAATGAACGATTTGAAGACCTATTGATTCTAACAACTGATTGCAGAGTTGATCATTCGGACCTTTCAATTCATAGACGTGGATCTCGGACCTATGAATGGGGGTATTCCCAAGAAACTCACAAAGAAAAAGGAAGTGAGTTCGGGGACAAAAAAAGAAACTTGGACAAAAGAGAAGTAACTTGGATCAAAACGAAACGAAGTGACTTAGACAAACTCTTTTGGTCGATAACTCTGACCAAATCCAATCGAATATTGATTAATACGTAACGATCAAGACCATTTGGAAAACGGCTCTTCTTAGAAACGAAATGTTCAAATGTTCCTGGAAATTCTTGCTCCCATTGGACCATTTGTATCTATATGCATTAGGATCCGATTCACGGATCTTCGGCTTGAGAAACAAAATAAGAGATTGAACCATTTCTTCTGACTCTTTTTCAAATTCGATAAATGTTGGTTGATCGTATATTTCATTATCGTTCTATGATTCAAAGTATCATTTTCTATTTGATCCCTTTGAATTCCATATTCGAGATTGCGATCGGATCTATTCATTAAAAAGAATCGATTCCACATTTCTTATGTACCATAGGTGTTATATTGGATTTAATCAGATTTTCGATCCATCTATATTGATTGACTGCCTCATTATGTTGTTGCTTTAGCAAATACCACTCTTTTGGTTTTGGATCTTCCAAATCATTCCCGCAGGAGATCCGGTTCATTTTTTCGATCCGATAAAAAAGATTCATTCTCTTCATAAAAAAGAGGAGAACCAATAAAGATTTCTTTTCGATTCATCCCTGGAGTTGAATACCTCATTCAAAAATTGTTTTTGATCCAATACGTAAGAATCCCTAGAAAAGGCAAAATCCTTATGATACACCCAGATCCGGGCTTATTGATAGAGTGAATAGATCTGCCATTTCTTGAAATCTTCTTCTGATTCAAAATGGTAGTTAACTGAATATCCCCTTGTTCCTGGGTCATGGAACAGATGAAATAAATCAAAATGGTATTTTTGTTCAAGAATGAAATCTTATAGGAACTGTGCATATCCGGATTTCCATCCCTTTTTCCTTAAACATTATCACATCCCCGGATCTGATGAAATAGGATGAATTGAGACGGTATTTTGTAAATACGTAATTATCTTGAATATATTAACTATTTCTTTATTTTCCGATCGCCTGGAAGGACAAAAGAAACATCTTGTTCTTTCTTCAACAATTTCTGATCTCTAGCGGACCTCTCAGTAGGATTTCGAACCAGATGAAGTTCTGACCATCTGTCGGAGAAAAAAGAAAGAATGGATCTTGTAGGATTCCCCAAGAAATTCTTCGATTTCTTCCGGAAGCAGACGATTCTTCATCTCCTTCTCACGTTCCGTGAATAGCCGGGAATATCCAGAAAGGCATTTAGAGAATCGGTCTGATTCTAGCTCTGTTCGTTCCGTTTGAAAGGGATCCAGAAAATCGATCTTTCTTTTTAGTTGTTGAATCTCTCTCTTTGATTGATCAATGTGTGATATTCGAATCCCTCATTACTAATGGAATCGAAATGATCTCTGGATTGATCAGAAGATCCTTTCAATTGGCTAAGAATCAATTCTTGAACGAAACTTAATCTTGTAGAATCATATTTCGAATATTTGACGATACATTCCGTACCTTGCTAAAAACCGATCCTTTGTTTACCAACCACACGTTGTCTAACCAAATCCAATTCTCTCGATATGTTCCTCAAAAAATCCGAGATTTTGGGCGGATTTTCCCCCAACTAACGAAGAGATCTTGGCGGAATTGCCACATATGAAATTGAGCACAATTTTGCAAAAGAAATAGCCAATTTCTTTCTATAAGATGGGAAATAGGCTCAATCATTTGATTGAATAGTTGACCCAGCTCCTTGTTGTTTGAAGAAACCCTCCACTTCAATTGGTATTTTTTCACGAAAAGCAAACATGAGATAGCTAAATCCAGTCTTTAACTAAAGATTTAACAATAGCTGTCGCGAATTCAAGTTGTTATGTTTCGTCTCTTGCTCGGAGACAGACGATCCAAAAATTCTCAACTCTTGGTCCTTGCAGATCGGATCATCCATATAATATACAAAAAGAAACTCCAGATGTTTGATATCTTTCTCTTGAATGAGATCTCAATTCCAGCGACGGTTTCATTAGATATCTTACAACTAGATTCTTTTTCCGATCCAGTTACTCTACCACCGCGAACCCCAGTTAGATTCAGGCATGATACACTTTTTCGTTATTGGGAGAACCCAAGTACTCTCTTTCGGATCGAGGAAACAGCTCTTTGAGATCTTTTCCTTTTAAGATAGAGGAGGCGAAACAATCGCCTATTGATATTGGAAGACCCAAAAGATTCTTCCAATGTATCATTTCTGGGTCAATGGAATTCATAGGTATAGGAAGAAGTCTTCTGTCAATAAGAGGATTTTTTCTTTCGACCATATTTCGATTGTTAATACGATATATGATCTCGGGCTACTACAAAATGAAGTACTACACCCTTGACGTGAAATATCGGTTGTACATTGAACCTGTAATTGCGTGAAAAGTAGGATACTCCAAATTCGGGGGTCCATGAGTTTTTATAAAACGTTCTTGTGGAAAAAATGTGAATGAAAGATCCCACTGAATTGAATTGAGTCCATGAATCTAAGAAATAGTGGGGATTCTTGATCTCTAATGCTCTCTCAATTCCTTCTGAAAATCCAGGATTTGAATTGACGTCCTTCATTGATTCTCCAAATTGCGATTGATTTTCCTAAAGATTTCATTTTCGTTGGAATTTGGGTTATTCACCATGCACGAGGATCCCGCTACATCCATGGCTGAATGGTTAAAGCGCCCAACTCATAATTGGCGAAATGTGCAGGTTCAATTCTACTTGATGTAATGGGACCCTACAATAAATCTATTGGAATTGGCTCTGTATCAATGGAATCTGGTCATCATACGCAACGAATTAAATCGATGGTATATTCATGTATCTGAACATCAGTAACATATCTAACAGTAAGAACTCAATTTACGGTTGAACTCATAGTAGGAAGAAAATCGATTTATGGATGGAATCAACATGCAGTATTTACAGACAAGTATTGGTTATTGAAAAAAAAATCAATTATACTTTTAGTCGCTCGAATCCAGGATCAACTGGATGAAATAACATTGAACTCTTCGCTGATTGTCAAAGGTAAAAGCTATGAATAGTCATCGACTCGGGAAAGGGTAAAAAAACGGGACCTATTCTGGGACATACAATGCATTACAGACGTATGATCATTACGCTTCAACCTTCGGTTATTCTTTCCCTCTTAAGAAAGAAAAGAACTTAAATAAAAATACTTAACGTCAATAGTATGGCGATACATTTATACAAAACTTCACCCGAGAACGACGCAATGGGAGCCGCAGGACAGCCTTCCAAGAAATCAATACACGAAATAATTTGATCTATGGACAACATCGTTGTAGTAAAGGTCGTAATGTCAGAGGAATCATTACCTGCAAGTGCATTAGAGGGGAGGTCATGTTGCCCATACTATAAAATCGATTTCATTCAATGAAAACATATATATGGTAGGAATAATGTTTGCATGAATACGACCTAATCGAAATGCATCCATTTGTCTCATACACTATGAGGATGGTAGAGATATATTTTACATCCTAGAGGGGCTATACTGGAGATACCATTGTTTCTGGTACAAGTTCCTATAATGGAAATGCCTACCTTTGAGGTGCGTTTGAACTATTGATTTACGTAATTGAGAAATCACCAGGTTTACGACGAAACCAAACTGATCACTTTATCCATTTGAGTAATTCTCTACAGGATTAGACCTCAACAGGAATTGAAGATAGTCGACAGCAAGTGATTGAGTTCAAAGTAGTTCATCACATAAGATTATGGGACTGAAGATAGTAATGGAAGACAAAATTGTTTCAAGCACCGACAAAACCAGAAGACCTCTTGTTTCAAGAGAGGAGGACGGGTTATTCACATTTTGATGGTCGAGGCGAATTGAAAGCTAAGCAGTGGTACTGAAAGATTCCCTGGGAAAATAGAGATGTCTCCCACAAATTACCGTAATATGTGGAAGCATTTATCGGATTTCATGAGTCATTCGGGTCTTCGAGCTACATGAAGAACATAAACAGATGACGGAACGGGAAGACCTAGGATGTAGAAACAATCAACACGAGTGATTCTGGGCATGATTTGGATTCCTATATCCACTCAATGGAGTACTTCATTATACGATGATAGATATAAGATCCATCTGTATAGATATCATCATTTATCCAGAAAGCTGCATGTGCTTTGGAAGAAGCTTGTACAGTTTGGGAAGAGGTTTTTGATTGATCAAAAAAGTTGAATCTACTTCAAATCGATATGCCTTTAGGCAAAAGGGCTTAATACACAACGATAGAAATCACCTTGGAAAGGGTGGGACAGTGCACACGAGCAGCGTGGTGCTGTAGCGAACTATTGCAAAAGAGGGAAACGCCACATTAAAATTACCTTCAGGGAGGTCCGTTTTGATATCCAAAACTGCTCAGCAAAACAGCTAACGTGGGGAACGTTGAGGAACCAGAAAGTTGGGTAGAGCCGGATCAAATATATTTGAACTCAGGTAAGCGTCCTGTAGTAGAGAATTGGTTATGACCACCTGCAGACCTGTCCCATGGAGTGGTGAAGGGAGAAACCCCAATTGGTAGAAAACAACCCGCAACCCTTGAGGTTATCACCATGGAAGAAAGTAGAAAAAAGGAAGAAATATAGTGATAATTTGATTCTTGTCCTTGTAGTAATGAGGAGGAGAAAATCAAATTTGCTATTTATTAAAAAAGGAGTAATTAATCGTGACACGTTCACTAAAAAAAAATCCTTTTGTGAATCATTTATTAAGAAAAACCAGTAAACAGCAGCATAAAGGCTTGGAAAAAAGAAATAATAATAACTTGGTCTCAGGCATCACCATTGCCTCTTACAACGATCAGCCTGCATATTTATATCATAATGGAAAGGTATTACCTATTTATATAACCAGATCGTATGGTAGGCCCTAAAATTGGAGAATTTTCACCTACTATAAATTTCCGTGGACATGCGAAAAATGATACTAGATCTCGTCGTTAACGTTAACAACATAAATAAGTTAATAAATAGATGATTAGTGATCATTAGTAAGAGGTGAACCTTTATGACAAAGAAGAGAAATAAGAACCCATATGGAGAAGTATACGCTTTAGGTCAACATATCTATGTCTGCTCACAAAGCACGAAGGGTAATTGATCAGATTCGTGGACGTTCCTACGAGGAAACACTTATGATACTGAACTTATGCCTTATCGAGCGTGTTATCCCATTTTTAAGTTGGTTTATTCTGCAGCAGCAAATGCTAGTCATAATATGGGTTTCAATGAAGCAAGTTTAGTTATTAGTAAAGCTGAAGTCAACGAGAAATTTTACTACGCGAAAAAATTAAAACCTCGAGCTCAAAGGCGGAAGTTATACAATAAAAGACCCACTTGTCATATAAGGATTGTATTCAGAAGATAAATCTTTCTATGAAGAAGAATATTTCTTTTGCTAAAAAAAATCGAATGGAAAAAAAAAATGCTGAATATGACATATCATTATATGGATAAATTTGATTAGCGGGACAAAGAAAAATAATCCACTTGGTTTCAGACTTGGTACAACCAAGGTCATCATTCTATTTGGTTTGCACAAACCAAAATTATTCCGATGGTCTGCAAGAAGATCAAAAATGAAATTCCATATTATCAAGAATTATCTACAAATATGAGAATATCCTCTGGTGTGGAAGGAATTGCACGCATAGAAATTCGAAAAAGAATTGATCTGATTCAAGTCATAATTTATATGGGATTCCCAAAGTTATTACTAGAAGGCAAGACGCGAAGAATCGAAGAATTACAGATGAATGTACAAAAAGAACTTAATTGTGTGAACCGAAAACTCAACATTGCTATTACAAGAATTACAAACCCTTACGGGCACCTAATATTCTTGCAGAATTTATAGCCGGACAGTTAAAGAATAGAGTTTCATTTCGGAAAGCAATAAAAAAGGCTATTGAATTAACCGAACAGGCAGATACAAAAGGAATTCAAGTACAAATTGCAGGTCGCCTCGACGGAAAAGAAATTGCACGTGTCGAATGGATGAGAGAAGGTAGGTTCCTCCAAACCATTCGAGCTAAAATTGATTATTGTTCCTATGGAGTCCGAACGGTCTATGGAGTATTAGGCATCAAAATGGATATTTTGGGAATAAGAATACTTTCTGGCTTTCTCTTTACACTATATCCATTGAAATAAAAAAAATAGAATCAAAAAAAACTTTCTTTTCATGCTTTTTCTCTAAATCAAAAAATAAGCAATTCTATAGGTTTGAATAAAAATTTGATTGATGATTTCATATAATTGCTATGCTTAGTGTGCGACTCGTTGGTTTTTTATAGGATAGAATTCCAAAAAATGGACAGACCCCTACTGCGAACTAATAACTATATAACTAATAACCAACTCATCGTTTCACATTATCTGGATACAAAAAGCAGTCAAGATATGATATATTGGTCATATCATTGTAGCAACTGAAATCTTTCTTACATGAACAAAAAAATAAATCTGATTATGATATAAAAAAGTATGCAGATAAAGGGAAGGTTGAGAGAAAGAATATCAATGATATAGGATTCCAATATATGTAAGGTTTATGAGTCATCTCATAAAAGGCAGTGTAATAAAGCATCAATACTGATTCATCCATAAGTATATGAATCTATTCATAGAAAAAATCAAGAGCCTCGAGCCAATAAAGACTAAAAAGATTGACTCAAGAACAAATTTCATGAGGGGCTCCATTGTAGAATTCAAACCTAACCATTAATTGCGAAGCGACGGGAACGATGGAACCTATGAATACGTAAGATTCTATTGAAAAATGAATCCTAATAATTCATTAGGTGGGATGGCGAAACGAACCAGGGACCAATTCATTTATTCCGAGAATTCATGAGCTAACCCTACAACTAAAATAGATATTGAAAGAGTAAATATTCGCCCGCGAAGGTTTTTATTAGATTACTCAATCTTGTTCGATCCAATATGATAATATGATATGATCAAAGGCAAAACAAAATAAAGATTCGTTAGAAAAAACCACATTATCTCATTATCTAGAAATAGAAATAATTATCTAGAAAAAAAATACATGTTTAAGTATATATCCAAACAAGATATATAAATTTCTAATAGATTAGATGAAATCTCAAAGAATCCATGATTCAGTATATTTTCATAAAATTCTCAAATTCGAATCGTTTCATTCGCGATGAGCCGGATGAGAAGAAACTCTCCCGTTCTGTAGTAGAGATGGAATTGAGAAAGAACCATCAACTATAACCCTAAAAGAACCAGATTTCGAAAACAACATAGAGGAAGAATGAAAGGAATATCTTATCGAGGTAATCGTATTTGTTTCGGTAAATATGCTCTTCAGGCACTTGAACCCGCTGGATCACATCTAGACAAATAGAAGCAGGGCGACGAGCAATGACAAGTGTGCGCCGTGGTGGAAAAATATGGGTACGTATATTTCCAGACAAACCAGTTACGGTAAGACCTACGGAAACACGTATGGGTTCGGGTAAAGGATCTCCCGAATATTGGGTAGCTGTCGTTAAACCAGGTCGAATACTTTATGAAATGGGCGGAGTAGCAGAAAATATAGCCAGAAAGGCTATTTCAATAGCGGCGTCCAAAATGCCTATACGAACTCAATTTATTATTTCGGGATAGGAACGTAGAACCAAAGAAAAGAAGTCTTGGAGATAAAAAAAAATTGCAGGTTTCTTTGACAAACAATATTTCTTTTTTTACTTCGCCCTTTGCATTAACATTGAAAGAACAGATTCAAAAATGATATGATTCAACCTCAAAGCCATTTGAATGTAGCGGATAACAGCGGGGCCCGAGAATAATGTGTATTAGAATCATAGGAGCTAGTAATCGCCGATATGCTCATATCGGTGACATTGTTGCTGTGATCAAGGAAGCATTACCAAATACACCTCTAGAAAGATCAGAGGTGATCAGAGCTGTAATTGTACGTACTTGTAAAGAACTTAAACGTGACAACGGTATGATAATACGATATGATGATAATGCTGCAGTTGTGATTGATCAAGAAGGAAATCCAAAAGGAACTCGAGTTTTTGGTGCGATTGCCCGAGAATTGAGACAGTTAAATTTCACTAAAAATAGTTTCATTAGCACCTGAGGTATTATAAGATGAGATCGTACGTAATATAGTTATATTATACATATTGGATGAAATATACATAGTATTTGGATGAAATAGAGTAATTAGTGGATTAGGTTGTATCAGACGCATATCCCTTTATTTAATAACAAAATTAAAAAAATAAAAAATAGCATGTTGATTATATCAAAATGGGAGGCAACCCAAATTTTAGTTTATCATGGGTAGGGACACTATTGCTGACATAATAACCTCTATACGAAATGCTGACATGAATAGAAAAGGGACGATTCAAATAGCATCCACTAACATCACGGAAAACATTGTTAAAATACTTTTAAGAGAAGGTTTTATCAAAAACGTGAGGAAGCATCAGGAAAACAACAAATATTTTTTGGTTTTAACCCTACGACAAGAAGGAATAGGAAAGGACCCTATCGAACTATTTTAAATTTAAAACGTATCAGTAGGCCTGGCCTACGAATCTATTCGAACTATCAACGAATTCCTAGAATTTTAGGCGGATGGGGATTGTAATTCTTTCTACTTCTCGAGGTATAATGAACGAAGGAAACGACTAGAAGGAATCGGCGGAGAAATCTTGTGTTATATATGGTAATCTTTCTTGTTCTGATATCCGAATTGGATCCGGAATTTCCTATTTGTCAAAAGAAAAAAAGGTGGGTTAGTTGATATCATTCCTACTACATTAGGTGATATACTGGGCTTTTACCTAGAATGAAAGAACAAAAAAATGGATTCAGGAAGGTTTAATTAATGAATAACTTCTCCTTCTCAATGGTATGTATGCTCAGATGGTATGTATGCTCAGGGTTTTTCAATAATGAAGATCTAATTCTAGGTTATGTTTCATGAAGGATCCGACGGAGTTTTACACGTATACTATGGAAGAGGTGCAAAATTGAAGTAAGTCGTTATGATTCAAGCAGAGGGCGTATAATTTATAGATGCCACAACAAGGATTCGAATGATTAAGTTGTTTTTTCAACTTCAGCATTCCCTTCATGGGGATACAATTTGAGGTTCAACATTTCAAGAAACTTATTTTCTTCCAATAAATAGAGTCAGAATTAAGTTGGGAACGACAACTATGAAAATAAGGGCTCCGTTCGTAAAATTTGTGAAAAATGTCGACTGATCCGTAGAAGAGGACGAATTCTAGTAATTTGTTCTAATCCGAGACATAAACAAAGACAAGGATAATCTTTTGAAAACTCTAACGTAAAGGACCCAATGAAAAAAATAGGATCTGTTTTGACATGAAATGGATATATCCATATATCTCGAATTTTTATTTATGAGATGATAAAGTATGGCAAAAATCTATACCAAGAACTGGTTCACGTAGGAATGCCCGTAGTGGTTCACGTAAAAGTACACGTAGAATACCAAAGGGAGTTATTCATGTTCAAGCAAGTTTCAACAATACCATTGTGACTGTTACAGATGTACAGGGGTCGGGTAATTTCTTGATCCTCCGCCGGTACTTGTGGATTCAATGGTACAAGAAGGGGACACCATTTGCTGCTCAAACCGCAGCAGGAAATGCTATTCGGACAGTAGTAGATCAAGGTATGCAACGAGCAGAAGTCATGATAAAAGGTCCTGGTCTCGGAAGAGATGCAGCATTAAGAGCTATTCGTAGAAGTGGTATACTATTAAGTTTCGTACGTGATGTAACCCTATACATAATGGCTGTAGACCTCCTAAAAAGACGTGTGTAGAAATCAAAATGAAAGAGATTTCAAGAGAAATAAACGATTCAATGATCTGTCAAATAATATTATTATGGTTCGAGAAAAGAAATATCTCAGACACTACAGTGGAAGTGTGTTGAATCAAGAGCAGACAGTAAGCGTCTTTATTATGGACGCTTTATTCTATCTCCTTTCTGAAGGGCAAGCCGATACAATAGGTTTCGATGAAAAAAGCTTTGCTTGGTGAAATAGAAGGAACATATGCTATTGCAAAATTTGAAAAATACCACATGAATATTCTACCATAGTAGGTATTCAAGAATCAGTACATGAAATTTTAATGAATTTGAAAGAAATTGTATTGAGAAGTAATCTATGGAACTCGCAACGCGTCTATTTGTGTCAAGGGTCCTGGATGTGTAACTGCTCAAGACATTATCTTACCAACTTCTGTGGAAATCGTTGATAACACGTATAAAGCTAATCTAACGGAACCCATTAATTTGTGTATTGGATTACAAATCGAGAGGAATCGCGGATATCATATAAAAACACCAAAAAACTTTCAAGATGGAAGTTATCCTATAGATGCTGTATTCATGCCTGTTCGAAATGCGAATCATAGTATTCATTCTTATGGGAATGGAAATGAAAAACAAGAGATACTTTCTCGAAATATGGACAAACGGAAGTTTAACTCCTAAAGAAGCACTTCATGAAGCCTCCCGAATTTAATTGATTTATTTATTCCTTTTCTACATGCAGAAGAAGAAAACTTACATTTCGAGAACAATCAGTACAAGGTTACTTTACACTTTTTGATAGGTTGGCTAAGCTAAGGAAAACGAAAAAGAAATAGCATTGAAATCCATTTTTATTGACCAATTCGAATTGCTCCCAGGACCTATAATTGCTCAAAAGGTACAATATTTATACATTATTTGACCTTTTGAATAAGAGTCAAAAAGATATGAAAATGAATATTTTCGCATAGAAGATGTAAAACAGATATTGGACAGTCTAAATGAAAAAGCATTTCACAACCCATTTAGAGAATAATTGGAAATCATCTTTTTTTCTAATTTTATAAAAAAGATGAAATGGGCTTTATTTCAACTTTAGCATAAATTTATATATTCGGAATAATATTTCGGAATAATCAGAGAATTGGTGAATAGGTGTATCAGGAAAATTCACTTTGAGTGACTATTCCCTAATTACACAGTTGCACTGATATTTTATTTCCACAATTGAATCAATTTAAAAAGACCTAAAGTTCCAGGGATTTATCAATGAGTAATGTTGCTTAATACCCAACCAAAAGACACTACGATGCCAATCAAAAAGACAGTTGTCGCTACTGGACGACGAAATGGATTGCGGGGTATTAACATTCTCAAAAAATTTTCATTAATAATCCCGCAGTACAAACCATTAAAAGAACACTAATAACTTATTAATTTCTTGGCTTTAAATACGGAAAAGACTGTTGAGTAGATATTTCCAAAGAATTGCAATGGTCGAGTTTCTGTTGATGGTTCTGGAGCCGCTAAGCTGGTGCCGCAATATAATTTTCATTCACAACATTTTGTCCCGAGTAAAACCATAAACTTCATTTCCTGAATTTTGAATTCACCGGAACTACTTTAGTAGTCTTGCTAACCGGCTCGCTCTCTCCGATAAACGATCCTTGATCAACCCCAAAGGTTGAGCTTATAACACTCGATACCCGCATATCGACAATATCTTTATCACCAACCCTATACCAAAATCGCCTGACGCGAGTTCCTTTGCAAGCAAGTTTGATATCTTCCTTTCCACCTGAATAATGGTTGCTTGCTTCAGTTTAAATCTCTTTCAATGCTTCTAGTGCTTTCTCTGCATTGTTCTCTTGACAAATTCCAACAATGGCATTCATATTCGAGATCAAGGAAATCACAAGGGAGCTCCATAGATGCAGTTGTTTGCATCTCCACCTTCCTCACCATCCAATCAAGCCAAAACAAAAGAAACAGTAGTAGCAACCATTAAAATCTAACTAAGGTGTCACTAAATGATCAAAATTGGTTTAAAAATCAACACACCTCATGCTTCTCCAACTCCTTATACCCGTAACTCTGTCGCCCTTTTTCTATTTCTTCATATGATAATCTTGACTGCTCTTCAATGAAACCTGGTCTTGGTTCATCCGTCAAGCTATATGAAGCAAGAGGAACATCGATCAACACGTCTCTTTTTCTCTCTATCTCCATCTTGTCGCTGCAATCCCCAGAATATCCATCAAATCAAAAAAAAAAAAAAAAAAATATTACAACCCAATTTATTTATTTTTACAAGTCATCAATTCTCCTAGCAGTGGTCTGCAAAATCACCACCCAAAAGCAATCCAAACTCCAGGAGTGCTGATTTTGTTGTGTTCCATGATTGCTTACCATCTTTATCCTCGACAACTTCGGAACTTGTATTTAGAAGTATTGCCTACCAAAGGATGGATAAAACTTCACATGTTTCTAATTTCCAGGTATCTTTACCCTTAACTCCCTTCATGTCTGTAGCTTTACTAGTTAACCATATCTTATCAACAATCATGTGGTTTATGGTCAATGTTCCAATCTTATTAGTGCATGTGCAACTAGCAGAACCACGTCTCGCCCAAGCTGAGAGGCGTCTCGCAAGTGTCTAGTAATTCATTAGCTTCTTCATAGGCTCAGTGTCACTGCCAAAGGCAGTCCTTCCTGTACAGCAACCTATTATAGTGACTACAATGACAAAATAATCAACAAAGTGTCAAAGCATCTGTAGAAGACTAGCTAATGGATTCATGTTGTAAAGGTTTATCCACCAAGGATCATATTGTCGCACCATGAAGGTGATCACCGCAAAACCCAAACCAGTCTTACCAGTTACTGTGGCGGCCCTATTAGCCTTGCCTGTAGCGGTGTCTCATTATCTCCACCCTCACCCAATGTTTCCATCAACTTTCCCCACTCATTTCTTACATCAACGTCACCAGCATTTTCTCGACCCATCTTGCACTTTAGTTCAAAAAAGAAAGGCTTCTCCTCATAAACATTGATTTATTCACTCTCACCTGAGAAGCTCGACTGGTCAATTAGAAGGCTGTATCTTACTATAAAAAGACTATTTGCTGGAACTATGTCGCTAATGGATATATGAACATCATCCCCAAAAACTGGGTCATAGATGGACACTTTTTCTCTTTTATCCCCTGGTAATCTGAATAAATATTTTCTTTTTCTCCCGATCCAAATCTTTGAATTGCAAGAACTACTTATAGTCACTAACTGCTTTTATAATGACCACCAAGAAGTTTCAAACGCATTATATCATGTCCCCTACTATGGATGTGAGTTCTTTTTGTTCAGTATGAAACCTGCTTCCCAATTTTCATCAGAGAGCTTGTATTCAAGCAGGCCGCCAGCATCAATGAACTATGAAGCTGCTTTCTAAAATACAGTGCTCATATCTTTTTGTTGTACTAAAATTATCTGTGTTCTCAATAAACAGCTTCCTCACCACTCTAGTCGCTTGCCACGAAGAAAAACTTTAAGTAACATATCCGAGTGTTAATAAGCGATACTTATACTCAATTATCTCAATCTCCGCAAATTTCGACTTTGTTCCGTATCTTAGAAAATAAAAAGCTCCTAAATCCATATCGTCAAAGGCTTGGAAGCCGAAAGTACATAACAACCAACGCAAACTTCCGAGGAAGGAAGAATCCAGATTTTCCTCCACGGATTCAGTAGAGAATGCCAACAAACTCGAAATCTTCCAAATCACTATGACTCTTATGCTCTCAAGTCGAAATCGATGATCACTTGAACCTAAAACAAAGAATATGTTCTAGCACCTAACAAAAGATTAATGCATCATAGGCTAGTAACCTTACAACGTCCCATAAAATTTACACCCAAACATATTACAACATAAGTTCTGATACCAAAAAGATGTCACACCCGAATTTTAGTAGGAATGGGTATGACACGATCGTCCTCCACCCGAAGGATGTAGCCTCAAACTATACCCCAAAAATCCGCCCCCAAAAGGCCCCATCAAGTGCTTCACGTGTAAGGCTCGACTAATAGACCATAACGATATTAGGATGTGATTGATGATGAATATGCATCGGGGATTCGTTTCTTGAAAGTTTAATCATTTCAAAACGAAAAAGGGTGTCTAAAGGAGTAATTTGCACAAAACCGAGCATAAGAAAAGGAGATCAATGATATCATACTCCCCTATTTACAAGATAATTTCTTTATAAAAAGAAAAACACAAAAGTATTCTCAATTGGATAAATCTTGGAATCAAGTCCTAGTTCAATTCAAGTCTTATGATAACATTAACATTAAAATCTCCTCTCATGAGAGCTCCAAAATCAAATACATTGTATCAAACGAGTAGCAGTGCAAGAGACAAGCATGACATTTTCACAAACAAGGTGAGACTCGTGAGCACTAAAACTTTCAATCAAAATAAAGTCATATAAGCATCATTACAAGAACCAATGTAAGAAATTTGATGCTCCATCTATTGAATAGTTGAAGATTTGTGAATGAAGAGAGAAATAATATTATGTTCATTGACTAACAAATAGTACATGCCTATTTATAGGCTTTACATAACGTTATCTAAATAAACAAATAATAATAAATCAAGGAAAATATCACGAATCACAGAATATCCTAAATATATCTCTAACATCTCTTTCAAACTCAAGATGATTTGAAAGTCAACTTGAGTTTGGAAAATAAATCTAGAAAACACTCTAGTGATTGTCTTGGTGAAAACATGCAATTTGTTCGACGAGATGAAGTAAGAATAAGTCGAACAATGCCACGAAGAGCGTGATATCGAATGAAATGACAGTCTATCTCAATGTGCTCGGTGCGTTCATGAAAAAAAAATTATATGCAATTTGGATAGCACTTTGATTGTCAAAATGAATGACTTTTCCACTACGATGACGGACTCTTCTTATATCTTCCGGTACCCATCATAACCATAACTTCAATGTTGTATCGGCAAGAGTTTGATATTTTGCTTCTATACTAGAAGAAGCGATAGTGGTCTGTTTCTTGCTCGCCTTGAGATAAATGAGTTGTCCAAGACATAGTAGTCATAGTTGAGCACGATTGCGAGGTCACCAGCAATCATTATAAAAAAAAAAAAAAATGTCAACTCCAAGGTAGAATGAGCAAAAAAACCAAGACCATGAAACAATGTAGCCTTGACATATCGAATAATTCAAAAAACCGCAGCAAAATGAGTCATATGAGACGCGGAGTCATGTGCGATTAACAATATGAACAGCATAAACAATATTAGGACATGTAACGAGTGAGATATATAAGACTACCAACCAACTACCAATAAAGTGTAGAATTTAAAAAGAAGAGTTTCATCCTTGTCATTGAATTTTGCATTCAACTCAATGGGAGTAGAGCAATCCTATTGCTCCCGGTGAGCCTAGGCCGAGAAATAAGATCAATGCATATTTTGCTTGTGAGAGATGTAATCACAAGCATCACATGCAACCTCAAGTCTAGAAAATAGTTGAGTCGCCCAAGATTTTCATTTCGAACAAATTACTAAGTTAATCCATATTTAGAATTTAGATTGGTGTTTCACCAGCTGCCTTCATTGAGAGAATCGCGCCCACCCAATGGTGGGGGAAGTAGGGGCTCCCTCTCAGTGTAGGGGTGGTGTGATGAAACACGTTTAGGGATCCCCAGCGTTAATCCTTCCATTTTTGTGATCCGAATGGGGGTGCCGATAACCGGAGCCTTTTTTTTGACGTCCTTAGGCTGGACAAGCTTGCTCTATATATACCAATCATTCCTGCGTGGATCCGGACTAGAATTAGAAACATAAAACACGGGGCAGGGAGAACCAGCCAATACACACTAATAACAGCAACGCAAGAAGAATCTTCGACCATGAAGATCAGAACATCGGAACTTACAAGGTTGTGAGGAATCAATCCTATTTCGGGTTTCCAAGCAACGGGAGATCGTCCAGCCATGGCTTCTTCCGCTGCTTGGTCGACATTCTTAGCTCTTTCTCTTCTCGCCTTCCCTTGTTCGATGGCCAAGAAGACCTACATTGTTCAAATGAAAGAGCAAATCGCCCCGGGACATTCAACACCAGCAGGGATTGGTACAGCGCCAACCTCAGTCTCTCACCTCCGGTGCCGCTGATCTCCTTTTACGTCTACAGCGGGCCTTCCATGGCTACGCCGTGTCCCTGGACCGCATCAAGCAGAGGCCCTCAGTCGTCAGACGTGGTGCTCCACGGGGTCTATGGGGACGTCATGTACCATCTCCACACGACCCGGACGCCAAGCTTCTTGAAAGTGGAAGATGAATTCCGGGCTGTGGCCCGGCACGGAACCCTGCCAAGGAGACTGATCAACCATTTCTGGGGTTTTCCCGAGTCGAAGAGCTTTGACGACTCAGGGTTCCCAGAGGTTCCAGCCCGGTGGAAGGAAAGTGCGTGAAGGGACCGGATTTCGATCCTTCGCTGTGCAACATGAAGCTCATCGGCGCTTATTTTTATGCCAAAGGTTATATAGAGGCTTTAGGTAATCTTGTGAGCCGAAGTACCTTAAAAGAAATTGTCGGCAAAAATGCATCGAGTACTTGACGAATTTATATGGATATTAATGTGGTAATGTTCGTTGTGTAGAGGGTAACATGACAGAGGTACAAAACCCCGGGACCACAATGGACACGGGACTCACACGTCGAGCACCGCGGCGGGCTCCCCAGTGGCCAATGCCAGCTTCGGCTATGCAAGAGGCGTTGCACGGGGCATGGCTCCCCCATGCCCGGGTGGCCAGCTATAAAGTATGCTGGGAAAATGGCTGCACAAGCTCTGACATACTCGCTGCCATGGATCAGGCCATAAAGGATGGCGTCGACGTGATCTCTCCCCTCGGTGGCATTGACTTTGCGTACTACGAGACCAGCGTTGCTATTGGGGCGTTCTCAGCAATGGAGAAGAGGGTATATTCGTCTCTGCCTCCGCCGGCAACACAGGTCCTGAACTAGGCACGCTCTCGAATGGAGCCCGTGGATCATGACCGTAGGAGCGTCTACCCTGGACCGCAACTTCCCGGCCCATGCATTGCTTGGCAACAAGATGCGGTTCACTGGAGAATCGTTGTATGCTGGCCCAGGAATGGGGAACAAGCTGGTTGGCCTGATTTACAACAAGGGAAACGAAAGCAGCTTGTGCTTGCCAGGCTCAATTGACCGCAGGGTGTGGTGCGCGGGAAGGTGGTGCTCTGCGACAGAGGGATAAATTCCCGTGTGGACAAGGGCGCCGTGGTGCGTGATGCCGGGAGTGGGAATGATACTGGTGAACACAGCCGAGGACGGTGGTGAGGAGTTGCTGGCAGACTGCCACCTGATACCAACCGTTCAACTCGGTGCAAAGGCAGGTAAAGTGATCAGGGCATACGCCAAGACAGATCGGAACCCTACCGCCCTGGTCATTACCAGCGCACAGGAGGTCAATGTCAGGCCGACGCCGGTGGTGGCCGCGTTCAGCTCAAGAGGGCCATACTTCCAGTCCGTGCAGATCTTGAAGCCTGACGTGATTGGCCCAGGTGTCAACATCCTGGCCTCTTGGCCGGATTATGTGGCCCCACGGAATTGCCTATTGACAAAGGAGTGTCCAGTTCAACATCATCTCAGGTTCATTGACATTGCACACTTCTCTCGTCCTTCCTTTGCTGAGTAAACAAACAAGCACGTGGTGTGCGCTCTCCAGAAGCAAAATATTTTCTAACGGCTCCATTTTTAGGTACATCCATGTCTTGCCCACACGTCAGTGGCGTCGCCGCGCTGTTCAAAGCCGCCCCCAACCTGGAGCACAAGCGCAATCAAGTCGGCGCTCATAACCACCGCCTATGTCCATGACAACACCCGGAAGCCCATCACCGACGCAGCCGACGGAACCCCAACCTCCCCGTGGGCCCTTGGAGCGGGCCACATCGACCCGAGGAAGGCCCTCTCGCCGGGCCTCGTCTACGACCTCACCGCCGACGACTACATCGCCTTCGTCTGCTCCCTCAACTACACGATCAAGCAAGTCCAGAGCGTCGTGCGGCGGGCGAACGTGACCTGCTCGACGAAACTCTCCGACCCGGGGCAGCTCAACTACCCGTCATTGTCGGTCGTATTCGGGCCCAACAAGAAGCTGGTCCAGTACTCGCGCGAGGTGACGAACGTGGGGGACGCCGGGTCGGTGTACAGGGTGGCGGTGCAGGCGCCAAGCACGGTTGTGGTGAGCGTGAAGCCGAGGAGGCTGGTGTTTGGGAAGGTGGGGGACAAGCAGAGGTACACCGTGACGTTCGTTGCGCGGGACAAGACCGATGAGGCCCACGGCGGGTCGATCACGTGGAAGAATCGGCAGCATCGCGTGAGAGCCCGGTCGCGTTCTTGTGGGAGAATCGTGAACTTTGTAGAAGGTTTTATGGGCGGGGCCGAAAAGCAGTAGTATGTAGAAGCTGTAAATTGGGTTGAAACAGAAAAATGTGTACAATTGTGATGGTGATTCCACATTAGTGGAGAAATGCAATTCTAGATTTCGAATTAGACCCAGCGTGCGTTGCTTCTCTCTCTCTCTCTCTCTCTCTCTCTCTCTCTCTATCTCTGAGGATGCAGAATGCCATTCCTGTCTTCTCAATCAGCGTCTGCATCACACAAAAGAAGATGATAACTTAAAACATAGCATGATCATGCCTTCATCCCTCAAATTGACAGTAGCAAAAAAAGAAAAAGAACTTGAAATCGTACAGTCATATTAATACCATCAAATGCTATGCGGATCCATTTTACTTGAATGGGCCATTACATAGCGACATAGGGTATGGTGCAAGATGCTCACTTCGAATCGGCCACCTTGACTTTAAGATACCAAAGTTAAGAGTGTAATAATGCAACTTTAAGGTATCAAAGTTGAGAGTGTTATGCCCAAATGATCTGTGCTTTCCGTATTGACCGGAGAGATCTGTATTTGTGCGACTGTAAGAGCAGTGTATAAGATCGAATTTGTAAGACATCCGGAAGCAATGAACTCTGCATTTGAGGCTTCTGGGACCATACTCTCGTCAAGAGAGAGTATCAAGAGACAACAGTGTCAATCAGCTACAGCACTAAGAAAGTGATTACAATGAGTAATATGACAGGCTTGGTTTTCCGGCCGGACAAGCCTGGCAGATGCCCTTCATCGACTGCCTCGACATCGGAATACCAGGCGCCTATTGCAGGCATGGAAGAGAAGCTATGTCGCCGTCACCGTCCCGATTACGGAATGCAAATCCAAGTCCCTCATGGGAAGAACCTGCCACCAGTACATAACGCACCCCATACATTGTAATTATATTACTCAGAATTTAGCATGAAACTGATAATGCCACACAAAGGCCCCAGTTTCTCTCTCTCTCTCTCTCTCTCTCTCTCTCTCTCTCTCTCTCTCTCTCTCTCTCTCTTTAAATGATAAATATTAATGTTCCATTGGAACCTGCGAAAGTGCAGTGTTGAGACGTGAGTGGAATCGAAATGCAAGAAATGATAGATGAATTAAAAGGATGACACCATTGATTAGGTTGGAATGCCCCGAGAGCACCATGCGCAATATACAAAAGGTGCACATTACAAAGGCTATGATCAGTGGTTACATGTCAGTTTGAACTCTTATGTTGCTTTCCACCATCGTATGATTGATAGAGATTGTACTCACAATCATGTACATCACGTGTAAGGCTCGACTAACAGACGAGAACGATATTCGGATGTAATTGACGATCGATATGCATCGGGGACTCGTTTCTTGAAGGTTCAATCATTTCGAAAAAAAAAAGGGATGTCTAAAGGAGTAATATGTACTAGTCCGAGCATACAAGAAGGAGGTCAATGATATCATACTCCCCATCTTTACAATATAAATTTATTTTTAACGCAAAAAATATTCTCGGTCGGATAGATCTCAAGATCAAGTCCTAGTTCATTTCCAAATATTTTATGATACCATTGACATTAAAATCTCCGCTCATGAGGCTCAAAATTGAACACGTAGTATCAAACAAGTAGCGGTGCCAGAGCCAAACAAGCATGACATTCCCACAAACGAGGTGAGACCGACGAGCACTGAAGTTTCAATCAAAATAAGCTCAGATGCATCATTGTAAAATATGTCTCGAGTTTGAGTCTAATGTGAAATTTCGAATATTCCGAATTGGATATGTTGCGGACGTTCAAAATTGAGCAAAGAAGATCCGAAGATCAACTTCCCAAAATTCGAATCTCGTTAGAGAATTTGGCCACTAAAATAGGAAAGTCCAACTTTCACTTGGATTGGGATTTTGTTTAAAACATACGAGAGATATGTTTTGGATAAAATCGTATAAGATAGGAAACGGAATCCTATGAGAAGTCGGCAAAAGAATAAGGTCTCACTTATATATATAGACTTGTGGCCGTGGGTGGTAGGAGGTTGATCATGAAGAATTGGTCTTGAAGCGTCGTCTCATCGTGAGTGCTTGGGAGGGATTTTTCTTTGTCGTTCTTGTCCGTGAATTGCATCCCGAAAGATTTAGTGTTCAAGCCAATTAAATCTTGTGGTAAGATTTGCGTGTAATTTTTTCGTGAGATTGAGAAATTATTTCTTGAGGAATTTCGAGCTAAACCTTTGCATGCGTTATTGGGTGTAATTGGAGCTTGGGAAACATCGAGAGAGTGTTTGAGTAACCCGAATGCGTAATCTTCTTGTATCGCATTCATAGTGAAATTCGTATTTGCTTCTCGTGGACATTAGGTCTTTACGACCGAGAACGACGTAATCCGATGTCCGATTTATTTTAACTTTTTTAAATCATATTATTGTTCGATCGCTCGCCTGCGTAACAACAACAACCAACGTGACAATCATCTATTGAGATATTTCAAATGAAATCTTGATTTTCTCAAAATAAATAAAGCAAATATATTTTTTCTGTGAGGATAAACATAGTGGGCCTCTCTACATCATGTGGGACATTATTTTCTATTACATTGTAAACCGATGTGATATATAGGACCGGTTATTAACAACTCATGTTGTTATATAACCACAGCGCTAATAAGTTAACGTTTATAGCAATATATCATGTCAACTGATGACGTAATATGCGATGTTCATACATTATATATAAGTTCACAACCTTCCTTTGCTGGCATGTGCAAGACGCGATCGATAATCGAAGTCGAGTTCAGATCGCCTAACTTTTTGGATTGAAGAGCGTCCTCCTCTTGGCCGCCCATGATCAGAGGGAATATTGCAGTTGCAGCCTACCAACGAACACGCATGTGAATCGAGAGAACACTATCGTATGAAGATCGGACAATAAACGATTGCTAATTCCCATCTATCGAACCCCGAATCGATTCCGATTGCTGATCCATCAAACCCACCTACCATGTCCATCAAGATGTCTCCATTCCAAAGTACGGCTTGACACCATCTGTTTAATAATCACAATGAGATCCTTCCTGGATCTTTTGTCTATTTTCTTTTCCCATGTTGCTGCAAGAATCGCTTCCCACAAAGCACATACTGGGCAGGACAAAGCTCGCATGTGCTCTTATGCGACCCACCAAAAATAATAACTTTTCCTTTTCCTATAGTCACTAAAAATGATTTTGTCTACATAATCATTCCCGAAGCACATATCGAGCAATGTTCATCAATGAGCAGAATGATGACAAGGGCAGCAGAAAAGAGGGCAAGGGGAGATTTTTCCATTTCTTCTTTTGCTTGCGCATAATCTAAGTTTGACATGACAAAGTCAATGAAGATTGCCCACTTGGGATTTTCCCCAGGGCGATTGTGATTTAGGCACCTTCCTCTCTCAAATAAAGTTACTAGACTGATAAAAAAAGGTTTGAGAATTGAGCGTACACTATCTCTGATTGATCTTTATGTCTAATTGGCACTCACACATCGGTCGGAGGCTTATTAACAAAAGGTTGGTTAACGTCGCGTCGTTTACTTCTTGCGATAACATTTCTTTATGTCTAATCGACAATGTACCCATCAAGTGCCCCGTGAATTTATGATGAGCATCGCTTTAAAGATATATGTCAATTAGTAATCATTCTTAAGGGCAGGATGATCGAGAAATCTCGGTTCGATCATCCTCTCTTCACTTTCCTTTTCACGTCGAGTACTATGCATTATGAGATGCTAATAGAGATCGCATGTCCTAATCAAAGAGGAATGCACATTAGTTTTTCAATGCATAATCCTTCGGAGTTAGCCGAAATTGATTATGATGGAGCTTTCAAATCTCAATGAGTGTATTTTGACTTAATTAGATACATAAGAGTTACTCGATTTGAATATCATCCGATTAGGATAGCACGTAGAAAAAGAACATATGACTAAGGACAACAATATTCGAAATTTTGAACGAGAGTCCAAATATTATTTCTTATGGGCTACATATGTCTCCGTGGACATGGCTTAGAAATAGCTCGATCAACATGACCATCGTGATTTTTGGTTGAGAAAAAGAGGAGTGGAGAAGAAACCCCACACGGTATTACGCTTTAGCTTATTGTTGTCTCATATGATTGAGCTACAAAAGTGGGCACCAGTACTACACCTTCCAATGAAATTGCAAAGTTTCTTAGCAAAGGACCAGCAGAAATTAAAGTGGAAGTCTAATCTCCATACAGTCATTCAAGAGTTTTTGTCGGGCTATATTCATTGTACGATTTTCTCGATCGTCTCGCATGAAACCCTTGGCAAATTAATTGATGGATGTGAACAATTATCACGCCGGTCCATTGAAATTCAAAGAAGTACTTGTATGCTTGATTCATGCAGGGTAGGCCTCCTAAATTTTATTGAAGTCTTGAGTAAGATATTACCTTCAACAATCATTTTCAAGATGATCTTGAGAGGAAAAAAAAGAGCTACGCAATGCTTACCAAACTCGAGTGGCTAGGTCTGCCAAAAAAAAAAACTCGGTGGCTAGGCAAGTGCGCGCACCCGGAAATTAGAAGATTTCTTTTCTTTTTTTGGGGTTTGAAAGTGGGAAAGTAAGCCTCAACTACAATCCCCACAGCCTTTGAGCAAATGATTAAAAATTATGTCCAATTGAAACCGGCAAAAGTAGTGTGATGCGACGTGGGTGGCATTGAAATGCAAGAAATGATTGATACATTAATATATATATATATATATATATATATATATGTATATATATATATATATATATATATATATATATATATATGTTTCCACTGGTTAGGTTAGGTGGCACTGAGTGCACTATGGGAAATAATAGAATTTCCAGAGTACTGGGAGAAGACACAAAAAGAAAATGAAGAAGAAGAAAAGGTGCACATTAGAAAGACCATGATCAGCGCTCATTACATGTACGTACATTTGCATCCAGCTACAAGCAAATGAGATTTTGCATTTCCTAAAATTTCGTCTAGACTCAAGATTCCTCGATCTTTATGTCCACTTCGTGCCTAAGGCTCGACCGAGATGAGGAGAATGTTTGGATCTAACTGATGAACGATGAACATCGCGGACTGGGTCCTCTGCAAATAAGCACATATGCATCAGCACCAGAATCAATGGGAGAAGCTGACGATCCATCTAATGAGATGAAACCCTAATTTGGTCAGAAAAATATGAAGAAAAAGGGTTTTTTTTTTCTGTGAGGATAAAGAGGGTGGGATTCTGTTCTCTTCAATGGAGGACCCTCCATTATCCGGGACATTATTCATCTCTACAGCTGTGTTCTCTGTGTCATCTTGTGCCTGCGTTTGCGTGTGAAACAAACAGGACAGAGACAGAGCTCACATTACACAGCATCAGTAGATTACAAAACCCATCTCTCGTCCCCAAGTTCACAAGCTGCAATGACAACACACTCCCATGACATGACTTTGCATTGTGGGTACCTTCTATTCTATTCTATATATACACACATCTATCTAAGTACAATGGAAATTGTCTGATTCATAACCTATTGTATATGTATTGATTCAATTATAAAATTTCCGATTTTATTAATTTAACTTTAAATCTTTGTGCAAAATTCTAATGTAGTCTCTTGCTAATTTTAGCGAAATCACTTTCAGCGATGACTAAACCCACAGGTCAACGCCAGTCAATACTTGACTGAAATAACTAGATTGAAATTTCAAGCAAATAATCATAATTAAATTGGTAAAATCGAAAAAGTTTAGGACCAAATTGGTATCCTTCAATAATACATCACATTATTCTTTCTTGTAGAGGTTTTCATTGAAGTTCTAGTCTAGAATTTTGCAGATGTCGATACATGCGATTCTGCACATTCACGACTGATAGCAATCCACATTGTAATTCACGAAGAATGTTATAATATATCAGGAAAAGTACTGGCTTTGTCTAGATTTTCCATACAACATGTGCACTTGATGACAAGGTTGATTGAAATTCTTGTTCGAGCTTGGGCATTATTTTGCTCTTTATTGTTGCTTCAGTGCCTGGGCTTTGGACACCACCCTTTCGCATTTGTCGTTTTACCTTAGTGTCAAGGTTTTTCGTGGTTTTTCGTCGTGCCTAAACTCAGTGATTAGGAAAATAATCTGGATTGCGATTGTTTAGGGAGAAATATTTTGATGCGTGGACTCCATTTGTTGTTCATCGTTCTTTCTTGCTGTCCATTTGAAATCTGTGGAATCTGGCCATGACATTTCTGTCATAAGAACAAGATAGAACGAACAGGTTAATTTTGTATGGTAGAGTGTCATGACACGGCATGTTATGACCACCCATCAGATGAAGATGGCTTGTCCTATTCTTGTGATGATAGTTTACTACTAAAAGTAAGAGATTTTATGTAGTACCGGTCTTTTTAACAGATTAACTTCATGGAAGTTAAGATATTGAAATAGGTTTAATTAACAGATTAGCTATAACTAGGTAAGATCTCCCAAACTTATTAGTGGGTCGGTAGTCCATGGCTATTCTTATGAACTCGCTATCAGAGGATGATGTAGCTAGGAAATCCCATGTGGCTGTCATGTACATGGCGACTTAGCAATGAGGAAAGGCCACATGGGAGACACATGGCATTGGAAACTAATTTATGGCGAGCTTAGAATTTGATGGGACGTCTTTTAAGGAGGTGGTAAAGACTTCATTAATCGATACGAAAGGTTAAGAATCCAAGTGACCGATATGCCAAACACCAAAGACTAATGGGGCACTAATTTCAATTAATTCGTCAATATGTCACAAGCTTTTAATTGGGATTGACATACGAAGAGTGCTTACCAGCTAAACTCAATCTCTCTCTCTCTAATATGAGAAGGTATTTTTAATCGCGTGAGTCCAGTTCACATCTACCGTTAGATCATACGGATCTATACGTGCCCGTCTCATCGAACGGTACATGTAATTTGAGTCCAAATACGTGGGATGCATCCAACATCTTGTCCTCCCCACGCACGCTCACTTCCTAGTTCCTACAGTGTCACGGGCATCTTATAAAAGCAACGCCCTACATTTACGAACTTGTGGAAGTTTTCTCTCTCTCTCTCTGAAAACTGCCATGGCCACCGTGGCCCAGTCCCTCCTCTTCCTCGTCTCTCTCCAATGCCTCCTCACGCTCTCTTTCGCGGCCGCCGCCGCCGCCAGAAGGACCTACATCGTCCACATGAGCCACCATGAGAAGCCCTCCCTCTTCCCCACCCACCACGACTGGTACCTCTCCCGCCTCCTCTCTCTCCCCTCCTCCTCCTCCTTCCCCTCCTCCCCCACCCTGCTTTACTCCTACTCCGCCGCCTACCCCGGCTTCGCCGCCTCCCTCGACCCCTCCCAGGCCGCCTCCCTCCGCCGCTCCCCGCCGTCCTCGGCGTCTACGAGACGCCGTCTACTCCCTCCACACCACCCGCACCCCGGAGTTCCTCGGCCTCTCTGCCGAGCTCAGCGCCCACGATCGAACCCGGACCCCAGTTCCGCGGACGTCGTCATCGGGTCCTCGACACGGGCGTCTGGCCCGAGTCCAGGAGCTTCGACGACTCGAGCATGCCCGACGTCCCCGCCCGGTGGCGCGGCGAGTGCGAGTCGGGCCCCGACTTCGACCCGAGACTCTGCAACAAGAAGCTCATCGGGGCTCGCTCTTTCTCCAAAGGCTATCACATGGCCTCGAGGTACTTACGAGATTTAGTTGATTTACCACATACTTTTTCCCATTGGTCAAAGTGCGATTCCAAAGGATGGGTCGGTGTCAAAATCAAATCTTGCTTAACTTTTGCACTTTTTCGTCTATGTAGGTGGCAGTTTCTTGAAGGACCCGAAAGAAACGGACTCGCCCCGGGACCAGGAGGGCACGGGACCCACACCGCAAGCACGGCCGCTGGGTCGCGCGTGGCGAACGCTAGCCTCCTCGGCTACGCCAGCGGGACGGCGCGTGGGATGGCCACGCGGGCGGGTGGCCTCCTACAAGGTCTGCTGGAGGACCGGCTGCTTCGGGTCGGACATCCTCGCCGGCATGGACCAGGCCATACTGGACGGCGTCGACGTCCTCTCCCTGTCCCTCGGCGGCGGGTCCGCGCCCTACTACCGCGACACCATTGCCATCGGCTCGTTCGCTGCCGTGGAGAGGCATCTTCGTCTCCTGCTCCGCCGGCAACGCTGGGCCGGCACCTGCTACGCTCGCCAACGTGGCGCCGTGGATCATGACCGTCGGCGCCGGCACTCTGGACCGGGATTTCCCTGCTTACGCTGTTCTTGGCAACAAGAACCGGTTCACCGGCGTGTCGCTTTACAGCGGGCCTGGAATGGGGAATAAACTGGTCGGTCTGCTTTATGACAAAGGGTCCGATGGCTCGGGTAACTTGTGCCTGCCCGGTTCACTTCAGCCGGCCTTGGTGCGGGGAAAGGTGGTGGTGTGCGATAGGGGAACCAACGCACGCGTTGAGAAGGGCTCGGTCGTACTAGCTGCGGGTGGGATTGGGATGATACTCGCGAACACCGCGGCAAGCGGCGAGGAATTGGTGGCGGACAGTCACCTGTTGCCTGCCGTGGCCGTAGGGAGGAAGGTGGGGGGATCTGATCAGGAGTACGCAAGCAGCAACCCGAATCCGACCGCCACGATCGGCTTCGGAGGGACCGTGTTGGGCGTGCAGCCATCGCCGGTGGTGGCGGCATTCAGCTCGAGGGGCCCAATCTGGTGACGCCGCAGATACTGAAGCCCGACGTGATCGGCCCGGGGGTCAACATTCTGGCGGCCTGGTCGGGGGCGGTCGGGCCAACCGGGCTGGAGAAAGATACGAGGAAGACCCAGTTCAACATCATGTCAGGTGTAGTATTCATTGCCCATGAACTTCTAGTGATTATGCTTAGAACTTCTAATTGATGCTTGGTAGGAATAGAAATTCAAATGACGCACACAAATTTGTAACTTGATTAACATCTCCTGTCAAGGAGGTTTTTTTCCTTTTCGTTTGACTTCTCTGCATAGTATAGGGTAGGCGCGTTCACCTGCAACACATAATCTGAAGATCCAAGAATGTATTTTTTTTTTCCTGTCTGTAATTGTAGTTAAATCTGTGCAATGTGTGAGATTCAACAACCATCAAGTCCAATAATCAAATTGGGCTAGTTAGGTTGTGGACCTCTGTAGTTAGTGCATGCAAAGCGAGCATTAATATTCATTGTTTTTTTTTTTTTTTTTTTTTTTTTTTTTGGTCGAAACATTAATATTCATTGTTAGCGCGTTAATTTAGCAGCTTAGCAAGGTCTAGTATCCAATGCATTAGTTGCAGCTTCTGGAGCCTTCATGTACATGACATCATTACAAGCATGGACAGGGGAACTTTTCCACTTTCGATTGGTTAGCTGGAGGCATTAGCAAGAGACTGTGGCTTTTGCCTTTCCTCTGCACGTGATCGAAAGCGAAAAAAAAAAAGAGAGAGAGAGAGACTGGTGTAGTAGCCATCAGAGAGAGATAGAGACTGGTGTAGTAGCCATCACTGGTCTCTTATTATATAGCTTTTTCACCTTTAATGGACGTCCTACTGAGAAATGCAGAGATGCCTTTCTTGCTTTTCCTTAGAGACCATTAGCCAGCATTACTATAATGTGGTATGTGGCTGTGGGATTGTTGATAGCCCTGAATAGTTATGCCCAGGTTCTTTAGGCTGAATGGCAGAGCAGTACAGGTTTTTAGGCTGAGTAGCAGTGTGTGGCAGTAATCATAATCATATGTAAACAACATTTCAAGATTACCATTTGGGCTAAGTAGACCAGGGAAGTGAATTATGTAGATGAACCAAAGTGTTCATGGTTGATGATTTTGCTTGCTGTGAGTCTGATCCAAGTTTCTCATGTGGGTCTTTCACTACAGGCACATCCATGTCGTGCCCGCACATCAGCGGCCTCGCGGCGCTCTCAAAGCCGCGCACCCGGTGGAGCCCGAGTGCAATCAAGTCTGCACTCATGACCACCGCCTACACGCACGACAACACCAATTCTTCTCTCCGTGATGCTGCTGGAGGCACTTATTCCACCCCTTGGGCACACGGCTCGGGACACGTCGACCCCGAGAAAGCCCTCTCCCCTGGCCTGGTGTACGATATCTCGACTGACGACTATGTCGCTTTCCTCTGCTCGTTGGACTACACCATCGATCAAGTAAGAGCGGTGGCCAAGCGCCCCAATGTCACGTGCTCACGTAAATTCGCAGACCCCGGTCGGCTGAACTATCCGTCCTTCTCGGTCTTGTTCGGGAGCAAGAGGATCGTGAGATACACGCGCCAACTGACCAACGTCGGGGCTGCAGGATCAGTTTACGCAGTGACAGTGATGGGGCCACCGGCTGTGGAGGTTACGGTGAAGCCCACAAAGTTGGTGTTTGCAAAGGTCGGGGACAAGAGGAGTTACACAGTGACCTTCGTGTCCAAGAAAGGCATGACTCAGACGGTTAGGTCGGATTTCGGTAGCATCGTCTGGAGCAATGCTCAAAATGAAGTTCGGAGCCCAGTCGCGTACGCATGGACCCAAATCGGATGAGGGCTGGCTGATGTTCGAGGTTGCTTCGGGCTCTACTTCGGCCTTGCATCAGCTAGAGCAACGCGTACTGCAATGTGAAGGGTTGTTTGGAAGAGAAAGTGGCGGTGAATTACCTGTGGTTGATGGACTCACGATCGGCAGTGACATTGGCGAGTCGAAGGTTGACGGACAGAGTGTGAGATTTGTATTAGTGTGACTGTAAAAGTAACGTAGTAGATTGAATTTGTAAAACATCCAGAAGAAAATGAACTCTGGATGTGAAGCTTCTGGGACCATTCTCTCGTCAAGAAGAGAGTATCAAGAGACAACAGTGTCAGTCAATTACAATATACTAAGTAAGAAACTAATTACAATGTGAAATATGACAGGCTTGGGCAAGCGATCTCCCTCAAAGGTCTGGATGTTCATACGTAATATTCCCGCTCTCTTGGTAATTCTCAACTGATGGACCGACATGGGCACAGCTTGTTCGGCCCGGCAGCCTGTCCATCGACCGCCCCGATGTTGGAATACCGGTACATATCACGTGCATGGAAGAGAAGTTAAGTGGCCGTCGTGATTACACAGAATATGAATGAAAGTCCCTCATGGAAGGAACCATACTAAATGCCACTGATGCATGCACCACACTCTGTAGTAATTAGGATTACTCGGAACCTGGTTTTTACCTGATAATGTCTTATGGAAAGGCCACGAGATAATAATACGTTGTATGCTATATCTACCGAACAGCAAAGTTCAATAAATTCATCGTTCTTTTAACCGAGATTGGGAAACTGAATAGCCTGTATGGCACCTTCTTTACTGCCCCCAAGAAGTTAAACAGGAGTTAATCCACTCTTAAATATGCCAGATTCATTCCTGCATGGACCTAGACTAGATTTAAGAACTTAGCCATCACTAGGGATAGAGACTACAAATTGCAAACACGGAGGCCAGAGAACCAACCGATATGTCAAAATATCAAAGGATGGAGAGAAGCCGAGAATTTGGGAATAAGATGTATACTGCTTTCTCACTTGTAACATTATATAATCATAGCCCTATGTATACTACATATATAGAATGCCCGAGTACAATATTATAGTTTTCAATTGATGAACCAATTAGGATCAATCAAGTACAACAATATCTTTAACACTTCCCCTCAAGCGGCGGTCTATACACATCAAGAATGCCTAGATTGCTTAATAAATATGCATATTGCCTCGACATAGAGATTTAGTAAAGATGTTTGTGCACTTCTTTCATCGTTCTTATTCCTCTTGTCTTGATTACTTCATTCTGAATCTTGTCTCTGATAAAATGACAATCAATTTCTATGTATTTCGTTCTTTCATGAAAAATCGGATTCATTGCAAATTTAAGTACAGCATCATTGTCACAAAATTTAATGGTTGGTTCTTTTATCCATACACCAAGATCTTGGAGTAATTCTCCTATCCAGACTATTTCACAACTAGTCTTTGCCTTTGCCCGATATTCCGCTTCGGCGCTGACGATAATGAAACAGTCGACTGTTTCTTTATCTTCCAAGAGAGCAATAAATCTCCCAATTTGATGCAAAACCCCATGACAAATTATCTACTCATAAAACAAGTAGCATAATCCATATCACTATACGCCGTCATTCCCAAACTTGGGTATCCCTACAAGTACTTAATCACTTTCAATGCAGCATACATGCGGGACTATTTTGGATTATGCATGAATTGGCTAAGAATCTACATGGCATAGCATATGTCGGGTCTAGTCACGATTAGATAAATGAGCTTTCCGATGAGTTTTTGATAAATAGAAGGGTCTCTGAGCAAAGGATCCTTATTCAAGGGTGATAATCCTTTGTCATACTCAGTTATTTTCAACTTAACATTTTGTTTTATTGCAATAAATGCTGGTTTGGATCTCGATAATCTTGCTTCTAATATGATCTTCAAGACAAATTTGTATTGACTAAGACAAATTCCCTTATCTTATCGTGCAATCTCTCTTCCAATGAAATATTTAGGAGGACCCAAATCCTTAATTTGAAGGCGAAGTGCGGAGTACCTTTAAACTTCTCAATGACCTTTTCATCAATTCCCATAATGAGTCTATCATCAATGTATATAAGCGAGTAAATCGAAGATGTACCTTGATTCCAAGTGAAAAGAGCATAGTCGTGTTTGGATTGCCGAATTTTGCAGTTATAAGTGCGAGAGGTGAATTTGGCATACCATTGACAAGAAGCACCTTAAGTCCGTATAAGGATTTATGGAGGCGACACACTTGATTCTCCCCTTATTTGCATAAACCTAGTGGAAGATCCATGTAGATTTTCTCTTCTAAATCTCCATGGAGAAAGGCATTATGAATGTCCAATTGACGAAGGGACCAATCACAAAGAGCGAAAACGAAAGGAACGAATAGTGACTTCCTTTGCTATTAGTGAAAAGGTTTCAATATAATCAAAACATTCATGCTGTGTGAAACCCTTGGCCACAAGTCCTACCTTATAGCGTTTAATAAAACCTTCATGCCGTGTGAAACTTTCAACAGAACCGTTTTGTTAGGGGGTATATATGAAAGAACTCTCATGAAGAATGCCATGTGCATTGAATAGTGAAGAACATTAATGATTAAAGAATTCTCGAGCATTATCAGTTCAAACTTGCTGACAGATCGATGGAATTGATTTGGATAAGAGTGAGAAAGTTTCGAAAATGGGAAAGAACTTGTCCTTTGATTGCATTAGAAATACCCAAGTGGCTCGTGTTTGATCATCCACAATGGTAAGAAAAAATGAGATCCATCACGATGCGGAGTTAGGGGTGTCAATGGGTGGTCGGGTTTTGATGTTACCCGACCCAAATCATAAAGGGTCACATACTATGACCCCACCCGACCCGACCCTAAACACATTAGACACATTGAAAATTTGGGGTCGGGTCGGGTTTAAGGTTTTCCTCTTTTTTTTTTCCACCCCCTTTTCTTTAGTATAATTTTTTTTGAAGTAAAAGACCATTTAACTTCCGAAGAAAAACAAATCTGAAAAGATAGTGCCTTCAGCCTTAAGGCTTTAGGAACTTTTACTATAAGCAGAAATTGAAAACGAACTTACTCGTAGGCGAGCAATCCACCATAAATCGTAGACATATACATTGGAACGAGATAAAGATGTAGCGGGAATAACAGCTGAGGCATCATCCCAAAATTAACAAATTGTAGAAAAAAATATCTAACATGGGGAGTAGCATTCCAAATGGAGAGACACTATTTGGGAAGAAAGCAAATTGGCTCTCTAACTCCTAAGAAACAATTGGATACATATCAAAAAGGTGGAAATTCTTGGCAAACTGCAGCTTGAATACGAGGAGACAGAAGCCCAACTACAAGCAATAAGATAAGAACTTTGTTAAATTCGCACACTATAACCATAATGTAGACATGTTCAGTACAATGGTTTCTATCAAAGAAAGAGGTAAAATTCCAGACAAGAATGAAACATACAAACATTGGATATGCTCTCAAACAAGCAAATATAATTTCCAATGCGACAAATTTGGTAAGAAGAATTAGTACTTATGTCCTTAGACTAGAAAGTTTGTTAATGTTCTGTTTTCTGCAGCAAACGAGGTTAAGCCTATGGTAGTGCTATATCCATTTGCAATCAAGAGGCACCACCAGGGGTCCTTCAAAAATCGAAGAATCTATGTGTTTGGTGAGCAAGGAAGCTAGCAATGCTTGTATATGAATTTAGCACAAAATTGAAAAATCTTAGAACTAGAAGATATTGTTAGGATTGCAAAAAGAGAAATAGGACTTACACAAGTTGCATATTATAAAATACTAACCTCTAATATGTCAATCATCGAGAGAAGTCAATATTGAGTTTGACTCCGTGGTCGCATTTGGCAACTCTACAATAAATTCACGACAAAAATGAGAACTAACATATGCATTAAAATAAAGAAAGGTATAAATATTCTACAATCACATTTTCGCACCCGACTCAAAGATTTCAAGGTCTTTTAAGTCCTCCTCAATCGAACATAAAAGTGGCGCGGATCGTAATCAATCTTGAGCACATATAAGAGCCTCCGCCATGGTTGAGGTCAAGGAACTACGAAACACATCCAACACATGACCTCATGTGCTAAATGCCGCCTCCGATGCTATGGGCACGGCTAAAATATCTCGAGCAATGGTAGAAAGTATAGGATATCTCTATGAATTTCCTTTCCACCAGCTTAAGATATCAAATTCAGAATTATAACGTTCACATGCTTCCTCCAAGTACTTGTCCAGTTCAGATTTTTCATCCAAATACTGTTGTCTAGTTTGGCTAAAATATATTTCAGTCATAATATCAGTACCAACCACCGGGGACCTTGACATGCTTACCATCCTTGTGCTCTTTAGTCTCAAGTTGCTTTGAGGGCATACACCCGTGCGATATTACTTAAACAATAATGTCAAAGATGTTATCACTTTTTCTTGTAAAGTTTTTGCCTCATTGCTTTCATAAACATGACTAATCATCCACTTTACATAATCCCACTTATATCGCGGGTCAAGTACGCAAGCAATGAACAAAGTGAGATTTATGTTGTTCACGTTGCTAAAATACTTACGGAATTTCGATTTCATTCTTTGAGCCATTTCTAGCAAGTTTTGGTCCTCATTTCCATAATATCTCTCAATCATCATATAAATCCCATACACGTCCTTCGCCATATTATTGCTAGTGACATAAGAAGAACTTGAAACTTTTATAGTTGTATCAAAGAACAACTTCAGAAAAGGAAGAAAGTGATGTGCATAATTCCAATCCTCACTAATGGGCAACAATTTCCCCTTGGAAATCTCTTGGGCATATTTACTATTCCGAAGTTCCATATTGCTAAAAGCTCTTTCAAACTTCAAAGCTAATTCCAACATCATATATGTTGAGTTCCAACAAGTTTCCACATTTAAACATACAAAACTCTTCGACTCCATATTCTCTAACTCAACAAAACCCTTGAACTTTCTTAGCTTGCTAGAGAAAAATCTCACATAACGTACGGCTGAACGTATTCTAGCAATTGAATCGTTTATATCTTTTAACCCCTCTTTAACAATCAAACTTAATATATATGCATAACACCTCACATAGAGTAACTCACCTCTCAATAACAGAGAATTCCAAGAGTTAAGTATCTTTTTCAGGTATTGAACTTCCAAGTCATTCGAGTTAGCATTATCTACAGTGATAGAAAAAACATTATGGATTCCCCAATCGATCAAACATTTCTCAATTGCTTTTCCTATTATCTCAGCAGAATGACCCGAGATCGACAAAAATTTAATATCTTCTTCTGCAATTTCCAATCGACATCAACAAAATGAGAAGTCGACACATATAACTTAAGTTTTGACAATATGTCCATGTGTCGGTTGTTAGACATACTCTAGGAGACGTCTGGAGAAATATTTCTTCAATTTACTTCTTTCCTCCATGTATAAATCATAACAATCATGCATCAATGTGTCGCATGACGAAATTAAGAATTTTGGCTGGATTCTATTCACAAATCGACGAAATCCCTCATGCTCTACCAACTTAAAAGGCAACTCACTAAGAATAAACATAATCGTTAATTCTTTTCTGCTAGTATCTTGATCAAATTTCCAAGGACACGATGAATAACCACCCCAACAACTTGACTCAAGGCACTTTTTTTTGCCTTTTCCGACGTCTACATATGGATATTCCTTACATCTAGCCAGATAATGATACATTAAGCTAGTCCCTTAACCCCTAGCACAACCAATAAGGGTGCTCCCAATATAAACATTCAACATTTTCTTGAACATGAATCTTTTTAAAATGTTCCCACATTGTAGATCTCCTCCTTCTATTTGTGACATTAGAAGCACCCGAAGACATCTAGCAATCCTTATATTTGTAACACTTAGAGCCTGGAAATTATTATTTCAATAATTTATAGTAAGCCACCCTTAATCAACATTAGGAATGCATAAAAAAAAAATAGTGCCATTGGAGTATGAAGCATTTAACCATACAGCCTAATTACATGTCAAAGAAATTGTTACAATTGCAGAATAATGACAGAGTGGAAAATCTCATCAATGAGTGTGTGAAATCATGGTTAATTTTTACCTGCGATTCAACACAATTTTTCTCCTTTTGTCCCTGGTAATATCAGCTCAGAAAATCTTAAAAGACCCAACAACAAAATCGGCATGAAAGAAAAACAGAAACCTGAAACAAAAACGTGCAAAGAGCACAAAATTCATGAACTTGAAGATCAAACATCAATTTTGACGGATGCCTTAGATGCTGCTGGTGATAAAGTAAAAGGAAAAAAACCGATATGAAGACTAAGTAGACTCACCATTTCACTATGCTATTAGCTAATTGGGATGAGTGAGGACACCCTTGGAGAATCTTATGAGAAGGAATTTCCACATACTCATGGAGAAAATGCCACTTTAAATCATAGGTACAAACAAATGGTTCACAAGCGATTGTTCATCTTTCCACTTCTCATCACCCCCAAGGTGCTTTAATATCCGAGAACAAAAGAAATAGCTGTAAAAGTAGAACCTCATCAATCAAGGTAATCTTCTCGTTCAACCTAAAGTTAGTACACATTAGTTCCGACAACTCTGCGAGTCAATTTCCATGCTACCTAGACAAGGTGATAAAATCAACCTAAACCTATAATAGCCTCATAAGTCCTGATAATCCTGCTATACATGCTCTACGACTGCTAAGATAACATAAGGAAAATTCACCACCATTGACATGAAACCTAATCAAAAGCTGCTATAGTTATCTCGTTACACCATAACAAACTAGTAGAAGAGAATAACTTAGCAGATATTTGCGCCTAACAGGAATCACAAGCTGATAAATATAACAGGAGAACTAAACATGCTTCATTGAACATGCAGAAAAGCTCAAATTAGTCTCATCTCATTTCCTCCATGTGCAAACACCAAACATCCAAAATCAAACGAACAATAGTGACTCAAACCTCGAATCACCAGAATACACATGCATTAATCCCACCAAGAATCAACCACTGAATAAACTGATCAATCAGCAACAAGAATGGATTAATGTTAAAAGGGGTCCAATCACCTGGACTCTGAAGATATGGCAATTAGAAGCAATGAAGACCTAACTTGAAGATCCTTAACCAGATTCCTCGCCTCCAACATTATCTCTCTTCCATTTCAAGCGGGAGCACAAAGGGTCAAAGAAATCGATGAGTGGGTGAGGTTAGAATTTGAATTCCATTTCTCAGCTAGTGGAGCATGAATCTCACTTTTGAATCAGTCGTCCCATCGTCGTCCACCAGAATTAAGATAGAAACAGACCACCAGATGATGCTCGACCCCTCAATCTCTTCCCCTTTTCTTTGTGCTCAATTTCCACCCTCCTCCTCTTCTTACCCCAATGCCTAATCGCACCACGTCCTCGGCAACCTCGTTGGCTTCCTCATGTGAGTATGGAATGGAATTGCTCGACCTCCCTAATATCGCGGCAACCAATTACAAAGACAACTCGTACAAAGAGATTTGGGCGGTGGGAGCCTCAACCACTCCTTTGAACAATGAACCTGCGAATCGAGCACTTTTTCCCAAAGTCCCAATAGCCAAACCAGATAAATAGAGAGAGAGAGAGAGAGAGAGAGAGAGAGAGAGAGAGAGAGAGAGAGTTCACACCTTGAGAGAAGAAAAGCTTGCAAGAAAAGCTTTCAAGGGAGACGAGGGTCGGCGCGAGTGGAGCGTCGCAGTGGCTGCAAATGCCGAACCGGCGGTCGTGAACTCGAAACGAAGCTCCTTCAAAGATCCTACCGTGAAGTGAAGCCCTAGAATGTGAGGAGCAAAGAAGAGGGGCGCGCGAAGTCGACAAGAAGCGCGATCGTCGATGGCGGCAAAGTCGACGAAGGAGAAGGCACGGTCGTTATATCATCGAGAGGAGAAGTTGGAGTCGATGAGGGTCTGATGTGTTTGGCTTTAGATGAGAGAATGTACTTGTTTCATTGTTTGGGGTCAATAACGTGTTTCAAGGCTGAACAATGTTCCGACCCTAACCTGGCCCAAAAAATATTTATTTACTTGTTTTATAATCATTACCCAAATAATATTAAGACCCGAAACATGTACTTAATTTGTTTCATGTTCGGTTTGTGTTTGGGTGGTGTTCGGGTTGGGTCGGGTCGGGTTTTTGGACACTCCTATGCGTAGTGTGATATGGTCCCCATATGTCCATATAAAGAAGAGAGAGAGGTGCATTAGCATGTGATGTGCTTTGCGAAAAAGGTAATTATTGCTGTTTAGCTAGAGGACAAATAGGACACTTGGGGTGATGAAAGGACACCGATGAGATAAATAAATAAATAAATAAATAAGTATTTTTTATTGATAAGGTGCCCTATCAAAGGGAAAATGTGAAATATCGAAATCTTTGGAAATATCAATCCAAAAATAAGGTCCCTTGTGAATATTACCCAAGCCTATCAGGTTTAGTCGAAATGACTTAAAAGAAACAAATGTCGGAGATAAGTAGACCCGACAAGAGTTATCTTTACAGAGTTTAGAAACAGAAGTAAGATTGAATTGGAATTCGGGTATAAGTAAGACATTTTTTAGAGTAATGGAAGAATTGAGTTGAACTTTCCCAACTTTGGTGACAGAAGTGTTGTTTCCATCTGGAAGACGCACTGAGGTATGTGAAGAGTATTTATGAATAGTGGAAAATAAACACTCATCATAGACTATATGATCACTAGTACCTAAATCAATAATTCATGCCTTATGTGAAATGATATTTGGATAATGAGGAGTACTTGCATAGTTTGCCATTTTATCATGTGTCCCCCGTTGGCTTAGAGCCCTCTTAATTTGCCGAAATTGATCCTTATTGACCAGCCGATGTGCATTGGTATGTGTGTGACTAAAATGTCTTGTTCTTTCTTTTGTCATTTCCCTAATTTTTCATGTAATTTCCAATAATTTTCTCGAGTATGGTAAGGACGTTTGCAATAGTCACAGAAATTACCTTTCCCTTGTTGGAAAAAATTTGGCTATTTGATCCTCTCCACGTGGGTGCTGAGGTGGCTCGGTGTCCACCTTTCGATCTGGAGGTTACGAGAATAAGTCCTAAGCTGTCCAATCGCACAGGATATCTTGAGCCATCCGATCACCCGATCTCACAAAGGCCATCGAATCCTACGATCAGATCTCAGAACATTCATCCCAATTAAAGCTCAAGAGTGCCCTAAGCTATTGGATGAACCTATTAAATCTCGTCCATTCAATTCAGAAGAACAGATGTCTTCTTCTTCCTCCAATTTTAGGGTTTGTCAACCCTAGCTACCTCTTGAGTTCCCGAAGCTTCCATGGCTAGATCTTGTCACGAGCGAGTGTTGGTTTGGTGTTGCTTTGGCCATGAGGATGACTCGATCCTCGACCTTGAGATATTCCGATGAGGCCAGCTGTTGCGACTCCTCTTGCATTGCGAGTTGGTAGATTCAACCGAGGGAAGGGACAGGTTCCATGACGAAAATATGGCTACGAAATGGTAAGTAGTTCTCATTTAGGATTAACAAGAAGCGTGTTACCTTTTCCCTTTCTCTGATTGTGTGGTATTGGACCCAGGGTTTCTTTGGGCCCCCATAATTTTCCTTCGGCCATTTCCAATTCATTCCACAAGGCTGATGATCAATTGAAAATCGTAGAAACTGAAAGACTTCCTTGTTCTAATTCGGTTAAGGCTTGGGTTATGGAAAAAAAAAATTGCTCTATCGAGCTTTCCATATATCTCCTTAATGTTTTCCCAAGACGTTTGTGCATCTTCCATCAGAGGAGGCCAACGGCTACTTGAAGGGTGAGACAGTTTTCAACCTACACCTGGACAAGCTGGTTGCACTTCCTTTAGTGTCATGCGGGAATGATGCTATTAATGAATCCTCCTTATCTTTCATAATCAACACTCGCCGGAGCTCCCGTGACCAAAGAGATTAATTTTCCGGTGCTGAAATTTGCTGTGAAATCAACCGCAGTTTAGGTCCGTTGGCGGCGGTCATGTACAGGGGATCCCCTGGCTCTAGTCAGTCGCCGGTGAGACCTGCAAAGGGAAAGTAGCCGGGTCCATAATTCGGGTATGGAAAACTCAATGGACCCAGATTAGCTTGATTCGGAAAGGACCAACCCGGTCCTTGTCCTGGGTTGGAAGGTTGCCCTCCCCTGGCCCGTTGTTTTCCATAGAGCCCATAGCATTCTGGACTGGTTGGACTTGAACGGGAATTCACTAAACACAGGATGCTGGGAATAATTGCCCTGAATTGGGCTAAGGAGGGCCTGAATTGGGTCGAATTGGGCCCGAGCCTTCTTCAATAGGCTGTACGTAGTCCTATTCATCAGTTTGTTGTTCTTCCTGCAAAAATTGTCAAGGATCCGAAGGTAAGTTCTCCAAACCTTGATTGTTGGAAGCAACTTTTGATTCACCGGACATCCCTGATTTTGAGGCTTGATTTCTCGGCATGATTTCTCCCTTTGTTGATCAGTTCTAAGAAAAAAAGAGATATGCTTCACACGTTCTGTGTGTGAAGAAAAAAACGAAGAAGAGGATTTGTTTGGTATTTAGAGTAACGCGAAAGCTAGATTGAAAAAGACTGCCCTGATACCATGTTAAAATATTAAATGATGGAAAGAAGTCAATAATTTGCAAATAAGATGTATATTGCTTTCTTCTCACTTGTAACATTATACAATCGCAGCCCTATATATAATACTTGTGGTTAACTTAATTAAGGAGAAAAAATATTCTAAAGATATACAAAATAAAAGGAAACAGATTCCCAAAGTATACAATATTCTAGTTTCCAGTTGATGAACCGATGAGGATCGATTAAGTGCAACAGTATCTTCAACACAATACACACTAACAATAGCAACGCAAGAAGAATCTTTGACTATAAAGACTGGAACTCACAATGTCGTCAAGAGTTAGTCCTCTTTCGGGTTTCTGAGCAACCGGAGATCGTCCGGCCATGGCTTCTCCCGTAGCCCGGTTAACGTTCTTAGCTCTTTTTCTCCTCGCCTTCCCTTGGGCAACGGCCAAGAAGACCTACGTTGTTCAGAAGAGAGAACAAAGCATCCCCGTGACATTCAACACCAGCCGGGATTGGTACAGCGCAAACCTCCAATCCCTCGCCTCTGGTGCTGGTGCTGTCGATCTCCTTTACATCTACAGCGACGCCTTCAATGGCTACACCGCGTCCCTCTAGCCGGATCAAGCAGAGGCCCTCCAGTCATCGGATGCAGTGCTTGGGGTCTATGAGGACATCACGTGCCATCTCCACACAATGCGGACGCCGGGCTTCTTGAAAGTGGAAGATGAATTCGGGCTGTGGCCTGGCACGGGGAACCATTCGATGGAGGCTGATCAACCAATTCACGAAGTAATCATCGGTCTTCTTGGCATAAGGGTTTGGCCCGAATCAAAGAGCTTTGACGACTCGGCGTTCCCGGAGGTTCTGGCCGAGTGGAAGGGTGAATGCGTCAGGGGACCGGATTTCGATCCTTCCCTGTGCAACAAGAAGCTCATCGGCGCTTATTTTTCTCTAAAGGCTATGACAAGGCTATAGGTAACCTTGTGAACCGAAGGACCTTAAAAGAAATGGCAGGCAAAAATGCATCGAGTACTTGACGAGTTCATATGGATATTAATGTGGTAACATTCACTGTGCAGGTGGTAACATGACAGAGGTGCAAACCCCTCGGGTCCATGATGGACATGGGACTCACACGTCGAGCACCACCGCAGGCTCCCCAGTGGCCAATGCCAGCTTGCTCAGCAGCGCAAGAGGCGTCGCTCGGGGCATGGTTCCCCAGCCCCGGGTGGCCAGCTATAAAATATGCTGGAAATCGAGCTGCATGAGCTCCGACATACTTGCTGCCATGGACCAGGCCATAAGGGATGGCGTGGACGTGCTGTCTCACTCTCCCTTGGTTTAACTGACCTGACATACTATGATGCTGCCATCGCTATTGGAGCCTTCTCGGCGATGGAGAAGGGTCTCTGCCTCCGCCGCCGGAAACGAGGGTCCTCAACTAGTCACGCTCTCGAATGGAGCCCCCTGGATCATGACTGTAGGAGCGTCTACCATGGACCGCAACTTCCCAGCCTATGCATTGCTTGGCAACAAGATGCAGTTCACTGTAGCATCGTTGTGCGGTGCCCCAGGAATGGGGAGCAACCTGGTTGGCCTGGATTACAACAGGGGAAACGCAAGCATACCAAGCAACTTGGGCATGCCGGGCTCACTTGAACCCAGTGTGGTGCACGGGAAAGTGGCGGTCTGTGACAGAAGGAAAAGTTCTTGGCCAGAGAAGGGCGCAGTGGTGCGTGATGCCGGCAGAGTGGGAATGACACTTGGGAACACAGCAGAGTACGGCAGCGAGGAGTTGCTGGCAGACTGCCACCTGATACCGACCATTCACATCGGTGCAAAGCAGCTAACGCGATCGAGGAATATGCCAAGACCGATCAGAACCCTACGGCCCTCATCGGCCCTGGTTGTTACCGGCGCACCAGAGGTTGATGTCAGGCCGACACCAGTGGTGGCTGGGATCAGCTCAAGAGGGCCATACTACACGTCCATGCAGCTCTTGAAACCTGACGTGATTGGCCCAGGTGTCAACATCCTGGGCGCTTGGCCGGACGATGTGAGCCCTACGGAATTGGATATTGAGAAAAGGAGGGTCCAGTTCAATATCCTCGCAGGTTCATTGACAGGACACACTTCTCTCGTCCTTCCTCTGTTGAGCAAACAATCAAGCACTTGGCGTACGCTCTCCAGGAGTCTAAATCTTTTCTAACGGCTCCATTTTCAAGTACTTCCGTGTCTTGCCCACACGTCAGTGGCGTCGCCTCGCTGCTCAAAGCTGCACACCCAAATTGGAGCACAAGAACACCCAAATTGGAGCACAAGCGCAATCAAATCGGCGCTCATGACCACCGCCTACATCCACGACGACACCCGGAACCCCATCATGAAATTAGTCGATGGAACCCCATCCACCCCATGGGCCCTCAGAGCAGGCGACATTGACCCGAGGAAGGCCCTCCGCCAGGCCTTGTCTACGATCTCGTCACTGACGACTACATCGCCTTCGTCTGCTCACTCAACTACACGATCGAGCAGGTCCAGAGGGCTGTGAGGCAGACAAACATGACCTGCTCGACGAAACTGTCCGACCCGGGACAGCTTAACTATCCGTCATTCTCAGTCGTGTTTAGGCCCATCAAGAATGTGGTCTAGTACATGCGCGAGGTGACCAATGTGGGGGACGCCGGGTCGGTGTACAAGGTGGTGGTGGAGGCGCCAAGCACAGTTGTGGTGAGGGTGAGGCCAAGGAGGCTGGTGTTTGGGAAGGTGGGGGAGAAGCAGAGGTACAACGTGACGTTCGTGGCAAGCAACAGGACGGACGAGGCTCACGGTGGGTCAATCACATCTAGGGACCAGCAGCATCACGTGAGGAGTCCAGTCGGGTTCCTGTGGGGAGAACCGTGAACTTGTGGAAGGTTTACGTTTGGGGAGAAAAGCAGTTGTACATGCTGTAAATTGGTTGAAGAAGAATGTGTACAATCGTGATGGTGATTCAATACAGGGAAGTGGGGTCATCTGTTATTTTGCTCTAGAGTTCGAACTAAACCGAGCATGCGTTGCTTCTCTCTCTCTCTCTCTCTCTCTCTCTGTGAAGATGCAGAATGCAATTCTTGTCTTCTCAATCAGAGTGCATCACACAAAAGAACATGATAACATAAAACATAGCATGATCATGCCTTCATTCGTCGAACTGACAGCCAAAAGACAAAAACTTGAACTCATACAGTCATATGAATACCATCAATTGCCGCTTTGATTGCAAACTTAACTCATCGCAGATCCATTTTGCTCAAATCGGCAATTGCATAGGGATATGGGGTATGGTGCAAGATGCTTGCTCCATATTGGCAACCTCTCTGCTTTCGTTATTGATTGTGACATTCTTCTGTCTAGGATGTGTGGTGCCAACCAGAACAAAGGGAGGAAATATGCATTACCAGAACGAGAAAGAAAGAATTTCCGTATAACCAAGCCACATTTCTCACTCTTATCCTGCATGTAGCTACATCTAGGTCCAGTAATGTGCTGGCTAGTTTCTCCAATCACTAGCCAAAAAGCAACCATTCCAATCCAAAACACAAAACATATCTATAATCTGATACTTTGTCATTTATTCGTTCATTCATTTGCAATCTGACAGTTTCTACGTTCTTCTGAAAATGAGAAATAACAATGATGGTGTCAGAAGCACAGATAGCATGTCACAAGCCAATCTCACAAGTATCCTATGTCGACCTTCAATATGAAAAAAGCAGCAGCATTTGGAGATAATGGACTCTCGCAAAGATAATTCAGTACTGTACATCGAATGGATACATTCTTAAGGCCCAGCTTACAGCTCAACTATTCTTATGTAACTTTTTCAATGTGCAACACTAAAATGAGCTACATGATCCAGGCAACATGCACAAAGCAGTGTCTGTGGAGAGAAGGGGCATCCATATTTCAAAACACATTACCCTGAGCAGAGTTCCCATGCCTCATGCCTTGACCGTCAACTAAGACCATTCAATGGGACCACACCCATAGATGTGCTTAACCTTGAAACCAGAAAGACCAGATAAATTGACATAAGGCCGATCCCCAACATCTTGTTTGGTCGCATGTCATGTCGTGGCAAGACAATGAGTGACCAAAGAATTCCGCTCATCAGAAACCCCATCGTGTAAAATAGACTGCTATCCTGGGGGACTACGAATGATGCAGGTCTACTAGACCAGGCTCCAAGAAACAGTGAAACTCCCAGACCAGCAAGAGTGTTAAACATAGGCCCAGCATAACAACCCGACATTGCAATCTGCACACCATCTCCACCATTCATTGCCAATGCTACATTTGACATCAGATCACCCATAGAGTTTCCCCAGGCCAAAACTGTCAAACCAAGGATAGAAGGATTTATGCCAAAAATAACACCCAGAGCTACCAGCAAAGAAACAAGCTCATTTGCGACAATGTAGAACCAGATTATACTCATGAAGAATCCCCCAAAGACCCAAGGAAATAAGAACTTGCGTGGTGGTTGATCAGCTCTGGTGTACACATATGCAAAAACACCAAGTACACCCCAGAACATATGCCAATAGCATATGCGATTTCTCTGCTCAGATTTCCAACATCGTCTTGCGTGTTCCATAAAAATGCCAAAAGAATAGGTGCTAATGAAGCACTGGCGACAGCATATGTCTTTGACCATCTTTCTTCCTCAACTATAGGGATTGTCAGCCGCCTTGGTAGTGTCAGCGGCATCTCCAGTAGAGAAAATAATTTCGACCATGTGAAGGAAGAATTTCCATTGGCCATTTCATCATCATTCCAACCCCACAACTGCTTTGGGCTATCCGGATTGACTTTGACAGCCTCATTTGAATAAATTGCAACATTTGAAGCCCACATCCAGTGCGGCAACTCGCTTTGCAGATGAGGTACATCACCATCAGAGTTTGACTCAATCAGTGAGGCATAAATAGATTCGTCTTCCTCACTTCCTTGAGAAAAGATACTTCCTCTGACAGGAAGTAAAGGCGTAACAGAATCTAGCCTTAATTTCCTGGCTTGTTTCCTCAGCATCTCATTGGCAGCAACTGCAAAGGCATAGAGCCCATATATGGAAACAAATGCAATAGCACCCCCAACACTGACCTCGCCAACAATCAAAATAATACCAAGGCAAATCAAAGTGAAGAGGAAGAAGGATACATCTCTGAAAAAACACCTCCTATCAATCTGGACCCTCTGCTCTGCCACAGAGAAAGAAACAGCCCCCACGACAACACAAGTAACAAAAACAGCACCACCCAACACGCTATTGAGACCCACTGCCCCTGCATCTTTCCCCATAAATGCAGCAATGCTGGCAAACACATCAGGAGCCCCATTACCAAGCGGAAGCAGAGAAACCCCTGCAACCGTGGGCGGCAACTTCAGAAGACTAGAAAGCTTCTCCAAACTACAACAGAAGTAATCTGCTGCAGTGTTGCCCAACAAGTAAAACAGAGCAACCAGCCACAGTGCCAGCACGGCATACCCCACACCCGTGAATTTCTCGCAATCACAGTAGAAGAACGAAATGTAATGGAAGAACCCACCGGCGTTACACTCAGGATTGGCGATCAGATACTCGCACTTGCTCTTATAACCTTTGTGCTCATACAAACCAGCGCACAATTTAGGATTCTTCACAGTCAAATCATTACCGACGGACTCGTCCACACTCACCGTCCCATTCAACCCGGTAGCATTAACTTCAGCAACCCTCCGGTGTATCACCTTGAACCGATCAACCCGATCAGCAAAACCCCTCGAGCGCCAACCAGGAGGCAGGACCGAAGGCGAATCCCCCAAATAGGAACCCCTCCTAAAGAATTCATCTTGCGTATAGAACATGTATAACAAGACCGCGGCGCAAATCCCATTGAAGACCCCGCGGAATTTAGGGTTTCCGGCGAAGCCATATCGCCCGGGCTCCGCCATACTCCTTCGCCCTTCAGCCCCCCCACCCCCACCCCCCAAAAAAGACCCACTAAACAGAAAAGCCCCAAGCTACGATTTTGCGGCACCCAGACTTTCCCGAAGACGAAGATCAATCGAGGGTCTCAACGGAATTGAAACCCCAGAACGCGGAACGATCGAATTGGAAACTCGATCGGCCAAAGAACACCAGATGAAGGGCGACGAGCGGGGACAGCGGGAAATTTCCCGAGATCGTGTCGGCGCCTGAAGAGCGAGAGGTACCTGAGGGGGGGGCCGCAGCTTCTGGGTAGTTTCTCGAGATTTGTCCGGTCGGGGTGGGTGGCTTGGCCGGTTCTTCGAGCGGGTGTCGTCTCGCGCGAAAGGACGGACCGATCGACGCGGGAGCGAGAGGCGAAGCCGCGTCGGACAAGGCGGGCGGCGGATTGGGTACGACGTAGAATCGAGAATTTGTCGTCGCGAATGGCGCTAGAATCGGTTCCTAGCTTCCATGGAGTCGTAACTTGCCCCGTCGTTCGGTCGTGTATTTTGACGCTCTGGTTTGAGGCTTCGAGAGCTGGTTGGTAAGGTGCAATGGTCTCGCTTCCGATAGGACGAAAATCCCAAGCTAACACATTTATTTCTTACAATAAATTTAATTAAAAATCTTAAACCAATATATTCATGATAAATTTATCCTAAATTAATATGAATATCAATATGAGATTATCATATAAATTGAGTTATTGTTATATATTATTTAATTTAATAAATTTATAATAAAATTTGATGGAAACTAATGAAAGGTAAATATGTCGCGAATGTCTTAATTTGTAATTTTTGGTAATCTAAAAATTAATTATATGATAAATTTCTCATAATTGTACCAATTTGAGATTTTTACTGACCTAAAAATTGGTTTGGGGTAAATTTAATATATGTGTACTAGTTTAGGGTTTTTTTATGATATTAGCCATTTAATTAATGAAAAAAAAACTAATTCATTTTTTACCTCACAAATTTTTACGTTGGAAAATTCTTTTCTTGTGGAATTAGGATACTTTTCTTAGAACGAAATACGACTTCACGAAACGCGGAGGCTCTTTTCAATATGAACGACAGTTAATTTCCGTGAATGGGCTGGGCGCTTGCATAATTAGCTTCCATTTTTGTTGCAAAAGATAACGAATTGTAATTTGATGTATAACTTTAATTGGATGGAATATCCAACACTAGTTTCTCTCCTCCTAGAAGGCAAAAGAAAAAGATATATTTTGCTGAATGAACATTTACTTAAATTTGGAAAGAAGAAAATAAGAGAAGCATTCTAAACTTCCCCCCGAAGAATAGAAAGAGCAAAGTTGGCAATTGCACGATAAGAACAATTAAGGAACTTTCCCATTTGTGGCTTCTTCCTAGAAAATAGGTAGACTTCCTTCTTTTACTTTTGTTGTCCTTTTCCTTTGTCAATTCTACGATCTTTTTTCCTCTTTGAAATTAGACTACTAAAGGTGTAAATGATAATCATTCTATTTTAAAAATCAATTTCTAAGTAGAAATTAATTTTTCTATGTCTATTATCTAGACAAAATTCTGAACAAAAATACACGTTTTATAATGATATAAAATTTTTATCAAATGAATTTCCTCTCCCGAATGGTGGTGGGAGGCAGCCGATAGGCAAGGAGGCTAGCAATCGACGATCGATGGACGATGTTTAGCATGTGGCGGCTAGCGATCGGCAATCAATGTTTGACTACTGTGCATCTGACGACGGGCAACCAGCAACGGTGGGCTGATGACCAACGTCAAGCGTCTAGTGACAAGCATCCAACATTCAACGACCGGTGTCCGACATGCGACAACCAGTGATTGACATCTGGCATTTGACAATAGGCGGCAACTAATGTCCAACATTCAATGACCAAAATCCGACATCTTGCAGGCAGCAAGTGGCGGGCAATGACAAGAGTGAAACTATAGGAAAAGTTTTCATTTCTTACTTTACTTCGAAATAGAAAAGCTAAAAATTTTAACTTTTGATTTTTGTTCCAACTCTACTCGAAATAAAAATTTGCTCCAAAAGTATAAAAATGAAATTGCGTTACCAAACGAATTTCTTTTCCAAATTTGTTCTTGTGAATAAAAAAAATAAAAAAATAGATAAATATGATGGTTATCATGTTTGTCCTAAGTATATGAAGGCTAAATTGGAAACAAAAAAGGCAGACAATCTATGGTTTTGATTAGATATGTAGATGAGCATTTCGAGTCAATTCTTAGTTTTATCTTTCCTTCTTAAATTGAAATATAATTTTTGTTTTTGGAAGAAAAGTTCAAATGTGACAATTTAGAAGTGCTCTAAAGCGAACCATATCATGCAGGCTCTCAGTCTCGATGGGTCGAAAGATACAAATTTTCCTATTATTTGATTACTTAATGAGTGTCATGGAGCCTCTTTGACAAAATCGAAGTAAAAAAAAAAAATATCACTTGAAAATTTAAAATTACAAATTACGTTGTTCGAAATTTTATTACAACTGTTCGAAACTCCTTGAACTTTGACACCACTGCATTATAGCGCTCAAATTTTGGAAAGTTGCATAACAAGTAGTCGAATAATGATTAGAAAACAAGCGACAGCAACCTAAATCAATATTAGAGAGGAGTAATCTGCAAACTTTTCGAAATTTGAAGGCTATCATGTAATGATGTCAAAGTTCCCTAGGAGGGGGGGTTAATATGTGGTTTTCCAAAGTCTTGAGGGCTAATGTGCAACAACGTCAAACATCACGAGATTTTCAACAATTTTCCCTTTTCCTATCTTACAGCGGAAGAGGTAAAAAGGCACAGCCATAATCAAGTAGCCGTGTCAGCCCAGTCACTCCCAAACATCGAATGTTATTAAGTACTCCCGGCCCATATTTAATCCACTTCACACGAGCGCTATAAGTAGAGGTGGCAAAATGGGTTACTTATTTTTGAAAAAATTAGTTAAATGGGTTTAAAAATGGATCTTAGACCCATAGGTGGATTTTCAGTGGGTCTTATATGAGTTTGATTTAGAATCTATTTTCAACCAAAACCTCACAATCTCTCTCTTCCCTCTTTAACTTTACAAAAATATTTTTTTATAAAAATCGAAACTATAATTATTTTTTATTTTAATTTTTTTCTTTTTTTTTTTTTTTTTTTTTTTTCTTCTTTTTTTTTCTTTCTTCTTCCTCCTTCCGATGGCCGCATGGCGATGATCGACGACCAGCCAGGCAAGCCTCGAGCTTGCCAGTGTCGGGCTAGCTCGAGCTCGTCGAATCTAGTGAGGCGGAGACCTCGTCGACGTCTGACAAGGCTCAAGCCTCGCCAATCTAACGAGTCTTAAGCTTGCCGGCGTCGACTAGTCGGGCGAGCTGAAGGCTTGCTTGTGGCCAGTCGGCGACTGTCGTCGTGGCCAACGGCCGGCCAAAGAAGAAGAAGAACAAAAAAGAAAAAGAAAATTAAAAATTATATTCTTAAGAAATAAAAATAATTAAAATTTTAATTTTAAAAAATAAAAAATAATTAAAATTCGATTTTTTAAAAATAATTATTATAAAAATTATAAAAATTGTCCATTAAATTTATGTTATATAAAATTATTTTAGCAATACCATTTTTAATATATATAAAAGAAATAAGTTTTCTTAGGTTTAGTTAAATGGATCGAGTATGAGTAAAAAATTTTGTACCATAATAAATAGGTTATAAACAGGTTAAATGGGTTGATTTGGGTCGGACCATTTATGACTCTGACCCATCTGTTTAACAGGTCTACCCAAAACTCAAATCTTCCCCCATCTTATTTTCCTTTGTTTTTGCATACATAAGGTTAAGGCCACATCAAACACTGTTTATATGTTTTTGGGAAAATGTCACAAATGGTCCTTATATTATTGCTTAATGTGCAATTTGGTCCCCGAACTTTCGATCGGCTCAATTTGGTCCCTGAACTATTGATAAATGTCTGATTTGGTCCCTGAACTTTCAATCGGCTCAATTTGGTCCCTAAACTATTGATAAATGTCCGATTTAGTCCTTGGTTGTTGTTTTTCTTTTTCTTTTTTTCATTCTTTTTTTTTTTTTTTTTGCTTCTTCTCTCTTCCCTCCGCCGGCTCCGGCAGAGAGAAGCCAGCGTCCGGCAAGAAAAAAAAGAAGGAAAAACAGTAACGAATGACTAAATCGGACATTTATCAATAGTTCGGGGACCAAATTGAGCCGATCGAAAGTTTAAGGACCAAATTGGACATTTATTAATAGTTCAGGGACCAAATTGAGCCGATCGAAAGTTCAGGGACCAAATTGCACATTAAGCAATAATATAGGGACCATTTGTGACATTATCCCTATGTTTTTCCAGGAGTCGCTGAAAGCAACCCAGGTCAGTCCACTCATCGCCAGAGCACCAACACCACCCCCCTATTCTCTCTCTCTCTCTCTCTCTCTCTCTCTCTCGATGGTGATTAGCAACCAGTGAATATCTTCTCCTCTCTCTCTCTATTAAGATACCAAATCCCAACACAAAGCTGGGTACAATGCGCAGAAGATGAGACCCCCACCACTTCCAGTGTTGGTTTGGGTTCTTGCAGCATGGGTTTGGCAGAGGGTGCAGTACTACACCAGAAGTGGATGGTGCAATACGAGCACACATCGCAGCTGTCCATCACCATCAACGGGCAAACCCCGGCCCATATTGGCGCACCAAGGAGACACGCTCACCGTCGATGTCACCAACAGATTGCCAAATGAGAACCTCGCGATCCAGTGGGAGAGAGTTCGCCAGGTATGTATATCTGTAACAAAGACGTCGATCGGAACTAAGCTGTCCAGTTCTCGTTCATGAAGAAAGGATATATCTGCACACCACCAATCACAAACTACATCTGCCGCCTCTGACCTGGTACCATGTAACGCAACTACCGACTACTTTCTCCGGTTCATGAATATCTTTTGCTTTTGGCTTTTGCAGATGGGAGGCCCGCAGGGACTCATTCTACCAGGAAACACTGGCAGGTATCGATTGACCGCCAATCAGGTAAGTCCCGTATATATGGTACAAAGATTCTCGAATGATGTCATGCGATTTCCTCTAAGCTCGAAGCTCTTCTAAATTTTGAGTTCCATGGGGGAAGTCCGTTTTATTTTGATGAATACACTGTTTATGGACACTGACATTATACTTTATGTAGCTCGGAACGTGCCCTTACCACGCGCGTTCCACATTGCAAACAGAGGCCGGCTTGCGTGGGTCGATTCAAGTTTCGCCGCCGGGGAGGGCAAGAAGGGCTTGCCGTTCGAAGAAGGTGCCGGCAAGGCGGGCAAGTTGCCTCCGCCGGTCAAGGAAAGTGGTAAGGTAAAAGGCTCTAAAAGGCCATGACAAGATCAGATCCACTCAAATTTAGCTTGTTCTGCATATCGAGAGAATGTTGATGCTGATATGTTTGTTCTTGTACGCCTGGGTGCTCAATAAAAAAATCTTCTTCCACGGAAGGGGCAAAAAGTGAAAAAAGGAAGAAGTGGAGAACTGCCACAAAAGTACATGTGGCAAAATGGGTTTTAGAACCCATATATGACCAATTTAAATCATATTTGGTCACTTATTTTTTGAAGAAACTAGTTAAATGGTTTAACAATTAAAGACTTAAAATAGGTAAATCTTAAGTGGGTCTTAAATGAGTTGGATTTAGAACCCATTTTCAACCAAAACCTCACAATCTCTTTCTTCCCTCTTTAACTTTACAAAAAAAAAAATTATAAAAATCAAAATTATAATTATTTTTTATTTTAATTTTCTTTTCTTTTTTTTTCTTTTTTTTTTTTCTTTCTTCTTCTTCCTTCCGATGGCCGACACGACCGGCCAGGCGAGCCTCGAGCTCGCCGGCGTCGAGCAAGGCTTGAGCCTCGCCAATCTAGCGAGCCTCGAGCTCTCCGGATTTGGCGAGGCGGAGGCCTTGCCGACATCCGGCGAGGCTCGAGCCTCACCTATGGCCGGTCGTCAATCATCGTGGCCGACGGCCGGCCAAAAAAAGAAGAACAAAAAAGAAAAAAGAAAAAGAAAATTAAAAATATTCTTAAAAAATTATTCTTAAAAAATAAAAATAATTAAAATTTTAATTTAAAAAAAATAAAAATAATTAAAATTCGATTTTTTTAATAATTATTATAAAAATTGTCCATTAAATTTATGTTGTATAAAACTATTTTAGCAATAACATTTTTAAAATATATATAGGAAATAAGTTTTCTTAAGTTTAATTAAATGGGTCGGGTACGGATCAAAAAATTTCATTGCAATAAATGAGTCATAAACGGGTTAAATGGGTCGGTTTGGGTCGGACCCGACCCAAACCCGACCCGACCCGTTTAACGGGTCTAGCTATAAGATATGCAATATGCGACCCACATGATTTAATGACTAATGTGGGCTGGCAGTCCCAAGACAGAGACAATTGGACGATGACGTCCAAGACATACCATTTGTTGGGAATGCCCATCAAATAAAGCAACACGGTTCGTGATATGATCAAATTCAAGAACCTCTTCATCAAATCCCGGGGCTTCAACCATAACCTCTTTCTGTCCTAATAATTTCAGTTTCTGCTAATCACTTTCATTTCAGAAAGTCAGATCAGATCACATATAACAAGGCCGCCTCAGCAATTTATTCAATATCCAAGTGAATTTTGAGTTACAGCTAAGATGAGCACACGACCGTACTCTCTCCTAGTTCCCGTCACAACCCAACTCTCAGTTCTTACCATCTAGCTGAAGTGCGAATGCTTTCATGTCGAAAGCATCACTGCCCTTCTTGGTGACAACACCCTGGTCAAATACATGCATAAACAGGAAGTTAGCAAAATATCCTATGCCAATACATAATTATACTATCAATTAGCTTGTACTTGAGCGAGGGTACCTTCTCGGTTATGATACCAGCTATAAGATTTGCAGGTGTAACATCGAAGGCAGGATTCCAGACAGATATGCCAGATGCAGCAACTTGCTCCCCGAGGCCTCCGCGTGAGTTCAGCAATTCTTTCGCAGATCGTTCTTCAATAACAATATCTTGACCCGAAGAAAGAGATAGATCGACAGAAGTCAGAGGCGCAGCCACATAAAAGGGAATATTATGATGCCTTGCACACAAGGCAAGACTGTAAGTTCCAATCTTGTTAGCGGTATCGCCTGCAAAGAGATATTAAGTTCATTAACATGCTTCCTTGGAGCAGCTCGAATAAGAAAAAAATGATAGGAGAGAGAATTAATATCAATTAAATGCTTCAAGCTACCATTTGCAGCCACACGATCTGCTCCAACAATGACAGCATCCACCCTTCCTTCCTTCATTAGTGCTGCTGCAGCACTGTCTGCAATAAGGGTAGCCGGTATCCTCTCATGTACCAATTCAAAAGCTGTAAGCCGAGAACCCTGGAACAGGTGTCAAAGACATTTGCTTACACAAATGATAGTAATCACAAACAAACCAAAAATTATAGCCCAATTTTCATCATCAGAATCTACTGATACAATATCAAAGTTTGCTAGGGCAGTCGTAAGCCAGACCCAGGTTTGCCATTGCTTGGAACAACAATGCATTCTTCATCACTTCTCAAACAAGATACTACCCCCAGTGCACCTGAACTCCACTTTACCACTTTCAATAGTGTCCCTTTCATACAGTACACTCAAAGATAACTTCATCATCAATATGTCATGTTTCCTATTGTCATTGTCCTGGAAGTCCTTTCCTCAAATTTCCAAAAGCAAAAAAAGGTACCAAACGATGGACAAAGAAGGGGGAGAAGAAAGGAGTATGGATTTTTCTGTCATAAGTGAAAATAACAAAATTTGATAAGTACATACTAATTCTGAACCATAATCTAGAATTCAAATAGATCATTATTATTCTCAGCATCTAATGCAAAGTAAATACCTGCCTGCGTGCATGAGAACAGATTTTTGATGAGCAATTCAAGCTCATAAGAAAGTAATTGTAAGTTTTCCAAGTCACAATAGGATAATTAGTTATTGTCATGACAGCACGAATCCTCTGTACAACAGTCTATTTCCGCCATCATACATATCATTAAAACTGCAAATGGCATATGACCCTACACACTAAGGGGTTGTTTGGCAACTTGCCAAAGAGTGATAATTTCTGTTCTTTTGTTCCCGGGAGTAAATTTGGAACAGAAATCCGTTTGATAAAATTTTTGTTTCCGGGAATAAATTTCTATTTTTTTGTTCCTGGAAGTAAATTTGGAACAAAATCAATGAGTAAAAAATAGTTGATTCTTTATTCCCGAAAACAATTCTAGAACCAAGGCCCCTATTTTCTCTCTTTTCTTTTCTTTTTTCTTGTTATTCTTCCCTCTTTCTTCTTCTTCATCTGCTGCTGCCGCCACCGTGGCCATCCACAGCCGTCCATCACCCGCCGCCACCGGTCACTGACAACCGGTCCGGCGAGCTCGCCAAAGGCGAGCCCAACCACCGGCGAGGCTCGGCCGACAAGGCACAGCCTTGCCGAGGGCCAGCGACGCTCCGATGAGGTCGTCGGTCATCCCAAGGCCAGCGATGCTCCAGTGAGGTCACCGGTCATCCCAAGGCCGGCGACGGCGACTTGATGAAGAAGAAGAGAAAGAAAGGAAAAATAGAAAAGAAAAAAATGAAAAAAAAAATGAAAAAAGTAATAAAATTATTTTAAAATTGAAAGAAAATGATTTGGAGTATAAATTTTGAGCACGATACCGACTATTCCGGGAATTGAAATTTTGAACGGTTACCAAACGGCAAACTCGCTAGAGGCGAGCCCAGCCACTGGCGAGGCTCGCCTGACCAAGCGAGGCTTGACCAGCCTTGCTAGGGTGGGGGAGCCTCGCCCAATTGCCGACGAGGCACGGCCTTGCCGAGGGCTGGCGACGCTCTGGTGAGATCGCCAGCCCTCGTCTGGCCGGTCGCCAATCATCCCAAGGCCGGCGACTGGCAACTTGAAGAAGAAGAAGAAGAGAAAGAAAGGAAAAAAAGAAAAGAAGAAAAAGGAAAAAAATAATAAAATTATTTAAAAATTAAAAGAAAATGATTTGGAGTAGAAATTTTGAGCATGTACCCAACACAATTCTATTCCGGGAATTGAAATTTTAGACAATTACCAAACAGCTTAAAATACTTAGATATTGTTCCCAGGAACATAAGTGTTACCAAACGCACCCTAAGCAGCACAAGCCCTAAACAAACACTAAGCATGGAGTAATTTGCTTGATTGCATATGAACAACCTACAACTACATCCAACAATCCACCAATCCCAATGATCACCGATAGCATGCAGAATACGTAAAGAATGTGGATACAAACAATCAAGAGATAAATGTTTACTTGGTTGAATGGGCGTGTTTCTGTGCAATAAGCCCTTTCCAACACCCCTTCAGTATGAAGTGCACGGATTACGCCTAAGGCTGTACCATATCCAGCTGTAGCAAGACTGAGAGAGAGAAACAGAGAGAGATAAGGATGCTGTGTTACAGTGACCAAGGGAAAGAGTGGGACACCTACAATCAACTTAAAGTACCTGCCAGTATTGCAATGGGTCAACACAGAGAGTCCTTTGGACTTTTTCTGATTTAGCTTAAGGAATGAGGCTCCATAGCTACCAATTGCTTTGTTTGAAGCAACATCATCTTTTAGCATGACTTCAGCAGCTTCTGTATAAGCCTACATAACATTGAAAGGAAATTTCTCTAGAAATTGCTAGAAAGAAAGAAAATTTCTCACTGATTAAGGAGTTCAAGAAAAGAAAAATGGATTATTTTCTTTTTGCCCTGAGCAGCATGTCATTTGTTTCATAGATGTCTTTTATCCTTGATATGCACCACAATAGAAACTTGGCTGAAAGATATGCTGAATTAGTGTTTCCTTGATACTTGAAATAAAGCAGAGTGGCAATTATTACCTGAAAAATACTTTTGGCTTCCGAAGCTGTTGCGGCAGCATCACAGATAACTTCCTTCAGTTTCGTTGCAGCATCAAACAGATTCACGGCAGTTGGCCGACTGAAGGAGCACAAAAGGTCAGTTCATCGACAGCAAAAGTTCAACAGTGGCTGTTATGTTCCATGACACTAAAGCAGCTTAACCATGGCTATATCAATTCAAGTATGGTCACGCATTTGCACAATTACAAGAATATAACAACATCTCAAAAGTTTCGATCAAGACTTGCAAACATGTTCTTCCATAAACAGTGGACAGGACCTCATCATCCACCACCATAATACCTCGAAACAAGATAATCCAACTTCCCAATGAGAAAAGAGGCCGCATCAGCAGCCGTCCCACTAAAAGCATCCAAACGAGACACTTCCACCGCCAAAGAAAGTGCAGCCGCAATAGCAATAGCCGGCGCCCCGCGGACCACCATATCCTTTATCGCATGCCTGAGCACAAAAAGAAAGACAAGCTCTTCTCACAAATCCTTTCACTGCCGTCGCATCCACATCCCACACAACCGAACTAATCTAACACAAAAAACTCTACATCTATATGAATGAATGAAACTGCGTCGAAACCCTTATCCCAACGAAAGGTATACACACTAGACTCGAGGACATGTACAATAATAAGCAGCAGCTAAAGGACACTAGGGTGGACTTGGAAATAAGGACCATTTCAAGAAGCGCAAAAACAGCTCCCCCTCATCAACAGAATATCAAGATTTGGCTCAAGAAAAAGATACCATCCATCGGAAGCGTCTTTTATATCCAGGTAGACCGTCTCCAGGGGAAGCTTTCTCTGTCAAAGCCGGAAGAAAACAGTGAGACTCAAGTTTTTCACTTGCAACCGGGAGCACGAGAGAAAAGGGCAAAAAGGCCGAGCACAGTGGAGGGAGGCACATCCCCAAATCGATCCTCGACCCAAGAATCGAACTGGGAAAACAACCCACCTGGTCGAGCAGCCGGAGGGAACCGCGCTCGTAGCAGATGGACTGCAGAGAAGCGTCCGCGCCGCCGCCATTGGAGGAGCTCGAATCGAGCGCCATTCGACCGCCACCCGGGAACCGACGAGAGGACCACCGGCGAGATTCTCGGCGCGGCGGCGGCGGCGGCGTCAGGGACCGATGCCGAGGAACTCGGAGAGCGATCTCGGGTCGTAAAAATGCGAGCTTTGCCTTCGATTCCTTAAAGCGTGGGCTCTGCGATAGGGACGAAGGAGGCGGCTGGCAGACCTCTGTTTCTTGTCGTTTTGCTCGCTTTTGAGATTAGTGGGTGCCGTTTGGTATCTGTTTAATCAATTGAGCCGCACTGCGAAGTGCGAGGTAATCAGCGCATCGCATGACCCATGTCGGTCTTCGCCAATAAAACTTGCCGGAACGGGAATTATTTGACAAAAAAGAAGAAGGAATAATTGTGCTTTCATAAGCGGTCGTGGCCGTCATGAACGGAAATTTATAATCTTCTATGTGACTTTTATGATTAAAAATACAGAATTATAAATTCAAATTAACAATTCTCAAGGCAAACTTATAATAATAAGCTGGACAAGATGATAGTGACGGAGCATTTGACTGAAATAATAATTTGTGAAAATCGATGAGAGAGATAGTAGAAATAAAAGTAGTTTTGTTGGATAGCTTGATAAAATAAGATAAAAACAATAAATATTTTCTCGAGAAAGAGAGAGAAAGATGGGATGGTATTTCAGTTATTTAAATGGAAAAAGAGTGTCTTCACCAAAATGAGAGTGAAAATTTACTTAGTTACATTTAAGGCTACACGGGATAATCTTAAATTGATCTAGGATCTTTATCTTTGTAACTATGCAGAAGGATTTTTCATCCTCTAAGTGATGACGTCGTTCCATTGGGCAAGAAATCTCTCATTTGAACTTTTCCAATTGTATATAATAAAAAAAAGGGGATATATACGGTGGAAGATTCAAAAATTGTCATGAAAGTATAATAAAATCATAAAATTTGTCAAATTGATACAATCAAATTCTTCAATTATCTACGTCCATTTAGACTAACGAAAAATATTAATCCGACTTTTTATTTTATTTTTTCTCTCTCCTACATGGCAGTAACGTGGCTTAAATTCTAATTTATTTAACTAAAATATTAATTAAACAAAGTAAAAAAGTATTTCAAAAAACAAAAGGGAAGGAAAAAAAATGAAGCTATGGGCAAGGGCGGTAAGCCCTTGATGCCGCTGCCACCTAGTCCCTGAAAAGGGCTGGTGTGGGTCGGCCAGGGCTAGTAAGGGTCGCCGAGGTCTAGGCCAAGGTAGGCGACCCTTACCGATGGCAAGTGAGGGCCCAATGACCCTCCACACAGATCTGGATGAGGGTCGTCGACCCTCGTCCGGCTGTGGTGGCCCTCAATAAGGGTGCCAAACCGCGCTTGGCTATGGTGGCCCTCGCCGAGGAGGGTTCGCCAAGCCCTCACCTGCCATTAGTGAGGGTCACCGACCTTGGCTGAGGCCCCGGTGACCCTTACGAGCGCTCGTTGAGCCCTCGCTAGCCCTTTTCGACAATAGGGTGGCAGCAACAAAGGCCTCCGCCCTTGCCTTGGCTCTTTTTTGTTTTTTGTTTTTTTAAAATTTTTATTTTATTTAATTAATCTTATGATTACAAAATTAGAATTAAATCCAAAACGATGTCGTTTTAGTCTTGTGTTCCATGTCTTAGCCACGTAGGAGAGAAAATATTTCAAAAAATCACATTAGCATTTTCCGTTAATGAAATTGACGATGTTAACTTTAATATTTAATTGCATCAATTTAATAAGTTTTAGGATTCGATTGTACTTTTTATACGTTTTATGACTTAATTACACTTTTGTAATAAATTTTAGGACTTCTAACGAATATATCCCTATAAAAAAATATACTCTTTGACCATGTGGTACTTTTGGGACTATTGTACAAAGATGCTTTGCGTGTTTAGTAAACTTGTCAAACAAGTAGGTTAAGTAAAGGTTGGATGAATTCAAAATTTGTACTGACCTAAATTCCCATTTAACTCTTATTGACCCGTTTTTCATATAATATAATTTTAGAGACTCCTATACTTGATCATACCCGCGGCCAACTCACACCGAACGAAACCGAATCTGATTCTTAGCAATTTTTTCCTGTATGTATTAAAAGCAAATTGATCACGAAAAAATTAGCAACGACAAGGCACTAAAAAGATTGACCAATGGAGCTACTGGGACACATCTCCTTTTATTTCTCCCGGTGCTAGACCTAGAGACCATGCGCAATCGATTAATGTGAAAAAAATCACCGAAAACATCAAAGTAAAGTCTGTCCGATTAACTCAGATGAGCCTTCTCTCTCCTCTCTCTCATCTTCACACATTTTTTCTTTCTCAACCTTCATGGAGAGAAGGATTTGAGCTACATCTCTCCCTTCCTTTCCTTTTTCTTTCGCTGTTTTGATTCTTTATTTTATTCTTCTTACTTTCCTCTGTTGGGGAAGATTTTATCTTTTGATATAGTCTACATCTAAAAGCTCCTATCTGCCGTTTTGGAGAGATTTCTATCCAAATATAGTATAGGATTTAGGATTTTTACGTGTATAATTTTGAGATCTTGCTTCCCTCAGGTTTTGTTGGTGTACAAGTCTAATTTCGAGGGGGAACGGAAGAGTTTCATGAAAGTTTCGCTCTCATGGACATTAGATCTGTGATCATTCAACCTTTTTACTCTGAACAACTATGGTGTTAGGGAAGGTGCATCTAGATGTGCATTGTCAAAAGGAAAGGCCATTGTAACATATGTATATCTTGATATGCGCTGATTATTGAAGACGGATTTGGTAATCGGCCGCCGATTTTGACTTAAAAAATTTACAAATCTACACTCAATCTAGAGCTTATTCTGTTTTGAATCTGTCTCGAATTTATCTTTGATTTACCGTTGGACTGCATTATATCTCTCTGGTATTTCTTTAAAAATGAATTAAATGTTACATATTCTACCTGTGTTCATTGGTTGGACATTGGCTAAGGGCGCATTTGGTAACGATTCTGTTCTCGGGAACAAATTCTGATTAGAAATGATTATTTTTTATTCTGTTCCCAGGAACTGATTCTGAGTAAAAGAACACGTTTGGTAACTGTACAAAATTTCTGATTCTGGAATAGAATTACGTTTGGTACTGTGTTCATTGATTCTGTTCCAAATCAATTTTTTTATTTTTAAATAATTTCTATAATTTTCCTTTTTTTTTTCCTTTTTTTCTATTCTTTTTTTCCTTTTTTTTTCTTTTTTCTCCTATTCTTCCTCTTCTTCTTCAGGCCAGTCGTCGGACCCGGCAAAGAACGGCCGAGAGGGCCGGCGACCTCACGGTAGCGTCGCCGGCCCTCGTCGGCCGAGCCTCGCCGGCAACTGGGCAAGGCTCACCCAGCCTCGCCAGTGGCCAGGCTGGCCTTGCCGGGGCTGGGCGAGGCTTGCCTGGCCACCGGCGAGGCCTGCCTGGCCACCGGCGAGGCTAGGTGTCGCGAGGGTCGCCCAGCCACCGGTGAGGCTTGGCCTCAACAAATCTAGCGAGTGAGGTTAGGCGAGGCCGGCTTGACCACCGGCGAGGCCGAGCCTTGCCAATGGCTGGGCTTGCCTTCGGCGAGCTCGCCAGACCTCGCCCTGGCCTGGCAAGCTTGCCAAACCGGTTGCCGGTGACCGGCGGCGGCGGCGGACGGCGGCGGATTTGCCGGGGCGACAGCAGGCGGGCGGCGGACGGCGGCGATCCAGCGGCGGCGGACGGCGGGCGACCAAGGGCGGCGACCGACGGCGGCGGACGGCGGCGACGGTGGCGATCAGCAGCGGCAAAGAACAAGTGGCAAAGTGATCGCGGGATGGCGATTGATGAAGAAGAAGAAAAGAGAAGAAAAAGAGTTTTGATTCTCAATTCTGATTCTGGAACAAGAATCACATTTTTTTTTTTTTTTGATTCTACTCCTAATCTGTTCTCGAAAATAAAAATTTTAACAAACACGATTCTAGGCCCAAACTGATTTTGGGAAAAAAAAAATCAGAATTTGGCCATGTTTGGATGGTTACCAAACATGGCCTAAGTTATTGATGAGGCCAATGAAATATGACGTTTAAAATAAAATCTGACATTGGACGTTCTCATTGTACTTGTACCCATTAATTATGAAATCTTAATTTATTTAAATTACTTAATCCCACACTAATTTTTCCCAACTCGAAAAAGGTGTATGGCACTCTAGGAATATCGTAGGCGAGGGATCGATCATCTATCACGTCGGTAAGGTATCAAGTCAAAGGGACATCGGAGAGTCATGTAATGAAGAACGTGCTGAGGAGAGGTCGGTCCGATCCAGTTAGTTTAGACACGACTCGCACCAGCCGCCGCCACGTGGATGTCGATTTCATCCCGTTCTGTTGTCTGCCTCGTGGAACGAGTGGGACGACCTTATGGTCCTTAACGGGCCATGAACACGACAGCTGAGGATAGACAGGGAACCTTCAATTGTCCTGAGAAGTCCTTCTCGCGGTTGTATTAATCGTACGTGCCGTTGAAAAGCAGACATGAGACCGGAAATTTCGATGGGGATCGATAAAAAGGTGGGAAAGAATGGGGAGCCCTCATCACCCGTCACGATCAGAACAAAGCCAAACGGGAAAGATGATGCTGAGTCCATGATTAGATAATATGACTAGTGACTGTAAACATGCGAATCCGTAATTTTGGCTGGGTGTTTTACTATGAAAGATAATGGAATGTCCGGGTTCAATCGTAACTACTCCAATTCACTTGCAACTCAGAAGCTACGGTCAAGGTCAATAAATCTTTTCTATGCCGATCTCAAGTTAAAATATAAAGTAAGCAACGCTATGGATATCTTGATAATAAATAACAATTCCATATTAAATCAAATTTTGGAAAACTCATGTTCGAATTAAAGTGAGAGCATGAAAGAGCAATAGTTGGGTTAAAGCAAATAGTAAACCCATATTATTTTGAGCATTATAGTTTTAGACTCATTTACTGAATATAAATAACTCATATAACAACCCATCCTACTAAATATAGATTAAGAAATTGGTCTATAACCTATTTTGGCATGCTACTCTCGGGAAATTATTAGGATTGTGCAAAAGTACTGGAAATTGCGCAAATCCGTTCCTAGAATCAATGGTTCCTATGGGGACCAATCCAGTTTCGGGTTCTAATTTATTGGAATTGGTGAGTACCGATCCAATTCCCGATTTCAAGTGTGAACTGCCCACCCGAATCAGACTAATACTCTTGAGTTTGACATATTTGAGCCTAGAAATAATCAAAGTGAGTTCAATTCCAGCTCTAAGGGCTCTTTTAAGGAGTTCAATTCTATGGGCTAGATGAAAAACATGGGAACCTCTCTCATGAGCATTTCCTATGACTAGGCGAATAGCTTGGGTGCTAGAGACATCTCTGGTCCAACTTGATAGGCCAAAGAATTGTTCACCATAGATGTTGAGATTCTTTGTGGTCCAAAGTAATTGCAATGAGGTGAGGCGAGTCCAAAGTAATTGCAATGAGGTGAGGTGAGTGACGATGCCTTTAGAAGCTAATAACATGAGTCTAGGTTGGAGGTGCACTTGTCAACGGTTCAAAACACCTACGAATGAATTTGTTAGGGATATTTCGACTGGTTTCATGGAACCATTTACTGGTTTCATGGAATCAATGGACAATTCTCGATTCCAATAGTAGGAGTTGCCTATCCAAAATCCGATCATTCCTTGAAAATTAAAATCGGAAGTCGTTGGTTCCATGAAACCAGTCGAAATATTCCCAACAAAGATGAAAGCTGCTGCCTACCCAGAATCCGATCTTCCCCTAAAAAATGAGCGTGTGGAGCAACCAGTTTCCATTTGCAAAAGAGAGAACGATTCGTTCTTCAGCAACGCCGGCAAGGGCCTAGCCGTCGAGTGCTCATTGGCACGGAACTCACCATTGTCAGAAAGCTGGACTACGTACACCTCATCGAGAGCTTCTCATGTGTAACAGCGCCATTTGTACCTCGTTTTGGCTAAGACCCTCTTTTTTTTTTTTTAATTAACCGATTGATTCTTTTTTTTTTTCAGCTTAACTGATAAAGTTGTTTTTATTTCTACCCCCTCTCCCGTAAGTTTCAAAATAAGGAATAATTGTGTATCTAAAAGTGGTTATAATCATCATGAACAGAAATTACTAATCTTCAATATGACTTTAGTGATTGAGAATATGAAACCATAAAGTAATTTTAACAACTTCTCTAGGCAAAGTAATAGCAGCATGCAAGATAAGATGATATAGAATTGGGTGTGATGGAGAATTTGATTGAAACAATAATCTTGTAAAACCGATAAAAGAGCTGGTAGATACAAAAGTAGTTTTGTTGGATAGCCTGATAAAATAAAAGAACAATAAATTAGGGAGAGAGAGGGGGGGGGATATTTTAGTTATTTAAATGGAAAAAAAGTGTCAAAATTTATTTAGTTCACATTTAAGGCAACACGGTGGACAGTCTCATACTGATCTAGGTTGCATTTGGGAATGGCATTTGAAAAGCCACTTTGAACCCCCAAAGCTCCTTGGGTCAGAATCTTTATCTTTTTGTAACTATGCAAAATGGTTTTTCCTCCTCTAAATGATAACATCGTTCCACTGGGCAGGAAATCCCTCTGATTTTTTTTTTCCAGCAATATATAAAAAATGTACTCTTAGACCATGCTGTACTTTAGGGAATGTCGTACAAAGATGCCTTGCGTGTTTGATAAACTTTTCAAACATATAGATCAGGTAAAAGTTTGGGTGGGTTCAAAATTTGTTCGGCTCAAATTAACTCATTTAACTCTTATTTATCCATTTTTTATATAAAATATTTTAGAGACTCATCAATAAAACCTAGAACCGATTCATAACCAAACTAAATCAGTTTCAATTCTTACCAAATTTTCCCTAATTATCAAAAACAGATCAATCGTGAAAAGACTAGCAATAACAAGGTATTAAAAAGTTTGATCACTTAAGCTACCAGGACACATCTCCTATTATTATATCTTCCAGTGCTAGAACTAGAGAACATGCCGGGGTAGATCAAAGTTAAAAAAGATAACCGAAAGCATCAAAGTAAAGTTTATCCTATTAACTCAGATGAGCCTTTTCTGTCCTTCCTTAGGATCCTCTTATCTTCACATAGCTTTCTTCTTTAAATTCTGAGTTTGAGCTATATCTCTCCCTTCCCACCCTTTTTCTTTGGTTTTTTTGGTTCTTTGTTTTCTTCTTCTTGCTTTCCTTTGTCATGGGAGCTTTTCTTTCCCAATCTAGATTAGATTTAGAAATTTCTCTCTCCCATTTTGAGGATTTATTTATTTCGATCTAGTCTAGATTTAGAGTTTTTTGCATGTATAATTTTAGAGTTTCACTTCCCTCAGGTTTTGTTTGTGTACAAGTCCAATTTCAAAGGAGATTGAAAGAGTTTTGTGAAGGTTTTGCTTTCACAAGCATCATATCTGTGTTTATTCAATCCTTTTACTTTGAATGATGATGGTGTTAGAGACATCATACCTAAGCGCACACCCCCAAAAGGAAAAGCCATTATGATAGATAGAGATTTCGGTTTGTATTCATTATTAAAGATAGATTCAATGAGCAGCCATCAATTTTGGTTTAAAGAAGTCACAAATCTCCTCTTTTGGTATATGACCCATAATTTTATTCTGATAATTCATGTTGTTATTTGGAACTTGTTCTATTTTGAACTTGTCTGGGATTTGTCTTAATTTGAAGTTGGGACTGCATTATATCTTTTTAGTATTTCTATAGAAACAAATGAAATGTTACTTTGAAAAAAAAAGGAATACTTCTTCGATATCCTAATGTGCTTTTTTTATCTTTTGGTCGAACATATCCTAATATGTTTATTGTAACGAAATTCAAGCTGATTTTGACTTTATTCTTAATTGATCGGAAGACACCCAATTAAGCTCTCTCCGCGTTACAAATTCTAGCGACGTTGATTGACCGGACATTGGCAGAGTTGTCAACGAGGCCAATCAAATGTGAGGTCTAAAATAAAATCTGATATCGGACGTTCTCAATTATTGTGCTCTGTACCCATTAATTAAGAAATCTTAATTTAATAAAATTACTTAATCCCCACTAATTTTTCACAACTTGAAAAACGAGCGTGGCACTCGGGGAATATTGTAGGCAAGGTATCGATCATCTACGGGATCAGTGAGGTATCAAGTCAAAGGGACATCGGATAAAATGAAGAACGAGCTGACAAGAGGTCGGTCCGATCCGATAGTTTATACGTGATTCACGCCAGCAACGACGTGGATGTTGATTTCATCCCGTTCTGCGGTCCGCTTCGTCCAGCGAGCGAGACAACCTCATGGTCCTTAACGGGCCATGAACACGACAGCTGAGGATGGGGACCTTCATGTGTCCTGAGAAGTCATTCTCGTGGTTGTATTTATTGTACGTGCCATGTGAGGATTCCAATAACGGTCGAAAAGCAAACATGAGATCTGAAATTTCCATGGAGGATCGTTCGTGAACTTAAGTTTCAATAAAAAGGTGGGACAGGATTAGTAGCTCTAACGACTTATCCTAGACCACGTGGTAAGGGTTACCATCTATTGCGGAATATTTGGATTTAATTATAACTACCCTAATTCACTTGCGACTCAGAAGCCGTGGTCAAGAAATCTTTTCGATGCCAATCCCAAGTCAAATATAAAGTACGTGGCGCTATGATCGTTGCATCTATATTATATCTCAAAAGCAAAATTTCATATTTAATCAAATTTTGGAAAACTCATGCCCGAACTAAAGCGAAGGCACAAGATCAAATGAGGGCGAGAGAGCGAGAGTTGGGTCGAAGCAAATAGTAAACCCATATTATTTTGGGCTTTGCAATTCTAAACTTATATGCCAAATATAAATAACTCGTATAAAAACTTGTTTTGGTAAGTTACGCCAAAAAAATAATTAAGGGTGTGCAAAAGAACTAAAAACCACATAGAATCGGATGGGACTAGCTCATAATAAGTGGTTCACATAGGGATCGGTCTGGTTTCCTATTCCAATTTACTAGAATATGTGAGTAACAATCTAGTTTGCGGTTCCAATTATGGAACTGCCCACTCGCTTACTCGAATTGAATTTGTATATATATATATATATATATATATATATATATATATATATATATATATATATATATATATATAATTTTCTAAATTTTTATGCAAATCGTCTATATATTCTTGAGTTTGACGTATTTAAGTTTGGAGATAACCAAAGTGAGTTCAATGGGCTCTTTTAGCGACTTTGATTCTACGAGCCATGTGGAAAACCTAGGAACCTTTGAGGGGTGCTTCTCATGACAAGGCGAATAACTGGAGTGCTAGAGGCATCTGTGGTCCTATCTTCTTCAAACTTGATTGTTCACCGTAAGTATTGAGATGGTTTGTGGTCCAAAGCAATTGCAATAAAGTGAGTGACTTGTCTTTCAAAAACTAACGACACCAATCTAAATTGGAGGCGCACTTGTAAGCAGTTCGAAATGCCCATAAATGAATTTATCGAGAACATTTCGACTGGTTCCATGATCCCAACAGATGATTTTCTGTTCTAATTTCTGAGAACCGATTCTCAGTAGATGATTTCTAATTCCACGATCGCGTGAGGCGGGCGGAGCGGCATCCAATTGCAAAAGGGAGAACGATTCGTTTCTTAGCGAAAGCCGGCAGGGGCCTTAGCTGTCGAGCCCTCATTGGCGCACAACTCACCGTCGTTCAGAAGCTGGGACTACGCACGCCCCAATCGAGGAGAGAGAAAGCCTCCCGTGCGTAACGGTAACATCACGCGGCCCTTCCTCTCCATTTCCCGACGCCACCCCCTCCTTTTTCCTTTCCCCCAATCCTTTTCAACTCCAAATCTCAATAAAATCGCGCCCGTCAACAACGATCAAATCTCTCTATCTCTCTCTCTCCGAATCTATCTCGTCGCTTTTCGCCAATCACCGACCCCGCATTCCCCCCGATCAACGGCCGCGATCCGATGGCCGACGATTTCGCGAAGGCGGTGGACGACGGCCTCCGCCTCTCCAAGCGCCTCTACTTCGGGAAGGACCGGGCGGTCACCGCCCCCCGGTCGCCGGCGCCGATGGAGAGGGCGGGGGCCGCGGCGGCGGCGGCGCTCCTCCTCCTCCCGGCGTCGCCCATGGTGTACGCCGTGATCCCCGACCCCACGATCGTGGACAACCCGGACATCCCGAGCTACCAGCCGCACGTGCACGGCCGGTGCGACCCCCCCGCGCTGATCCCGCTCCAGATGAACGGGATCGAGGTGGAGGCGGACTGCCAGCTCGACGCGGCCGTCGTCCGGGTCAGCGGCTCGTGGCGGGTCCATTGCGTCATGGGCAGCAAGTGCTGCGACTGCCGCGTCGCGATCCCCATGGGCGAGCAGGTGCGTTCATGTCTGCCTTCGGATTTCTGTTCGATGAACTTTGTTTGTGAACCTGGACGAGTTGATAAGCTGCTCATCGAAGCTTTGGACCTGTGGATCTTGAGTTCAGTCCTGAGTCTGAGTTTCTCCAAAGCGTAATGTCGAGGATTAGGCCGTGAGGAAAATAGTGTACTTGATCGGGGCCACGAGAAAACAATGTAGCGCCTCTCTTAGTTCTTGTTCTTGTTCTTGTATAGTTGGCATCGTTGACTGGACTAGGGGCGTGGATGGCGGTTGCTAGTTCTGATTTGTCGAGTTGGTAAAACAGTAGTTACCTAGATCGCGTGTTTTTTCATATACAAGTGGTCTCCTTTCATCTATAATTTTAATGCGGCCTCTGCCTGTCAAATTCCACTTGTCATTCCTAATCCAGCTTGCACGTGAGCAGGGTGTCATAACGTATTTTCTGTTGGACTTACCAAGCGTGACTTACATCCAATGGTTAGTCTTGCTTTGTGCAATCTTTTAGGTTAGTCTTGCTTTGTGCAATCTTTTAGCATCACGGCAGGAGGAGTTGTCAAACATCAGGGAAGTGGACATAGTTCAATGCATGAAAATTTGACTATGGTACAACTTGATCATGACACAGAAACCGAAAAAGAAAAAAGAAAATCACTGGTTGACGACACTCGAATGGGAAAAACATTGGGATGATGCTAATGATGATGTTTGTCTTCGGTTGGACAATTATGAGTATGATGATAGTGTGAAGATCCTGTTGGCTGATGAGTCTGAAAGCTGGAAATAGATAATTGTTGCATTTAGAGTGAGTCATATCATATTTATGTGCTTCTGATAATGGTTGTCTTCACTTTAATAAGGGAACATATTTTTAAAGTGGTAGAGTGTGAGTTTCTTTTGCAGCTATAGATTGTGATATGCTATGTTAACATGTTTAAAGGGTGATATGAAACTTTATTAGACCATGTTCAGTGAACGATTGCTGTTTGCCAAAATTCAATTAATGTCAGGACACCTAGAATGTTAACATGATTATTAATGGCCATCCAACGTGAAAAAGGGAGTAAACGCTTGGAAGACCACATGTTGTCATAATTTTTTTTTTTTTTTTGTACTTTCTGACCTTTTGAACCCAAAACATGGGAATGATTGATGTACCATGCTCATCCTGTGGGAACTAATTATTCCTGAAATTTCTGTTTCTCTTCAACATGTAATAAACAAAGGTATGATTGGAGAATTAATGCAGTGTAATTTTATAAAGTGATCAGATTGAGTGCATTTAGTTTATCACATCCCACTTGCACATTATCTCTTCTCAAGCAATACTATTTGGCTAACAGGGATCAGTTTTAGGTCTTGAGGTAAAAGTTTCTAAAAGATCGTATGTCACACAACTTGTTGCTGTGGAAGACAAGAAAGATATAGACAAAGCAGCAAGAGCTGAAGACGGGGGCTACCTTAAACCCCATATATTTACCTTAAGAATACCACGGGTAAAGAAACTATGCAGTTGTTACTTCTTCTATGGAGTTACATACTCTGCGTATCTCTTTGCTTTCATATATTCCTTCTTTTATTATTTATCCTAGATATCTATAAGTTGTTTGCTTTCAGGTGGATGGGGGTTCAAACATATCAGTCAAGGTCTGTTGGTCTCAGAAATTATCATATTGTAATGGTCAGTTCACCTTGAGCGTGCCATTTAGTTTCCCCGAGTATGTTACTCCTGCTGGGAAGAAAATCTCGAAGAAAGAAAAGATACAGGTGAATGTGGACTCTGGCACCGGAAGTGAAGTTTTGTGCAAAACGACCAGCCATCTGTTGAAGGTGCCCATGATCGAGTATTGTATGGTTCTGTCTCATTTAACAGGAGAAAAGAGTACATGATCCTTTTTACTTTCTCTTTTATTTATTTATTTTTTATTATTTAATTTTCAGGAAGTGAAACGTCATGTGGGGAAGTTGGCTTTCCTGTACGAGTCAGAAGTTCTCACGTGGTCAAAGACTGACCTGAATTTTTCATACACAGTAAGCTGCAAGATCCTTCTCCCCTCCTTCCTTCTCTTCCTTCAGATTGTACAGGAGAAAGTGTTCAGGCACACTGCAGACTTGTAGTCTTCCTTGTGGAAGTTATGTTTCATCAACAAAAATGCATATTTCTGATTTTCTGTCTTATAGGTCTCCCCAGCTACTATGCTTGGGAGTGTGCTCTTGCAGTCTCCATCTATGCATGATTTTGATCAAAGAGAAATGTTCTGTTTATACCTTCTTCCAGGAAACCAACAGAATAGGAAGGTTAGTCTAGTGCTAATTCACTTCTGGCACCATTCAGTTAATATTGTGCTTCCTGTCATAGTTGCCTCATCCTATTCAGTTTGACAGGTGTTCAAAAAGGATGTAGTATTTGTTGTTGATATTAGTGGAAGCATGAAGGGCAAACTACTTGGGGATGCTAAAAGTGCCTTATCAACAGCGCTGCGCAAGCTTGACCCTGAGGATTCATTTTGTATCCTAGCTTTTAATAGTGAGGTTTACCAACACTCCACGTCCATGGTGTTAGCTACCAGTGAGGCAATTGAAGCGGCCATTGAATGGATCGATAAAAACTTTATTGCTGATGGTGGTACCAACATCTTGCAGCCTCTGAATAAAGTACTTTCATCTTCCATATTCTGAGACTACAAAGTGGATGTCTTTTTCACATTGCAAAGTGTGCAGTACTCGATGCCCTGTAAAAGACAAACTATGATGTCCTTTCCTGGGGTTGATAATATGATATGTAGTGGCCCAATTAATCTAGATGAGGCTTCTGGCATTTTATCTTAACGAAGGAAAGTGCTACACAGAATTCTGTCGCTGCATCATAATAAATATGAGATGAGCTGTTCAGATAGAGAGTCTTGCCCTTGGTTTTCAACAATTTTTATTGGCGTGAATTGTGTTCTGCTTTTATTTTGTATTCCTTTTCTCTACTTTTGATGGGGTACGTGCCATTTATGTTTTAGAAGATCATTCCAGTCATGATTTCATCTCATGAATTTGTATTTTTTGGTTTCTTCAACCATTTCATGGAGATAATAGATATTCCCAGAGAGTTACGATTTCATCTCATGAATTTGTTTTTTTTCTCTGACTGTTTCATGGGGAAAATAGATATTCTCAGAGTTCGAACTTTTAGTTTGAAGGGAAAATGACCACAGCTGAGTGACATGCATTTATAGTTTTGCCAACAATAGATGGGCTATCTCTTTTCACCATTTATGGTTTGCAGTTTATTTGCTATCATCTGAATCAATGATTTTTTTTAAATATGTCTCTTTTATTTTCGCATTGTTTCACACTCTTCCCTTTCCTAGGTGATAAACGGCAGATATTCACATCATACCTAATTCTCACAGATAGTATGCTTGGTCCTCCCTGTAATTTGTAATTGCTTAGCTTTAGATGCTTCTCAGTCTTGCTAATCTCCACTTCTTGCAGGCACTAGACATCCTGTCAGACTGTCAAGGTTCGATACCTACCATCCTCCTGGTTACAGATGGAACTGTTGAAGATGAGAAACACATTTGTGATGTAATGAAGAGTCGAATAAAGAAAGGAGGATCATTATGTCCACGCATCTTTACTTTTGGTATAGGTAATGGTTCATTATTTTCTATGTGTCTGGCAGCACGATCATGTGCACTACTTTCTGGGCAGTGACATTCTCAGCTTCTGATATCTCACAAAGAATAGTTAAATTTCAGCTTCATTGGTTTTTATTTTGTGACAAGTCAGTGTGTTGAATGTGTTTTCCATGGACTTTGATCTGTTGTGGATAATCTGTTTTGTATCTCTCACTATGGAGTTTGACCTTTTCTGTGGTAATTTTCAGGAACATACTGTAATCACCATTTCCTACAGATGCTTGCCATCATAGGCAGAGGACAGTATGATGCTGCATATGATGTAGGTCAGGCAAATAAAACCATCTGGCTGCTCACGAGCATATTTTAGTTATGTCAGCAGTGCATTCAATTAATACTTAATAGAGGATTTATACTTAATTGCCAGTGATGAGGACCATAGAACTGCTGCTTTTTTTCTTTTTCTTTTTTTCCTGAAAAGTATGATTGTAGGTCTAAGAGTAGAAAAGATATTGCTGATTTAATTGATCTGATGGTTTTTTAAATTATTAATTTGTGCTCTCAGGTTCAGTTGAGCTTCGGATGGAGAGCTTGTTTGCCAAAGCGACATCAATTGTCCTTGCAGATATAGTAATTGACCTGTTAGATGATCTTGAAGTTGAGGTACATTTGCATGAACATTGATATATCATTAAATAGCTCAGAAATCTTTGGAACAATGGGCATGCCATTTACTCTGCTCTGTGCAGATATTACAGGGAGATCTTTTTCTTTTTTTCTCTTCTATTCATGCCAAACAGATGTACAATGAATTGACCACTAAGTTTTGTACATTCTCTCTCTATTTTTTTGGTTGTATCAAACGTGTTTCCAAAATTGATTATTTCATAATATGACTTTCCTCAATCCACCTCAAAAGTAAAATGAAAACAGGAAATAGGTTTCTGGATAGACGGGAGGTTTCTTTGTCCTTTCTCCTTTTAATGATGATTGTAGTTGGTCCTTTTCTTTTCTGCGAGAATCATATATACCTGCACCTGTTTTAAGACCACATTGCCGAAAAAGTGACCTCTTTCCTATTTACTATATATATCTGTAGATGTGTCCATCCCGACTACCAGACTTATCACTTGCATCCCCATTGGCTGTTTTTGGGAGATATAATGGAAACTTTCCTGACCATCTTCAAGTAAAGGGTATCTCAGCAGATTGGAGCACTCATGTGATAGACTTAAAGATTCTTAAGTCAAAGGACATATTACTTGACAGGGTACATACCGCACTTCTTGTTCTGTTTCAGTTTTGTAACTTCAGTTAGTTCTGTGCCTGGAATATGGTAGGGGCAAATCCTTTTTGACCCTCTTCTCTGCATCAGTTATTTGCAAAGCAACAGATCGACCATTTCACAGCTAAGGCATGGTTCTCGGAAGACAAACAGCTCGAGGAGAAGGTACAGCTTTATCTCCACTCGTTACTCATTGAAGCAGTGTGTTGGTTTATAACTGGACTGGAGAATTTGTATTTGACCTTAGATCTCCTTGATTTGATGATATTTTCTCCTTCAATATCAAGTTAAGAGGAAATTTGCCTTATCCATTTGGAGCATGGCGACGCCTCAATGCCTCAGCTTCCACCATATCTTTCTTCATCTTTTGTAATTGCTACTTACTTCTACAGGTTGCAAAACTGAGCATACAGAGTGGTATTGCTTCAGAATTCACTCGTATGATCTTAATAGAGGCTGATGAGGCAACAAAAGCCACGGAATCAGCTGGTTCGGATAAGGTACACATCTGCCTCTAGTCATTGCAAAGCTGTTGCTGTCTTAACTTAATCTCAAGGGAGTTGGACATTGCTCGGGCTTATTTATGTGGGCTCTTACCATGTGGCTTTTGTACAGCCCTTCAGACTTTCCTGTCTAATTACACAATCATTTGCGTTTGTTAGTAACGTTACCAGTGCTTTTCTTCTAACTGAAGCACATTAAAGCATTTCAGATATGCCTGTGAGTTGGACATTTGGCCACTTTAATGGTGAATATCAAGCGAAAATATCCATACCTAGGAAGGCACAGTTTCCAAAAAGTAACCGACCAGCCTGTCCTAAGAGAACAAGGCTCACTTCTAGCTATCTATTTGTTCAACTTTGAGTAATTTAATCTCAGTTGGACCTGTGTTGACCTCAGTTGGGCTGATGACCAGTTCAACTTGGCAACTTAGACTGTTTGGATGACTGACATGATATTATGGATGTGGAGGGTGGAGACTTGAATCTTTTGGATGTTGGATATAACTCAATTATGGAGTTGATGTTCTCTTAATTGTGGTAAACAGTTACTACAAAAACAAAACCAAGATTGAAACATATGAGACATTGGTAAGGGAATCCCATGAGGAAAGAACAAAGTGAATCTCTGGCAATCGTCACTTTTCCTGTAGTGATCATATGACACATGATAAGGAAATCCCAAAAGGAAAGAACAAAGTGAATCTTTGGCAATCGTTACTTTACCTGTAGTGATTCCAGCAGCTCCAAGTACATATAAAAACTTTTAGTTTTGTATATCTCATCCGAATTTACATGAATATTGTCACTATTTTAATCCCATTTTGGTTATAAAAGAAATTGGCTGAAGTCAGCGGTCTTTCATGCCTGCTTCTTTTGTTGGTGACTGCAATTAGAACTAATGAAATTAACTATAAGAGTTGCTTAAAACAGGCACTGAGGAAGATGCCTGACCCCAAAGTCTATAAGCAGATAATGCTGAGAAGCCTTTGCATCGGCTTCGGCAACTTGACTGCAACCATTGAGAACATTCCTCCAGGGGCTGAACAAGTGAAATTGCCCGAAGCTGCAGAAATCTTAGTGAAGGCAGCATCAAACTGTTGCGGGACGATATGCAACCATTGCTGTTGCATGTGCTGCATCCAGTGCTGCTCACGGCTAAATGACCAATTCGTGATGGTGATGACTCAGCTATGTACTGCCTTAGCTTGTTTTGGCTGCTTCGAGTGCTGCTCAATATGCTGTTCAGGGAACGATGGATGAAGGAAAATCTCGATACCCCATCTTCTGTATCTCGTAATGTGCTGATTGTGATCTGAAATTTGTTTATTTTTTTGGGTAATACACATAGCGTATGTACCATATTATAGTACATTTGGTACCGAGGCTAACAGGTGACTCTTTGACTTACTTTGTGTACCATATTTGCTTTAGCAATGTATAGAGAAAGATCTTCATTCTTGCCCTGCTTTGTTTCTCCTTATGTAATCTTCTAGCAAGGATTATAAGCAAAGGTAGAGATTATTGGAAGAGTTTTGAATAAGCCTCATACTTCTTTTTGCTAGATAATACCCAGTGCATTTTACTTTTCAGATAATTTTGTCCCTGATTATACACAGAAAAAAAAATAAAAAATAAAAAATCCGGAACGGTTTTATTAAATGGTGATAACAGATCTGTTAGTAACCCCCTTGTGCAATCCTAGTCAAATTATTTCATTTTTGAAAATTACCAGTGATGCAATGGTGGATTTCAAAATGATACTGGATATTAGAAAAATTTAGCATGCTAAGCAGCATACTTGAATCAATGGTCATACAATCGAAAAATACTCTTATCAAATTTAGATTTGCGCTTCAACCTAATGAACAAATGACCTCATTGTTAAAAAATTTCCGTCTATTTGTGTAGTAACAACCCTTGTTGGGTGATATCTTTTCTATATCAAACCATGTGGTCCATACAGATCTTCATCAATTGGAATTCTTTTCTCGTCGCTATCATCGATCAAATTAAGTGGTCCTCACACACAAAAAGAAAAAAAGAATTTCGCTTCACACAGGATCGTCTTGTCGCGCATCGGATCTATTGTTCGAGGACCTTTGTCCGCCAGTTGATTGCTGTCTAGATGTCGTTAGTAACGAACATCACGTCACATCCCATCTTAATTGTTCATATGATTTTATCAACCATCTCAATATGATCTCCCTTTTTTTCTCCCTCCTTTTCCCTTTTTCATTTGGAAACTATACATTGGGGTTTGTAGTGGTGGATTCGGCAGCAAATACTCCCACCGTAGGAAACTATGGCCAAGTGGTGCCAATTTTAAAATTACAGATGAGTACCATCTTGTAACAAACAAATATGGGAGATGATACTTTTGCTTCTAGTACTGGCATAAAACAAAACTATCAAAGTACCAAATCATAATAATAATAGAATGCTCTTAGAAAAGCCTGACTTAGCTAGGACTTGGAATTGGTGAAAGTATATGTTGATTTTCTTTTCGTTTTATCTTTTTATGTTTTTAATGCATAGGAACATGGGAGGCTTTCCAATTTGGGGAAGGTCTGGTGGGGGGTTGACATTTTTAGTGGAGACCAACCTTAATCTTCGAAAGCATGTGCATGTGGTTTTGTCCTTCCAAATAGTAAAACCAAGGACTTCTATTGGAGAGTTCGACAGTTTATGTGTTTCTTTGTCTGGCCATGGCAATAATAACTTTGAATTTTTCTTCGTATTGGAGTTTGCTCTGCTTTCTTGAGTGGAGACCCTCTTCCCCTTTGCACTCCATCCGCTCGCGCCTCTCAATGAAATCGCCTCGAGAATTTCTAGGAATAATAGTGAAATTCTCTCCATCGAAATGTGTGGGGAAGAGTCTCTTTTTTATTTTTTTTCTTTTTCATCCTTTTTGGCATAGTTTCCCAAACCCTTCGAAGTTGTTGACAAGAATACTAGGAAAGAATAGTTCTCATAGCTTCTTGTTTATGATGAGAAGCACATTTTTACAGCTCAAATTATTGTAATATTTTCAATATTTCATGGCTTTTGCTGCTTCTCATTGTCTACGTAGTGTATGCTGTGTGATTTTAGTTTTCGCTATTGTTACTGCATGCATAATATCTAAATTAAGGCCTTATAGATCTTTATTTACCTGATTTCAAGTTAAATTTTAAGGTAAGATTATTGTAGTTTGCGTCAAATTAAGTTTCTATTACAATGATAATTTTTCTTTCAATTTTTTTTTTTTTTTGGTTTTGCAAAGTTTTATGAAGTGTTAGTCCTCAACCCTACATCTGTCAGGAGAATTGGATTCACACCAGATATCATTGTGGACTTTTGGGTGTATCTGGAGAGGTTTTTCTGTTTGATTTTTTCAATTTTTAAATCTGACAGCTCAAAACCATTAGAGCTATAGAGATTTTGATATTGAAAATTACATATCATTTTTCTCACATTATTTTTTCTTTTTTCGATTTTTAGAATGAAAGTAAACAGTGGAAAAGAGTACTTTTTGAAGTGAGGCTCTAGTGCTGCAATTATGGGATATTTACCAATCACCAAGACGAAAACATCCATTTGAAATTGTAATTGTCAGGCAAAAATTGTATGAAGAAACACCATTTTGAGATTGTATTTCATATTGTTGTACCTATATTATTGTTGTAACGCGTTCACATTTCTTAATGATTGTGAAGAATCTGTGACATCTTAATTTGCATAGATTGCGAGAAATAAATTCCACGAAACGACAGGAGACTAACACCCTTACTATCAAGCGAATCCAAAACGTTACAAGAGCCAAGAATTGGAATTCAGCACTTTTGCTAGTGGGATTAAAGCATCACTGCAACTAGCATAACACGCCCATCGCGATATTAAGGTGAAGTAATTCATTAAAAGCTCTCAGGAAGCAGTTCGGTCATGATATGATTATCGAGCACCTTGTAACAACTCTATAGCGCAACTGTAAATATCTTTTCATATCAATCTTTTCTTAACTCTATACATCATGCATCAAACCCTCATCTACCACCATAGCTTAGCCGTAGTCTCTTGACATATTCAACTCTAAGTCAAACTTTTCCATCCTCAAAACAAGATCCAACGCAATACCGATTTCAGAATATTGTTATTCATGGAAGGAATGTTGAGCCCCCTCGGCAGTATTTTTGGAAACCACGGATGCGCATCTTCCACAAATAGATATTACAAATCCGAGGATAGACTATAGGTTACTATTTCCTCCTATGTAGAAAACCCTAGATCCTCGAGCCCTGCTATGCTCAAGAAATCTTGGACCACCCTTGAGGCATATGCACCAAACCATGGAGAAGAAATAGACCTTTTTGGACCACTTTGATTGCACAGTCCGAGTGCATTCCTCCTCACTGCATTGGCAGGAACGAAACAATATCGGACCAGCCTCATGTGCATCTTGAAGTTCATGAAACCTAATCGAACCTGAAGGCATACTTGAGAGATTTCTCATGCTCGCTATGTGATTGGAAGTTCATTCCCCAATAATTTTAAAGCATTGTGATGAGGATACATTTGGTTACTTTGGACTTTCGGAATCCCATATAACGACACGGATTCATCTCCAAAAGGCGGATATCTTTCTTTAACCGGACCTTTGTCGACTAATTCAGTTCGACTCCCTCGTGAAACGTGAAAGAGCTTGAAATAGAGATTATGAAGTGATGCATAAAAATAAAAAAAAAGCACATAAAAAGTTTTGTCACTCGAGTCATCCTTTCAAAAAGAGCTTCTCAGCCTATGAATAATCTTTCATGTTTGTCACATGAAAGTCGCAAGGCATCTACAGTGTTTTGCACTCAAGGCTCACGTAGCTCAAACGTGTGAGCTGCAATGACTTTGCTCTAAGGATGATAATGTCGACATAGTTGGCTTGTGAAAATCGAAATTTCATAAAGAAGAAGGGAAGGTAATGATGTGATCGATATAAATGCAACACAACTTTACATGAAACGATCCTATCAAGGATTAGGCTTGCGCGGACGAGGAAAGGAAATAATCTCGCCCTCTTTCACTTTAGACCCAAAAGCAAAATTGCATGGTGAGATCTAGGAAGGTAATTTTAGTTTACTGTTGTAATACTAGATATATTAAAATTGGTGGAAGTTAGTACATTAGGTGATGTCATATACTGTAAATTAAAACACTAGACTATTACGTCATTTCAGCGTATTAATTTAGTATATCAATTTCAATCTTTTCAAATGTTATTATTACCATGGTTTTTTTCTTCTTTTTTTTTTTTTCTTTTGCTGTCTATTTTTTATTCCAATCGAACAGTGCAAATAAGCCCAACGACGGGCTGGTGCACACAAAACAAGGTGAGGATAGAGAAATTATAAGCACCTAGATGGCAACAATTAGAAAATTTAAAAACCACCGACCGAGCATTTTGAGACACGTGTTGGTCGGACAACATTCTATCTCTGACATTGGGAAGCTTCTATGTTGACACCTGTCCCAAACCCCCCAGAAAAAACTCTAATTCATATCTTTCCTATTTTCTTTTCTTAAGGTCATTTTATTTACTGTATTTTTTTGGGGACGATTTATAATTTTTTTTTTTTATTGGCATGGGTGGACGCCACTTGTGCATGGGCATGAAGCGTGGCGAACGGACAGCTTCACGTGCCATGGTGGCGTCCCATGAAGAAAGAGAGAAGCATGCCGTCTCTCTGATTGGACGGAAGATAATGAGAAAATTCTAAATTAGTTTGTAAATTATAGAGGGGATAATAAACATCACATGTCCGTAATTATCCTTTTTTTTTAAATAGACAAATTTATACTTGATATCATTTACATACACAGAAAAATAATATATTATAAACCAGCAATCGTGGTGCATTTGTCAAATAAGAGGAGTAGTCGTTTAGGTGAGTGATTAAATTAAGCGTATTTTTATATCCTAAATTGGGAGGATCCTAATCGAAATGATTAGACCCTAAGTAATATGCATGAGAATTAGATGGAATCTAAGCATAATGAAACTATAATTACAATTTACTCAAAGGAGTTTACATATATATATCTTGTATTTAATTAATATTCTGGTTTTATTTGGGGAAAATTAGACCAAGTTAACTTTTCAATCCCTTTTGACAAAAAAGAAAAAGAAAAAGGAAACTCTGTAATCCCCAAATCATAGAAATTCAATCATATCGATACTAGTTTCTTTCTTTTAATGCATGTGCTTGCTTCGTGCATCAAGAATTACTTGGTCAACTTCCTTTTGACCACAGTCTAAGTCTGGACTCCTAGATATTCTCAAGTATCTGGGAAGATCTTCTCTCGACAAATTTAGAACAATATATCACATTGATCCAGGTAGTTCCTAAGATTTTCATTTGACATCTGACGAAAATATCATCCGAAAACCAGGGATTTGCAAAGAATAATTAATACTTGCTCGTGTTTCCAAGGCTTCTTGGACCTTATTACCGTCAAGATATGATTCACTTATAATTAGTCAAAGATCAAGAATTCCCCAAGATCTTGCTACTAAATTTAGAGACTCGTCGTGCGCATCAGCATCTCATTATGTCTGTACTTTGTCCAGACATCGATTCGATAGAAAGGAAAATACATTAATCTTTCTCAATCGTTTTGATAACCGATTCGAATAAGTGAAAGCTTGTTTAACCGAATCCTCTTGAATTTGCTATTCATGGGTGTGGAATTAATCTGTATTGCATTTGGATCGCCATGGTAGCGGCGTTCCATCGGCTCAGGTAGTCGGAGATAATGGCCACAAGCATTGGGACCCCTTGTTCCATTTCATACGTGACTATCACCACATTTTATATTGTCTTCGGTGGATGTCATGCTCGTTGTATCGGATCGATCCGATCGCTTATCGAGAAATTAGACTTGCACGATAAGATATTGAGACTATAACATTACATTTGTAGATCTGCAAATTTCCACCTCGGGACAGCAAAACTCTCCCTTTTCAAACGACCGAGAAAAACCCCTCACAAAATTTCATTGATAGCCAGCGTTTTTTTGTTTTTTTGGTCGAATGATAGCCAGGGTTGAGGCTTTGCCTTTCTCATATCAACGATCGTGGCATATTATTAGAAGAGCTGCCTTAAAGGGAAACTCGAAATGTAATTATTCTATGTGTTACGTCAGATTGATGTAGTGCACTCAATTTTGACTGGAAGTGAGACCAAGTTCTTCATCTAGCTTAGCTCAGAGTTTGGATAAAATATGAAAGGCATTTATGCATACATATATAAGATGTATCAAGATAGAGCTGCCCGTTGGTCTTTGCATGTATTATATGATGATTTTCCTTATATATTTTGGCTGAAATGGAAATTGAGAAACAGTCCATAATTTGTTGGAGATGTTCCACAATATTGGAGAGATTGGGTATGTGCAGATACATATAATATTATCTTGTCCGTTCAGATATGGCTCTCCACGATACAATATGACGTGGCCGTGTACAATTTGATTATTATCGAGTCAACCAACGTTAACTTTCTCTCTTTTTGAAGCACGTTTAATTAAAAAGGCACATCCACTCGGGAGAAGCCGGAGAAGCCCGATTATGTTGGAGAACAAAAACTAGGATTATGGATTCGCTTATAATCCCGTGGAGTTAAAGAATGGCTTGAAAATCCTTGGTGCAAGGTGTACCCAAATTGTAAATCTCTTGAGTTATTTATCATATATTGTTAACTTATTTGGTAGTTTCTTCTTCTCATATAAATTTGAATTGTAATATTAATTAACTTTCACTTTATCCTACAACAATCACAACACTCATATGGTGTCAAGTTAACTTATTTTATAATAATCGCCACATTGTTGAGTTCTTTATCATTTATCGTTAACTTCTTTGATAGTTTATTCTTCTCACATTAACTTTGAATTGTAAGATCCGTTAGCTTTCATTTTACTTTACAACAATCACCACACTCAAGTGCTATCAAATTAACATTACTACTGTTTCATCAATTGTGCCTTTGTAGTTCTACCCTAGACTAGAGCAAGATCAGCCGGTTCGGATATATTTGAGGGCACTTGGGTGACACAAAGTATGGTGCAATATATAAACTTAATTTATACAAGGAATGGTATAAGAATAAATAAATCAATACATGCCTACATACATATATATACACATACATATATATGTATATGCAGAGAGAGAGAGAGAGAGAGAGAGGAAAAAAGCCCGTGTGTGGGAACTTGTACCACTAGCAACTGTACCAGCTAGGCTATGGAACTTCTCAATTTTGCCTCTATTTAAGCTTTAGAATTCTCAGCTTCCACTGCCACAGAAGATCTGTTCAGCTTCTCTCTCTCTCTCTCTCTCTCTCTCTCTCTCTCTCTCTCTCTCTCTCTCTCTCTCTCTCTCTGTGCGCTATTGCAAAGGCCAAAATGAAGGTAATAATGAAGAAACTATAGTTGCGTTTTCTTGACTCTTGGTTTCATATTGTAACGTGATAACAAGATTTGAGAAGGGTGTGTTTTGATTATGCATATCTCTCGTCGCGTTGTGATTTGCAGTTGTTTATTTGGGTGCAAAGAAAGCTCAGTGGGGGCAAAAGACCAACGTCCAATGCCATCTCACCCGACTGTAAGTACCTCATTGCATTTCCATTTAGTAATTAACAATTTCCCTCCTTGTTCTTCTGTATCTTTACTTAGTGCTAATCCAACTTCAAATATGAGTGCATCTCAACGTACTCTTGATAAGGAGTAGGTCTAATTATCTACTATGCACATGTGCTGTTATTTCCATAAGTCATATGTTATTTGATCTGCATATATGAAAAACATGCTAGTATCGAGATATGCGAGTGTCAACGAGATCTTATTCTAACTAAATCTATATAAACATTTAGGTTTTCATACCCCGCAAGAACCTTTCAAAGAGGAATTCAGCGACTGGCCAGATGGATTGCTCAAGATCGGGACGTTCGGAAATGGCGATCTGAACAAAGATCAAGCAAGGCAGGATCAACAGGATCACACTCCATCTCCATCGCAAGACCAATTACCTCAAGACCTCACCATTGAAGAAGTGTGGAAACTTCAGCAAGAATTGAATTCGTTCTTGAACACGCAGCCCCAACAGCATAATCCCTCGTCCGGAGCGACAGGCAATGGTGGCAGCTTCGGCTTGTTCCGGACCACCAGTTGCCCTATGAGCTCGGAGATCATCACTGACGCGAGAGAAATCGCCGAACTAATTGCTCATGAGCCAAACACAAAAGATGACAATTTCCAGGAGACAAACGGGGCGGTTGTTTCTCGCAAGTCAGGGAAAGATACTGCGGTCTTGGATGGTGCAAAGAGGAATCGGATTGGAAAGAGGTCACTGTCTTTGCTTATGAAGAAGATGTTTGCATGCAAAAGCGGGTTTGACCATGAGCTCTCGCCGGTTCTCAACTTAAAAGACCCTCTCCCCGAGACTAGAATGGAGAAGGTACGTACGTCGAGCTTCTAATCTCCCACATGCTTATGGTCGCGCTTATAATGCGATGACATGCTAGCATGAGATCAAGAGCCATTGTATCGCGTTGTGTGGATCGAAGTCGTGTGCATCTATTAGTGATCGTGTTTCTTGTGGCTTTTGAAGTAACGCGGTCGATTACAACTTCCATTTGAATGTCAATGTTCAGATTTTGAAGGCATTACTGCACAAGAAAATATACCCCCAAAGCTCAAGCCAAGCATTATCTGCGAAGAGATATCTGGAGCAAAGGCCAATGCCCAAATCATCATCTGATCAAGAAGAGGTGAACGAGGAGACCGCGAAAAGCAAATGGGACAGAACTGATTCCGAATGTAAGTTCCCGTGCAATGTCTACTTTTTCATACAGCAAAATTCGTGATTGTATGTGTACAAAATATGTGTGATGAGCCGGCAATTCATTTCATCATACTGTATCATCGTGCAGATATCGTCCTGGAGATATAGCAACCTGAAGTTTGGCAAGCACGATATCAAAACAGTTCAAGGTGAGAAATGTGCATCTTTCAATGTGGAAAGAAAAACGATCCCAGGTTGCTATAATTTAAATTTGCACACCATGATTATTAGCACCTCACGGGAAAAACTTCATTTTCTCATTGGCGCTGGCTATACTATGAGATAGTCCTAGCAAAACTTATTCAGTTCGGAATTCTCTATGAAGTTACAGTGTAGAAATAATCACTATAGTTTTATGAACCCGTTACACTCTGGTAGCGTTTACTGATGCCTGGGGTACTGTGATTTACAGGGTTAATCTTTCTGACTTGTGCTTGTGGTAGTGAGGAGCAAGATGCCACTTCCTTTGGAGACTAGAGAGAATGATGCCATGAAAGTTACGAAAGATGTGAAGATTTCGGCCATATCACAGGAATTCAAGAACTGGGTATGAATGTGAATGGCAGGATCAAACATCAGATCACCCCATCATTCAAACAACATCATCACCGTCACACACAGTCTCGCCAACTCCGAACTGCATATGGATTTCTCGAAGGAAGAAACCGAGGAATTACAATAATCAAATGTAGAAAAGAGCAAGTTAATGCCTTAATAGTGTTTCTTGAAATACTTTGTTACCATCATAAACCGCCATAATAGTGAATTTCCAGCTTTTTCGGCTGATTTTTGAGCTAAAGCAGCAAAGTCTTCCTGACTAAGCATGTGATTCCTTCACAACATAAGCATACATAAAACAATTAAAAAAAAAATTAAAGGGAAAATTGGTCATTGTTATATCCAGAGTCAACCCAATTACAGAATCTGAGAATTTATGCAACTCGGTATTGGCCTGTGATGTGCTTTGGGAAGCATAATATGGATGGTAATTTCATGAGTTTGAGAATGAACAAGTAAAGATCTCACCTTGAGACACTGTAATCCTGAACAAAAGCTGATATGTCTATGCTCATATATCCTAGTCCTTTTTGTTAGCATGTTCAAGGCCAAAACAGTCTAAAAGCAACAACTAAAACATAAATTTCTGCCTCTGTGAATTCATGGGTGTCGAGAAAGCAAAAACATGAAGTTATAGCATAAAAACATCTCTGACTTCGATTATTTAATGTTAGTTCACAATACATGCTAGGCAAAGAGTTATTTAACCTTCCTAACACAAAGCTCATAGCCAATGCCGCACCTTTCATGATGCACTCTCATTAGGCAATAACAAGCAAGGATGTTCCCAACTTTAACAGTTTTTCAAGTGCTAGATGCACTATGGAGCAGTCAACCCTTAGTCAGGCAAGGTGAGCAAGGAGATGAGAGGTTCGAGGTGTGGGAATTTCAAAACTAACTCAGCCCGTTTTCCCACCTCAGCATCCTCAAACTGAAAGGCAGGGGCGCAAGTAACCCCCAGAAGAGAGTAGTGGTTCTCTGCATCCCTTGGTTCGGCTTTGTGAACTTTCATGGGTCCATCTGTGGAAATGGTGTAGTCATTTGTTGGAAATGAACAAAACCAAACGTATGGAGGCACTGTGTACTGTGGTTGCTGGTCTTCCCCCAGTAGATCAGGTCCAACACAGGTTAGCTTGATATTTCCATCTTCATATAGCTCGAATACCTGTAAAAACAGGGGAAGAAAAAAGGTATGTCCTTCAAGAAAAGGATGAGCTAAAACGCCTCCAATAGTATGACCATCCTATTGCCTGAGTATCATCACCAGGACAGTACAATCCACACAAGCATATTAGTACTACTTTGCTGCGTAAATTATCATGGTAGTGCTATATATGTATGTATATAGTGTTCTCTGGGCAACACAGAGACTTAGCACATGAATCGGGTGTCATCCCTGCTATTCTCAAGAAGAGTAATGCCAGTGATACTTGAAAAAGAGCTAAGAAAGAAACCATGTGACAAACTTTAATTAGATACCAAACAAGTGGGCAATATTCAAGCACCCAACAAGTGTAAGCTAAATCACTTGGAAACCAGTAGTGTTTCATGTACAGGTCTCATTTCATCATCCTTGCAAGAAAAATGTAAAGCATTAACAAATACAGCCCTCAGACCTTTTATGGATATTTTGGAATTCAAATATGGTCATTTTTATTTCACATCTTCAATATAAGTCTTTCATCCTACCACACACCTGCTCCAGAAAGTACCTGAAGAACCTTCTGACAACTACTGAACAGTTAATTAGGCGCCACATCGAATTTACCACAGACTGAGCTTCCGCAAGAAATGAACTGAGTCCAGCTGAGCCGTTGATCCATGAGCCTCATGTGTGGGGCCACACGATTAATGGATGAGATTACACATGGTCCTTGAAACATGGTCTAGGCAAGTTTCTCCCTAAACTCAGGCAACACAATGCCCGAAGAGTCCACAAATGTCTAATAATGCAATTGTAAAAAGAAAGGTTTAAGTTATATCCGTCTACAATCTAAGTGACGGGAAGATTGTAATTTCATTCAACATAACCCAGGGAAGGATCCTACCGTCAGAGGCTCTCCAAGGTAAAAGTGAAATGTTTCTGCACACGGTATCCGATGGAGGAGCGTCACACTCCCGGAAGGCAGCAAGAAGTAAATGGATGTGCTCACAGGACGATCAACTTTGTCTGCAGGTACTCATGAGTCACACATATAAAACGTTGATCTGGATATGGGCGAATAACATATAACAATAGATCAAAAATTCACCTATCAATCACTTATCCGATGACAATCTAAGCAGACTCAGATGATTTAAAGTTACAGATGCAGAGTTATTTTTCTTCTCAGCAAAACTTCTTTCCATTATCTATTATCTGACAAAAGGTTAGGAGGAGCAACCCACATTTGGCAATCTTTCCACATTTCCAGGCCAATAGGAGCCCCCCAAAATGGCGGGAAAGCAATGCCAATGGTCGGGCCATTTGTCACGGCTCTGCCATGGGCACTGCAGGAGCAACCTCACTGGAATTGAGCCTCATATAGAAAGATCCATCATGTACAAGTTGAAGGCCAACCAGTGTTTGCAGAAGTAGATATAAAAATCTAACTTACAATTTGAGAATGCTGAGAAAGCACTTCAAAATTTCATTAGCAAACCCAAATCTTAATAACAACTAACTCTGAAACCTTTTAGATGGAGTAGTCCAGTTAGATCATGCAAATGCCCCATTACATTCAGGAACTTTTTTTTTTTTTTTAATTCCTCTGAAGTATAGAATTTCATGCTTTCTTCCTTACTATGTACAGGGTCCTGACTCAGCCAAACGATAAACTTCAGCATCTAAATCTAATCTCTAAGCAGCCAAAAGCAGCTTCTCTTGCGATGAACCCCATGAACGGATTACAAGACTATAACATTAAAGATTTCCAAGAAAAAACGAAACCCAAAACTTCGAATCAACAGCCGCAGCAAATGGTCAGGAAAAAAAAAAATAACGCAGTCCGAGCAGAGTCAAAGAATCGCCATCTCCACGACTGGAAACAACGTAAAATTCAAGCACTGAGAGTCCCATTCCCCCACAAAACCGCAGTCAAACGCAACTGAAACTCGAACGGTCGGAGAGAAATAAAGGGGAAGAGAAAAAAGGAGAAGAAAAGTTGGGTTTTCAAGAAGATTACATCGAGAGGGGAGGTGAGATTTCGAGAGGACGATGGAGGAGTCTCGAAAGGTCTCCATGTAGTACCCGCCATCTGGGTGGCCTTGAAGATTCAATCTTGAAATGATCTGAGAGCAAGTCGGAGACCCCATCCTCTGTATAACGACAACAGAAAAGTGAAGAAAGAATTTATGAGTTTGAAGCTTTTCAGTTCTTCCTCGCCAATGCAAGAACTAGACTCGCTAAAAAAGTCAAAGATACAGAAAAGGTCGTCGGACACCTACCGAGCGACCAGGTGCTTTGCACCTGAGATCTGCGTAGTTAAATTTTACAATAATCTTCAGACCAATTTTTTTTTTTCATTATTCTAGCTACATTATGTCTTTATTTAATTTGTAAGATACCCTTTGTCATTTTTCGATTCTTCCTCGCCAATGCAAGAACTAGACTCGCTAAGGTCGGAGATGTAGAAATGAATGCGATGGAGCGGGCGGAGGAAAAACATCGTTAGACACTTACAGAGCGAGCAAGTGCATTGCACCTGGGATACTGATATGTCTTTGTTTATTTTTTAAGATACTCTGTCATTTTTTACTCTGATAATCAGAGGAGTGATGAAAGAGTGTAAAGTTGACCATCGAATTATGAGAAATATATACATCTATGTATGTATGTATGTATAACAATGTAATTGAAAGACTTGTAAAAGTTTAATCTCTCTTTCTCCTTCTAATTTTAATCTGGCTTGAGAAAAACAAAATTGAATTTACTGATAGAGGAGAATTTTTTCAATCACAAAAGATAAAAGTCAAGGACTTGCTATCGTCCCTTCTTTTTAGTCGGATGATGGAAATGATACTCATCATCCTCCATTGAAAATTGACATCATCTTCCTTGATGAACATAAAAATAAACTAGAACTCCTAATCCACAAATATTAGATATAATCGAGTTGTGACATTGCCAATTGATGCTACCTAGTTGTGACATTGTCAATTGGCGCTACCTAAGTATAAGCATTTATTTGAAAATTAACTCTGTTGGGACTAATTTTCTTCACGTTTCGGGAGAAAAGAGAGAGAGGAAGGGTTCCAGCCCTTTGTAACTTGGACCCATCGGCTTCGCATTTCAATCTGCAATGATTATTGATGCTTCACTTCCGGGAGTTCGATTCAAGCAACTCGCGATGAGAATTTTTGTCCACCAACCGTGGATTTTTTTGGTCGTTTGAAAATTCAGGATATTCAGACAAAAGTTAAGATAATTTTTAAAGAATTGAAATGCCATTTGCCTATCATCATACCAACTAAGGGAATGATAGGTAGGGACGAGACTCTATAGTTGAATAAAATAGTCGTGCTGACTGTCTTGCTAATCTTGCAAATCGTAAACCCTTGGACACTAGATTTTCTCCGTTACATCCTAAAGAGTTCCTTCATGTTTTATTAGCTAAGATGGTAGATTTAAAACTTTGTAATAGACTTTAGCCCTTTTTCAAAAACGAAAAGGAAAAAAGAACTACCTTAGAAGGAGAAACTCTAAATATGGGGTGAAACAAGACATTTGATGATGGATATCTATAGAATAGGAATGCAGTTGCAATGTAAGACACTCTAAACTTAATTATTCTAAGTTTCGCAGGGGTATGTTAACATGATATTGGTATAACACACTCAATTTCGATCGGAAGTATGACTAAGTTCTTCATCTAGCTTACTCAAAGTTTGGAGGGATAATAACATAAATAGTACCTAAACGTTGGTCCAATGTACAATGTGGTCTCCAAATTTTTAATTTCAATGTGGTCCATGCACATTAGCTCTATATGCAATGTTGTCCCTAAAAATTTTTATTTTATACAATGCCCAAACCTTTAGTAAATATTCAAATAATTCCTAAATTATATGAAAATAACATTAATAATAGACATTATCCTTCCATTAATATAAATTCAGGAACAATATTGAATATTTTTACGTAGTCCAATGATTAGTTTGAACATGTACCAAAGTTCAGATAAAACAATGTACATTAAGCTAAAATTCATAGACCATGTTATACAGTGGGTCAAAATTTAAGAACTATTTGTGTCATTGGGTCAAAATTTAAGAACTATTTGTGTCATATTCAAGTCCTTTTTGTAAGCATGTTCAAGACACCAAATTATTAGTCCACAAGAAACAAGACCTAAAACATAAATTTATGCCTACGTAATAAATTCAGGGGTGTCGAGGAGGCAAAAACATGTATTTATAGCATGAAAAATTCTCGTGCTTTCACTGCGTAAAGACAGTTCGCGGAAGAGTTGATTAACCTTCCTAACACAAAGCTCACAGCCAATGCTGCACTTTTCATGATGCACTCCCCTTTGGCAATAACAAGCAATGATGTACCCACCTTATAGTTTTTCAAGTGCTTGATGCACCATGGAGAAGTCAAACATTAGTCGGGCAAGGTGAGTAAGGAGATGAGAGGCTTGAGGTGTAGGAATCACGAAACGAACTCAGCCTGCTTTGCCACCTCTGCGTCCTCAATCTGAAAGGCAGGGACGCAGGTAGCCCCCAGAAAAGAGTAGTGGTTCTCTGCGTCCCTCGGCTCGGCTTTGTGAACTTTCACAGCCCCATCTATGGAAATGGTGTAGTCATTTGTTGGAGATAGACTAAACCAAACGTATGGGGGCACCATGTACTGCGGCTGCTGGTCTTCCCCCAGTAGATCAGAGCCAACACTCGTTAGCTCGAAATTTCCGTCTTCACATACCTCGAATACCTGTGAAAATAGGGGAAGGAAAAAGGTGTGTCCTTCAAGAAAAGGATGGGTTATTTCCATCTTATCAGCCCAAGTATAATTATCAGGACAGTACAATCCACACAAGCAAAAGTATTGCCTTGCAGCGTAAATTATAATGGAAGCGCTATATGTTTATATCTGAAAATGTTCGGTGGGTAACAACAGAGACTCAGCACATGAGTCGGGTGTCATCCCTGCTATCTCAAGAAGATTAATGCAAGTGATACTTACAAAGAACAAAAAAGGAAACCATGTGACAAAACTTCAATGGGATATCAAACAAGTGAGCAACATTCAAGGCCCAACACAAGTAAACTAAATCACTTTGGAAGTTTCATGCATTATTCTACCTAAACTAGGTCTCATTTCATCATCCTTGGAAGAAAATGAAAAGCATCAGCCAATACGGCCCTCAGGAGGTGCAAAAAGAAGATATGCGACCTTTCTTGGATATTTTGGAATTCAAACATGCTCATTGTCATTTCATGTCTCCAATATAAGTCTCCCATCCTACCGTATACTTGCTCCAGGATAACTACTGAGCAGCTAAATAGGCACCACATCGAATTTACCACAGATTAAGCTTCTGCAAGAAATTGTAAACTCTAAAGGCACTAAGTCATTCTCTGTACCACTCGTGGCTAAACTTGGTGTCTACACATGAACTAACTCCAGCTGAGCCGTTGATCCCATGGACCTCAACTGTGAGGCTACACGGGTGAGATTACGCTTGGTCCATGGAACATGGTCTAGGCAAGTTTCTCCCTAAACTCGGGCAACAGAATGCCCAAAGAGTCCACACACTTCTAAACAATGGAGTTGTAAATTAAAGGTTTATTTTATCCATCCACAATCTAACTGATGGGAAGATTTTAATTTCGTTGAACATAACCTGTGGAAGGATCCTACGGTCAGAGGTTCTCCAAGGTAGAAGTGCAAGGTTTCTGAACATAGTAGCCGATGGAGGTGTGTCACACTCCCTGATGGCAGCAAGGAGTAAACGAATGAGCTCACAGAACGATCAACTTTGTCTGCAGGTATTCATGAGTCACTCAAATAAAAGATTGATCTGGATACATGGGCAAACAACATATTACAAGTGATCAAAAACTCGCTTATCAATCACTCATTTGATGACAACCTAAGCAGACCCAGATGATTTAGAGTTAGAGATGCTGAGATATTTTTCTTCTCAGCATTAATCTCTCCATTATTTTCTATCTGAGAAAAGGGTCCACATTTGGTGATCTTTCCACAATTCCAAGCCAGAGCGCCACACCGCCGCCCGCCTCCCCCCACCCCCCAAATGGCAGGAAAGCAATGCCGATGGTTGTGCCGTTACTCACGACTCTGCCATAGGCACTGCAGGAGCAACCTCCATGGAATTGAGCCCTTAGTCCTTCAGAAAGATCCATCATGTACAAGTTGAAGGCTAAATAGTGTTTGCGAAAGCAGATATAAAAATCTAACTCACGAATGCCGAGAAAGCACTTCAAAATTTCTTTGGCAAATCCATATCTTAATAACAACTAACCCCGAAACCTTTTAGATGGAGTAGTCCAGTTAGCTAAGGGTGATTGGTTCCCAATCTGGTCCAGTTCCCTCTAAGACCCGGGAGCCAGACTAGGAGAACCGGTTCTTAATTTTTGGGACTAGGAATTGGACTGGACGGTCTAGGATCGGTCCGGTTCCATGGAACTGATTGCTTAGCCAAAAAAATTTAAAAATTTAAAAAATACTAAAGTTATTACTATTTTTAGGGTTTATTGCTATTTTTAAGAAATTAAAAAAGTCGGTCCGGTTCGTCAGTCCGGTCCGATCTGATCCGGTTCTCCTCCAAAACCAGGAATCAAACCAACAATCGCCGGGGAACCAAACCGATCCCTCCAGTATCGGGCCAAACCGGCCGGTCCGGTCCGATCCAGTCCAGTCGGCTCCCGGTTTGAGCAGTCCGACATGCCCACCCCTATAGTCACCTCTTGCCAATGCCCAATTACTTTCCCGAACTTTTTTTTTCCCCCTCTGAAGTATAGAAGTTTATGCTTTCTTCCCTATAGTACAGAGGGTCCTGACTGAGCCAAACCATAAACTTCAGCATCTAAATCTAATATTCAAGAGCCAAAAGCAGCCTCTCTCGGGATGAACCCCATGGACAGATCACGAGATAATAACATTAAAGATTTTCCAAGAAACCGAAACCCAGGACTTCAAATCATCACCAGCGATCTCCAAGACTGGAAACAGAGAAAATTCAAGCACAAAGAATCCCAATCCCCCACAAAAACCGCAGTAAAAAAAAAAAAAGAAAGGAGAAGAAAAGTTGGGTTTTCAAGAAGATCGCATCGAGAAGGGCGGTGAGACATGGAGAGGACAATGGAGTCGTCTCTCGAGGTCTGCACATAGTACCCGCCTTCTTGGTGGCCATCAAGATTCAATCTTGAAATGATCTGAGAGCAAGACGGAGACCTCATCCTCTCTGCATAACAACAGAAAGGAAGAAAGAACTTATGAGTTCGAGGCTTTTCGGTTCTTCTGAGCTAGGTTTCGTTGGACGATTATTTAAAGTAATAAAGATCAACATAATGTGAAATACAATTAATCAAAATTATATGCATAATCGAAGAAGATAAATTCATAATTTCGAGAAATATGCAAAATTAAGTAACTATCCTAATATCTTTAACACTCGCCATGTACAAAGTGCTGGAGAGATAGAAAGGAAAAACTCAAATGCGCATAATCGAAATTGGGAATTTAGTAAAATTATATTATATTCGTTTTTGTTTGCTAAGACATGAGTAATATCCTAAAATTGTATAAAGGAATTATATAACGTCAATTGTCAAGGGAGTGTCATTTTTTTGATTTGTTGGAAGCTTTATTTTACTAATTTCTTTTATCTTTCTTGTTGTATGCATGGTGCGATATTTTCTTTCAAAGATACTCTTTACAAGATTAGCTTTGTCATGGTTTTTAGACATTATTTTGCTTTGATAATAAATTTGCACCCGAAAATTATAACTTGCTTTCTAATGAAAAAAAAGGTGAAAAAAGGGTTAACCCGGTTTGTATAGGAGTGGGAATGAATTTGAGAATTTTTTCAGAATAATTTCATGGGCTGTGAACGTGTTCAAATTGGGGTTGTGCTGTGACTGGGCTTTTGCACATGAATTCGCATTAAATGGAGGAAATAGTGCCAAAAAAACAACAACAGCAGCAAAATTTAAAGGTAAAAAAGCATTAGTACACTACATGCCACTCATGCAAAGAGAGCAGGTAAATATTTCGGTAATTCTCATTACCACATGCCATGTGTGTGAAATAAACATAACTATTTATATTATTGGTTATATCTAATGACTACTGATGATAAATTTAAAAAAAAAAAAAAAAAAAACATAACTATTTATATTATTGGTTATATCTAATGACTGCTGATGATAAAATTAAAAATAAAAACGACAACAACAAAACTTAAAGGTAAAAAAGAAAAATTAGTACACGACAATGCCATTCATGCAAAGAGAGGAGGTCAATATTTTGGTAATTCTAGTTAGCACATGCCATGTGTGTGAAATAAATAAATAAATAAAATGACTATTCATATTATTGATTATATCTAATGACCGTTGATGATCAAAACAAAAATAAAAACAACAACAACAATACTCCAAGGTAAACAAAAATTATTACGCTACAATGCCACTCATGCAAAGAGAGGGGGTAAACCTTTCGGTAATTTTAGTTAGCACATGCCATGCGTGTGAAGGTAGAATGCAGTTTGCTTTTAGAGCAACATAAGAGGTTTCTTATTGTTGAAATCTTGGTCCTCCCTTGTTATCCTTTGTTTATACGCTTATGTGCAAAATTGTCATCAGGCAAAGACATCTATTAATACTTTGTGAAAGGAAGTACTTATTTATGAATTAATTTATGAAATGAATTTTGGTTGTTGAATTGAATTACCAAAGGATAGATGCTTTAATTTGCGAAATGTATTATAATTTATGAGATGAATTCTAGGTTAGATTCATGGCTATTGAAGGATGAGATAGTAGTTTACGCTCATGAAGCACGTTTAGAATCCATTAAGGGGTATGCATTTTATCTTCGAGACATATTTCTAGGCTGAGCCACTGGCTAATATAGGTGGACCTAGCAAGTAGGAATCTTGATAGCCTACATGGCGGGGCATTAAGCGTGACCATAGTTGAATATTGAGCATGAGATTGACCGAAAGATTTGACCATTAATGCTTGTTTTGATATTATTGATTGAATGAATATATTTTATATGTATACGATTATGGTAGGAATCTTGATAGCCTACATGGCGGGGCATTAAGCGTGACCATAGTTGAATATTGAGCATGAGATTGACCGAAAGATTTGACCATTAATGCTTGTTTTGATATTATTGATTGAATGAATATATTTTATATGTATACGATTATGGTAGGAATCTCGATAGCCTACATGGTGGGGCATTAAGCGTGACCATAGTTGAATATTGAGCATGAGATTGACCGATAGATTTGATCATTAATGCTTGTTTTGATATTATTGATTGAATGAATATATTTGATATGTATACGATTATGTTGAAATGATATTACTCATTTGATCTTGTATGTATATATTGAATTTGAACAAAAGAATGAACAAATGCATAGTGCATGCTTGATCTGCTTAAAGAGATTTCTACTAATCACTAGATTATGATTATTCATATCATTCATCTTATATCTTTTCCAAAATCTTTAATTGGTGGCGAGTAAAACAAAGCGCTATATACAGGAAATATTTGGTAATTAAATTTCAGATATGATTTAAAACAATTGCATATTTGTTTAATGATAATCGTTAAGTTTAGCTAAATTCTGAGAGATATATATATATATATTGTGGAATATAGAAACTCTAAACTTGTAACCCATTTATTGTCCTATCAAATATATAAACGGGTATATTTTGATAGCAAATTGAGGTTGGTTCGTGTTAAGGCTGTCTTTCATCGTCATTCCCCAATACTCGCAGGAGTCTAGGTCTGAGAGTATTTACCAAACAGGCTCCTATTACCAATAATCATGGCCCATAAGTGGGGCCTTATTGATGCATCAGTGTCCAACAAGCCTGTGATTTCCCCTACTCAACGAAACAAGAAAGCTTTAAATAATCGTAACATCGTTGCGACTATTAGCAAAGTGAAGGAAAAGGGTGGACAAGCAAAAAGCATAAAAAGAACAAATTTGAGCAGTCAAAAAACTCCATATATGCGACCTGCATATTCTCTTAGGATAGCTTCCATGCTGAAATGGTGAAGATGGCCTCAAGGAGATGGGCATGCGGACAATACTGACCAGGCCAACCACTAGTTCTCGGGCTCTCAGCATCAGAAGGAATTTGTTCAAGCCACGATGCGCAGAATATCATCTCTGCATAACTCCCCTAACAAATCCTTGCAAGGAACTTCCCACTCCCGCACCGACAGCCTCTGCCAAATGTGTCACCTGAGAATGTCACCTTCTCCGTCAGTCTCTTATTGTCCACAAATTGAAAGACTATAAGAATGCACCATATGGCAATAATTGCGACAAGAGGTCGAAAATGGAGGACATCTTTTAATGTCCCAGAGTATTACCTCTCGGAAGGATTTTTTCAAGTCAAAAACATCTTTCACTCGATTGTCCACAAATGCCCATGTGTCGCGAAACTCTGCCCCAAAAAAGAAATCGTTGATTAGGATTTCCACATGGAACAGAACAATCACTCTATATGTAAAACATAATCCATTATGACCAAAGGCGTGCATCAGAAGCCAGGGTATTTCTTTCAATGGACTCATGGGCAAAATTAGGGCCCAATGATCATCGACTATCCACAGCAATCTTGCAGGTTTTGCATAACAAAAGCTAAATCAGACTTGTTGCTCACACTGGTTATCGCAGGCGCCAATATTCATAAGTTTCCCATACTCATGAATTGACTAACTTATTGGATATGAAATGAGGACCATGGATGTATGTTCCACAAAAGAAATTAAGATAACAAGAGCAGACATTTAAGCAGGGGTATTCCATACTGACCTGGGGAGCTATCAGTCAGCATATACACCTCAGAAGTCGAATATATGCCTCCAACAACAGTGCGCTTTACATACCAATCAATATCAGAGGAGTCATCCCCAGCAGCATGGCATATCTCATCTACCAACATTGCCCGCTGCTTAAGACTAGTTGGAGCATTCAATGGCTGTGCCTGTCAGAAAATGCTCGAGATTGGGGTAAACAAATGCAACTTGACCACCATAGGTAAGAAGAAAGACGATATAATATTACCTGAATGGCAAGAGCTTCAGCCCATTTTGATATATAAGGAATTTGCATTTCTAGGCGAATCCTAATGACTCTGGAAATCCTCTCACTAGGAATCAACTGATTTAATTCATCTCCAGAGTCGATGCTGTCAATAAGCCTTTGCAAGCAATCATCCATGAAATACTAGCAAGGCAAAGCCAGGCAAATCAGCATTAAACCTGAAGCACTAATTGCTTCATTATGGACAGAAAACCTACACATCCTACTAAGTATACTATATTTAAAACGTGCATATCAAAATAGGTCCTTTGTGATCATTCATGAAAAGGACTGGCTTTATTCACAAAGAGGATACTCACAAGAAAAGATTATATATATATATATATATATATGACTAGTATGCAAACCCAGTAGTCCACTATAAGCAAATGTTTACGAAAAAATAACTAAGAGAAGGTTAACAATGAATGATATTGAACACCCACAACCCATGTAGAACTTTCCTTTCCCTACATTTCCTCTTGTCCTGGCATATGCAAACAAAGAAGCACTTTGACTCCTGATTGCCCACATAATTGACATGACTTGTATGATCAACCGCTTTCCAAAAAAGAACAGCACGGAGGTGTTATCAAAAATAATGTGGCATCACATATGTTGGCATAGCAAGTTCACTACCAGTGCTAGCCCTGCACTATGCTAACACCATGACCCAACAGGGTCATTCTACATTCAAGGTCAAATAAATAGCAATGAATCACTCTTTAAATTGACGGAATCGCAATACCTCGACCAATGCAGCTCCTTTTCTTGGGAAAGATCCAACTATTGAAGGCGACAGACCAACATCCCTCGCCCCAGCAAGCATGGCTGCTTCAGACCATCCCAACGTTTTCTGCAGGAACATAGACAAGGAAAAATTACAACAAATTCGACACGCTACACAAAATTCAAAGCATCTGTACCCCAAGGGATGTTTGAATGATAATAGATAATCCAATACGAAATAGTATAAGCTATAAGTTTCATGCTAATTCAAGACAAAAGATGCAAAAAGGTGCCTCATTCAGCTTCGCGCTGCTACCCTCCCATCAGGGACAGGAGAGAACCAGTAGTCATACTGCATCTTCGAGTTTCATATGCGGCGCAATCGAATCGAACATTACCCACGTTGAGAAAGCAAGAAACAACATTTTGACGTTGCTAATCACTGGGACAAAAGAACGAATCGCAAAGCATGCGATTCGACGACAAGTACTGATAGAGAAAACGGAAGAGCGGTGAATCCGCTCACCACGTGTCGGAGAGAGGCCTGAAGCACGCGGCGCTGCTCCTCCCGATAATCCCCCAACGGACTGCTCCTCTGGCGGCGCCGAGCTTCCTCGGCCGCCGACGACGCGGGCCCACTCGAAGACGACGACGACGCCGATGCCGCCGCGGCCTCCGCCGCCGACGACGACGACGGTCCGGTGGAGTCCACGTAATACGGAGTTCCCGGACTCGCGTGCTGGTGGCTCTGGTGTTTGTTAGGGCTCTGATCCGGCGGCGATTGGTGGGCGTCCACCGAGGTGGAGAAGCGAGGGCGGCCGCCGATGCCGGCCCGAACGAGGGGCGATGGAACGCGCGCATTGCGGCGGATGGCGGCGTCCCCCGCCCCGCGGAGGAGCGCCGCCGGCACCGCCGCCGCCTTCGCCGCCGCCGCTCGGTACATCGCTTCGCCGGTTTCGCGGTGCGGAAGAGAACGGGATTTTCTCCGAGTTTCGTCCGTTATTTCATTTTCCGGCCCCCTCCCTTGGTCCCACTTTTGAAGCGATCAAACCGCATTTTTCTCTGCCACGTAGACGGCTTAACTGGCGCCACGTGTCGGGAGCACCTGCCACGAGTAATTTTCCGCGACTGAGTCGGCACAATTATTTACCGTCCGTAATACAATTTTTGCTAATATAAAAATTATTTACGAAAATAACGAAAAGAAACCTCACTTTTTCATCCAATAATCCATCAATTTTTATATGGATAAAATATACATAGCAGACGTGAACTATAAAAGATGGATCCCACTAAATTTTACCATTGACATTGAATTATTAGTACATTTGTTTCACGAAAAATTCAATAATAAAGAAAAATACTTCCAAAAAAGCATTTTCTATTAATATAATTTGATTTCTTTTGTTTGGTGACGTATAATCGAAAATGTTTTCCATTGTTTGGATTTCATTAGAAAATGATTTCACACTCTCTCAGCCAAAAAAAGAAGTGAATTTTTTATTTTTTATTTTTTATTTTAAAAAACTTCGAATTTCTAATTTTTTATTACTTTTATTTTCTATTTTTTCTTTTCTTTCCTTTTATTTCCTTTTTTTCTTCTTCTCCTCCTTCGCTCCTCTACTTCCTCGCGCCATCCCCTTTCCTTCCTTTGGCAATTCGTCCCTAGCTGGCTTAGAGGGCTAATTGATCTGGCGAGGCTTGAGGCTTGCTGCCAAAGGCCGCAAGCTTGCCCGATTGTCATAGACTCACAGGCCATGGGCTAACTGATTTGGCGAGGCTTGAGGCTTGCCGCCAAAGGCCGCAAGCTTGCCTGATCTAATGAGGTTCACGACTTACCACTCGAGCCTTGCCATGAGCTTAAGCCTCACTATGCAAGGCCACAAGCTTGCCCGATCTGGGGAGATTCTTGGCTCATCGACCTCTAGCTGTAAGGCTTGAGCCTCACCAGCTCGCTACCAAAGGCTACAAGCTCACCCAATCTGGCAAGCCTCTAAACTCATCGCCAGAGGCCACGAACTCACCCGATTTGGCGAGGCTTGAGGCTCACTGGCCCCGAACAAACTCAAGCCTCGTCTCGGAGGCTATGAGCTTGCCCGATTTGGCGAGGTTAAAGTTCGTCGATCGTTCCCGTGGCCAGCAATGAGTGGAGAAAAAGAAAAATGAAGAAAAGAAAAAAGAAGAAAAAAAATAAAAAATTTGGATTTAAAAAAAAGATCAAATTTAAATTTTCTAAAAATATAATTTTATAAGAACAATTGTTTGCAAATCAAGCACCACATTTAAGTTTTGATAGATTCGGAAAACATTTTTCTGTTCTTTTAAAAGGGAAATCATTTTCTTAAATTTAAGTTTTGGTAGGAAAACATTTTATGTTGACTAGGTTTTACTTTCCGTTGATTCATTTTCCTAAGCAAACCAAAACAGAAAAATGAAGAAAATGTTTTCCTAAAAATGTATTCTGCAAAATAAACACACCCTTAGGAAATTTCCAAATAAGCTTTTGAAATGTCCTCATTTTTTCAAATAAAATTTAGAAATGAACATTATTTTAAATAAGGATCCGAAATCTTTCATTTTCTCAAATAAAAACCTGAAGTGGAAATTATTTTAAATAAAGACTTAAATGAACATATCAGTTTCAAAGAAAGATTTGAACTTACTATTTGGTGAAAGGAAATTTCGTCTTTTAATTTTTAAAATTTTTTCCTTTTCTTTCTTTTTTTCAGTTTTTTCTTTTAAAAAAACTCAAAAAAATTTAAAAAGTGTTTTTTTTTTTTTAAAAGAAAAGGAAAAAGAAAGAAGAAGAACAAACATGGAGGGCTCCCTCCCACAACCCTCATTAAGGGTATGCAACCAAACCTATTTTACCTAGGAAGCAGATTAAACTACTCGAAAAATAGTAAGTTCCTATCGGAACTTGTTGTAACCGGTTCGGGAATAGGTTTCGAGTGAATATTCAGTCGAGAACCAGACGAAACCACCTTATTTTGGAATCGGTTTCAATACTAGTTTTATAAGCTAAAAAGCCAAAATCTTAATTTCTTTTTCCCTTAAATTTTAACTTGAGCATTCCTTCATCCTTTGTCCTTCCTCAAAACTCCTCATCAATCTTTCATTTTCCCCTAAATTTTTACGGATAAATGGGTAATGGAGCTTTATAACTTATGTTTTATGTTACGTGTTTGAACATTTTATGTATTCATTTTATGGATTGTTGTATTTGGCGAATTAAGGTTTTTGTTGTTCATTTTTTATTTTCAATCATTTCATTGCTCATAGTCTCATATGGTCTTGCTAAAAAAAAAAAAAAAACAGAATCAAAAAAAGGAACAAAAAATTAAAAAGCTTCTCGGATAGACCTTGAAATTGGATCAAAAAAACGGGGTAAGATTAGAAAAACAAAGTAAGTTCCATAACTAGTTTCAAGCAAACAGGGTAAGTTCTAATGTTCAAAAACTAGGAACCAATTATAATATGGTAGGTTCCACACTCCAATTCTGGAGCCTACTCATCTTAGAACTGATCATCCCTAACTCTCACATCTGGTCAACGAGGGTCGTCGGCCCTCACCGAGGTGTTGGAGACCTGCCGCCCGACCCGAATGGGGCCGCAGCCAGTATTTTTGTTTATTATATTTTTTTTTTGAATTTTGATCTAATTTAATTTAAAATTAAATTTAAATTGTGTTTAGACAAAATTATCCCTGATCGGCTAGGATTTTTTGGCACGAGACTAAACCTTTATTTGAAACAACCATATCTAATTTAGTTTTTTCTTTGAGATTAATATGGCCATTTCAAGCTCTTATTTAGAAAAATGATGGCACTTTGTGCCCTTATTTGGAATTTTTCCCTTAAATTTTTCATGTGTTAGGTTCATAAAATATTTTACTATATTCAATTTTATAACTACGTTTCTTTAAATATAACTTTTCTAACTCATAACAAATTGAAAGACTAAATTGCCTCCTTTGCAAATCTTTAATTTCAAACTCTCCCGTAAACCTTAGCCCCCTTCCTTAAGCTCCCCATCCTCTCTTTACCAAAAGAAAATATTCAGTGATTTGAAATTGTCACGTCACCGGCCCACATGGCATGCTTAAGCTTTGTTAACTCAACTCAAAAGGCGACACATGTCCTTTGACATAATATAAATACTAGCTGGCTGACTGTGAAATGGACTAAGCACAAGTAACAATAAATGCTCACATTTATTACTTTCCCTTTCCTCTTTATAACAAAACTCGATGAGGTCCCATCCCAAGGCAATGGTCGCCAGAAACCATTCCTAATGCCGCCTGTCGACCCCCCACTCTATTGCAATAGTCGCCAATATTGACTCTCCTTCTCGCTATATTGTTGATCTCCCCTCATCGCAAGATGTCAAATTTGGCAACCAATGTTAGCATATACACGTGAGTGTATTGTGTTAGTGAAGTCTCGTATCAAAAAATTAATGTGATGTGAAGTAGTTAAAATATTCTAGTTAACTCATTACTTATTGATCTAAGTTTTTAAGTTAAAGTGAATCTAAGTTTTTAAGTTAAAGTGGATCCAACTGAATATATTGACAGGCTCATGAAAGTATTAAATTTCTGCACGCTCCTAACGCTCAAACCCTTACAAACATTTATTTGCAAAAACACAAGTTTGATGTTAGTATTACTCTCAAATTATTTTCTAATCAACTTAGACCCATTTGACGTAAATTTGACCTACTTTTTCTCTACTAGAACATGAAATATATTTATATATATATGATGAACATAGACACTTGGCAATCTCTATTCTCTTCTTGACATATAAACCTCTCTGTTCCAACCAAGACACTGAAGAGAGAAGAATCAAACGGCTGGAGAGCATCCTGTGATTCTACCCGAGAAATAACGAATAACGTTTTGCATACATGAAATGAACTTTCTGTACAGATGTAGACTCGTCATGTCAAACCTGTGGCATGGGGCTCTGCGGGTGCGAATACTACTCATAGTCCCCGTTTCCCTGAGCACAAGCCGTGTGTTGTAACCGCGGCCCTTGCGATGGAGGAGCTCAGCCATTTTGGCGGACACTGAGCGCACGAACAGAGGCCACGCGACTGACGAATCAGGGTTGCTTGATGAGGATCAGTACTCGGGTCCAGCTTAAAGATTGTAGAGCCGTGCGTCCTGCATGAGCTCGTTCTGTGCATGGCCTATTCTAGGTGCTCGCGTTCGTTCATTTCCATAACGTAAATAGCTTGTTCAGTGAATATGGGGAGAATCAAGATGATCAGAATCAAGCATTTTCATGAGAGCATGTGGGAGTTCCGGCTCATAACATGATGCTGAGATCCTCCATGAATGAAACGATTCGTTGCATGGAGACCGATGACATCGATCATCTCCAAACTGTTGCATGATAAAGTGCATCCTCCTTCATCCAGGACAAGGAGAAATTATGCATTGGAGACATGGTCTGTGCAAGTCTGAGCAATATGGTAATAGCAGCAAAAAAAACTGATGTTCTAATGGAGTATTGCGGTGATTTGAGCATAATTCTTCTTACCATACACACCGAAACTATCCGACTCGGCCAAAGCAACAAAAAGAAAAGATCAATGAACTGTACAAATGAAAACACTAGCATCGATCGTCTCCAAACTGCTGTTCATATACTTGGAATTAAGGGCCTTTTCATAACTTCAGTCTCCAGATTAAATGCTCAACACCAATCCACCAGCCATAAGAATCAGCAAGGAAAATTAGATCGACACTGCTAACAAAGTTTCGTCCCAGAACCCAGACCAAAGACGGACACCAAACAACCCAATCTTGATGGAAATGATTAGACACTAGACAACTTGACTGAGAGAAAGTGACCTCTTTTCGAAAGCCAAAACCATGCCTGAGGTCCTCAGCCTCAAAGCCTGCATTTTTTGTTTTTCATTATGCTTTAAGTGAGTCATAGTGAATGGTACCAAAGAAATACATGCCGAAGCTTTCGAATTCATCGACCTCAATCGTCCAGAGATTTCGAAATGCTGATCAGACCATTTGCTAATAGAGCTCATCATTTCATGTTTTTTTTTTTTTTTTTTGAGATCACCAAAACTGACGATAAAAGGTTGTGACGCTAATATGAACTATCCTATGTTGTCGCCTAGAGACAGCTCCGTTCAGGCTGGGACGTAAGCGTGCGCCTCAACCTTTCACCTCTTCTATGTTCCTAATCGCTTCCCTCAAGTCAATTCGGTGCTCGGGATTGCTCTCGGTGCAAGAAGCTCCGATATGGAGTAGCTGCAGCATCTGAGGCATGGCGTTGGCAGAGCTCAGGATCTCCGGATCGATCACTTCCTCTTCTCTTTTCTGGGAAATTGCAGAATGCACCCATTGCACGACGTCCGTCCCGCCCTTCCCGTTGCTGAGGTATTGAGAAGGGAACTTTCCCGTCACTATTTCGAGAATGACGATCCCGAGACAGTAGACGTCGCACTTCGGGGAGACTTGCTGGTTTTGTAGGGACTCTGGGGCTTTGTAGGCGAACATCGCCTGCACAGCCTGAGGAGGGTTTACAAGAGGATGGAACGCGTAGTCACTGAGCAACGGCTCGTAATCTTCGCCTAAGAGAACGTTGCTCGACTTGAGATTCCCATGGGGCAGATCATACGATGCAAACTCTGATTGAAGGAAGCCTAAGCCACGAGCAATTCCGCGTATGATCTTCAAACGGGTAGGCCAATTGAGCTCAGCATGACAAATGCCGCGATCACCTGAAAAGAAATGCTTTTACTGATCAGAGATATGTACGCATATAAGAGCAGCGCAGGCTATATTGGAGAAACGTATCATAATACATCGATTGTTAGCATCTGTGTCAATTATTGTTTGCATGGGCTAAGATTACGAATGCCTTCGAGGACTGTCATGTTTGGCATCGAATCAAGGCGAATGCCGCACAGCCTTTTTTTGCTTCTTTCCAGAAAATTTAAAATGCCGAAAACATCGAATAAATGTGATGAGCTACTGAAAATCAGCAACGACCCCCTACCGTGTAAGATGTACAACAAGCTGCCTTTGGGGACGTATTCTGAAACCAAAAGCTTCTCCTCTTTCCGGTAATGATAAGCCAATGGCGTCAAGATGTTCTCATGTCGTAACATTCCAAACCGCCTCATCTCAGCATCAAATCCCTCTTTCCCTAACCTATTCATCTCTCTCATCCTCTTCACCACAACAGATAAGCCGTTGGACATGACAGCCTTATAGGCTGAACCCAAGCCGCCATTTCCTAGTACCTCCGCGGCCGCCTTCATCAAATCTGACAGCCCGAACGGGCCCTTGTCCTCGTTGAGCAGCACTAGGTCCCCCATGTCCTTGCCCTTGTGCGACCCTCTCTTCGAGACGCTGCTTTTCTTGCTCGACGCTGTCCAGCTACCATGTTTTGAGCTTGACACGCGCACTTCAACTGCGTCGTGGACAACCTCTTTTCCCAGGACGCTGAAGTCATTGTCTCTGCGCCGGGTAGAATATACGTAAGAGAATAACATTCCAACAACCAGCAACGCGCCCACCGTCCCAAAGATCACCCAGGAGTCTACGGAACTCTTTGGTTCGGTGTTGGGGCTCGCCGCTAGCGATTCCTCCCCAGGCACAGGCTTGGCAGTAGGTTTCGCCGGGTCCGAGCATATCGTGTCCAGAGGCTTCCCGCATAGCCCCTCATTCCCCCTGAAAGAACTCACCCCGAATTTCAACAAACTAGCTGGGATTGGGCCTTCCAACTTGTTGTGCGACAGGTCCAGCGAAGTGAGCTTCTCATTTCTGAAATCCGGGATGTTTCCTGAGAACTGATTCCCTTCCAGGTGGAGCTCCATGAGATTGGGAAGCTCTGCCAAGGACGCGGGGATCAGCCCCGAGAATTTGTTGTCCGAGAGCCAGACCTTCTTCAACGACAACATGCGCGAGAAGAAGTCCCGCGATATCTCCCCCGAGAACTCGTTGCCCGCCAGGAGGAGCGACTTGAGGGCGCCTAGGCGGCTGAACTCGGGGATCGGGCCCGAGAAGGAGTTGTTCACGAGGCTGATGGTCCTGAGGCCACGGATCGTCTCTAGGGACTCGACGTTGACCTTTCCCGTGAGCCCCATGTCGGAGAGGTGGAGGCCCGTGATGATTCCATTGAAACAAACCACGCCGACCCACCCTTTACAAGGAGGCGTGCTAGGGACCCAGGAGTCCAACGCCCCGTTGTCGGTTATCGACCTTTTGAGCTCAAGGAGGGCCTCGTCCTCCGTGACGCAATCAGACGGGTAGGCCATGGCGAGGACAAGGAGGGAGGACAGCAGGATGCGGCAGCGAACAGCGGCGGCCATTGCCGAGAGGGCAGGGTGGGGGTGGGGCAAGGGGGGTTCTCGTCGTCCTATGCCGGTTGCAAACAAACCGCTGCTCGGCGACGAGAGGGGGTGACAGGTGCGGGAGGGCTCGGCGGGGCTGCCGCTGCTGCTGCTGCTCAGGGGAGTTTTCTTTAATTTGGCATTGGAAGAGATTGTCATGTTGGTGTGGTGGTGGCTTGGAGGGCTCGCGATGGAGCTGGCAAGCTTTCATGAGACATTCTAAGTATAGAGAGAAAGAGAGAGAGAGAGAGGCCCCCCTGTGCGGAAAGATGGAGAAAAGGGGAATGAAAGCGAGAACCGAGATTGTCGTTTTGGTTTAACGAAATCGGTTTGACCAGGTCAATCGGAGCAAGAGCCTCCATTAACGTGGCAGGGTTCACAAGGTTTCAGGACTCGAAGCCCACCACCACCATAGGAGATAACCACGACCAGCGTGTTACGAGCGAGCTATGCATATCTTCATGCACGACGCCAGTAGAATGGGGTTGCTCTCAGGCGAGTTGGGAACTGGTGCACTCGGCTTTTTCCAGCCGGAATCCAACCCGATCCCTCGCATTACTCCGTTCATACTAGCCTCCCTTTCGTTTCAGGAAATCGGATTTCCAAAGCCTCCGGATCGTATCGGCCTTCACATGAGGGAGAGTGTCGAGTTATGACATGTTTCTTGCATCTCTCTTTTCACCGTTCAATGCTCAATATCCTCTGCGTGCTGCATTTTTCGACCTCTAACTTTCGATCCGCTTTTTGGATCCATCCTAACGTTTTCAAAGGTTTCTTTTCTCATTTTTTCGGTTGCAATGTATGAGCACTCGAACAATTCTAGGGTTTTTGGGCACTGCGAGCTGAACTTACAATAGCTTTGAAATTTTGTCATCGCCCTCTCGGCCTCTAACACTGCAATACAATAAACCAGCGACAGCAGCAGCAGCTGCTAGGACAAGACTAGTTCGACACAAGCTCGTGAATGCAGCGGCGCTGCAATCTCATTTAAGATGAAACTGTCAGCGGAGAAACATAAACACGCGCAGATGGAAAAACGATGTGATGAAGTTGTTCGGAGCTTGCAAAATTTATGCAAAGTTCTTCGTTCTGTGCTTGTTTGATGTGAGTCAACGGACGTATGTGCTTCGATGGTTATCTGGTACGTGAGATCGGAAGGCTGCTTCATCTGATGATAAGAGATAGATACTCTGATGAAAACTTATCAGGACATTCGTCATAACATTCGTGTTAGGGAGAATTTCGCCACCAGTCCTAAACCTCCTACATCTCTATCAAAAAGTGGTATGAGTCCTGAACATTCCCATTGGTTTAGTTAAGTCCTTAACATTTCATCGAAATATGCAATTAAGTCATCAGATTTTGTTGAAAAGTGCAAATTAAGAATGCCACATAAAGATTTCTTAAATGACGTGTAGACAATTTCAGGTAATGCTCATTGAAAGACTCCATTACACTTTTTCAAAGTACTTTTAGGACTTAATTGAATTAATTGAAAGATTTATGATTTGCTTACATCTGATGCACAAGATTCGGGACTTTTGGTGCGATTTTCCCATCTATGTATCATGATTAAACCTGATCAACGGGCAAGCCCGACCCAAAAAAACCGTCCCCAATATAATCACGAAGAACCTCTTAGAATAAAATCATACTCTTGATATTTTACGTTGCATTTGATATGAAATTCTGATCAGTATATATTTTATGTGTTTTTTGTTTAATCATACGAATAGTGCTATTGCAAGAATCTCCACTTATTTTCTTTACCAATGTATTTTACCTTCGATATTTCCTCAATTCGAACATTTGTACCAATCACCGGCCGCGGTGGCTTCGCTGGATAAGGCACTGCTGATCCTTAGCCCAGAGGTGAAGGATTCAAAACCTGGGAGGCTAGGTGTATTAAGTGTGGCTCGGGAGTGGTGGGTCCTCCTGCTTTAGTGTCGCGCAGGGGTTTTGCGCGCTGGCCTGTCGGCCGTGCAGTTCTGCCTTCCAAAGACCAAAAAAAAAAAAAAAAAACATTTGTACCAACATTTTCCCGATGCAAATGCTCAGCCAATCCCTGGCGGGCATCATTTGACGATCTGTCGCTCGTCGTCGCATGTTCTTCCTGGCTTGAAGAGGATCACCCCCCATTGACTTTCCTCGCTTCATTTGTCTATAAAAAGTCAACGGACGGCAAGCCAAAGGAAGGGCAAAAGATTCTTAAATGTAGGTGAGATTTCTGTTGTGTCTGTTGCTCCATTTCCTGCGCAGGGTAGATCTGTTGTTTTCCCGATCGCGCCATGAATGTCCAATCACAAAATAAATATCCCCTTATATACTGACGTGCTCTGTCACTAATTTATATTTTAAAAGAAAAAAGTGACAACTTTTATGTTTCTTTCTATGCCTATACCGCTGTAAATTTAGTTCGGTATTCAAAATGAATATTCAGGCAATCCGATAACCCAAAATTTTTCGAAATATTGCACCAAGGACCGATAAGATTCTCACTTCAACTTGAGCAACCCTTCATGTAGTTGCTATCTGTACAAATACATGCGGTGCCCCAGCATAACCTTCGAAAATAGATGTAGCAGCCGGGCTCGCCGCCCGCCCGCCCATCATCCGGGAGGGCTTGGACATTTTTCCTAACCCGGTCGAGTCCGGGCCCAACCATGCCCGATGTTCAGTTGTACTTGAACACCCGAAAGGATTTGGTGAGTATATAAGAGTAGTTAGCTTGGTACATCCGAAGGTACGCTTCAACCGAACTCAACAGATCATCTCTCTCTCTTTCTTGCATATTTCATCAAATTCCAACAAGAAGAACACGTCTCTGTCTTAGGTTTAGGTAGATAAGGCCGATCCACGGGCTTCTTCGATGACCCCAAATGATCGTAACCCCTCACCAGCTTCACCAAACTCGTGTCCTGCTACTTACTTTTGCATCGGTACGAGAGAGAGAGAGAGAGAGAGAGAGAGACTCTCAACGACAGCAGTTTACAAGTGTCTTCCTCGATCGGTATTGTCCCAAAAGAAATCACCCCAAAAATGGAGGGACGAAAAATAGGGAAAAAAAAATGGATCCTACCCCATAAAAGAAAGCTTCGTCTGATGTGTGTTCCTAAAAAAAAAGGATCATCAGCCTCTTTATAAGAAAGAAGATAGTGCAAACTCTCTAACCGATCATGTGATCACAAAAGAAGCAAATACATTACACATTCGGTCGTTTTTCGACCACGCATCTACTCCTCCCTAACATGAAAATATTCCTATTATAATCTTCTGGCATGACTTTCGAACACATTTATTAATTACCCATAAAGCACCCAACCTATTTTTTCTTCACCGGTTCCATGCTGCCCCGAGTAAATGCTGGGTGGACACAAAAAAGAACGCCTGCAGATCCACATGTTGCAGTTCTTTAATTAGACCTGAACCATTCACATGTTTCACTAATTTATAATCCCCATCCAAGTCAACTTTTACAAGACCAGACGATTAATACCATCCAATCGAAGGCGTTCCTAACATTACATCATCATAGTTACTGCGTCAGCATGCGACTCGACTCGAAAACTCATGATAATTCCTGCTCCGTATATGAACAGTACGTCTCATTTAAAGTTAACTAATCCTAAACCTCGTCAAATTGAAACGCACGAAATCCGCTGAAACTGTAATACGGAAGTGGTGAAAACGCTGGAAAGGATCAAATCGAGACGGTCGAATCGAAAAGGGAGTGGTTGTTCCAAAACAAGGAATATAGCACACCCATCTCTTTTAAAATAAATAAAAAAAACGCACGAGAAGTCTCCTTCACTTCGAATGCACTCCATCATCTCCTTCATCTTCTCCCTCCTCCTCGAAAAATCAAACGACAAATCCCACCTGACCCCGATTGATCAACCGAAAACACCTTCATCAACAACAACGACGACAATATCTCCTCCCATCTCCCCCATGCTAGAGCTCGCTCGATTCCTCGCTCCGGATCGGACTCGCTTTTCGGAGTCGGATTGAAGTTTTTCCGCCGCAGCGATTCCGGTAGCCATGGTGGAAACCCTAGGCCTCGCCAGATTCGGCCACCACCGCCTCGATCTCCGGCGCTGGGGGGCCGCGCCGGCCTTCGTCTCCTCGCACAAGACGCTCCTCTCCGTGGTGTGGATCGCCGCCCTCGCCACCGTGTTCCTGTGGCAGCGCGGCGCCGTCGTCGGCGTCGGCGGCGGCGGGGGCGGGGCCGGCGGCGGCGGGGGTTCTCGATATTCCGGTGGCGGTCGGCGGAGTGGGAGGCGGGGCGGGCGGTGCCGAGGCTCCGGCCGGTGGCGTTCAACCTGACGGACTTCGGAGGGGTGGGGGACGGGGTGACGGTGAACACGGAGGCGTTCGAGAGGGCGGTGAGGGCGATCTCGAAGCTGGGGAAGAGAGGCGGCGGCCAGCTCAACGTGCCCCCCGGGCGGTGGCTGACGGCGCCGTTCAACCTGACGAGCCACATGACGCTGTTTCTCGCTGAAGGAGCGGTTATACTCGCCATTGAGGTTGGTGATTCTATCTTAGTGAATTTCGCAAGCAGTTTGATGCTCTGTTTCCCAAGTAGCTTTGGTTGACTAATTCTAGCGAGCTAGCATGAAACTAGTTTAAAATTAGTTCTTTTTTGTTTGATTTGGGTTGGCCGTTTCAGCAGAAGTAGAGGGTGAGGATGTTGTTGAGATTAGAATGGGATAATCAGCAGGAGGACCGTAGGTTCTATAAGGGAAACGAGCAGGATGGTTTCAGAGTGTAGGTGACATGTGCTACTGCCCTTCTAGGGGAATTTGTTTGTCCAAAAGAAGAAAGGCAGTTCATGGTTGGATCTTTTGTAAATGCTGTAGGAGTCTGTATTGATCTCGAGATCGGTCAGTGGATCAAGCCTCTTATGAACTAAGTATACCAAAAAATGCAGAAGCATGTTTCTAGAATGGAATGATGATGTATAGTACTTGGATTGGTGATAATTGAATGTCTTGGCAGTAGCATGCAGACTGCTTCTTCTGTCATTGATCGACATCACACCATGACCTTTATGTTCATTAAAAGCAGGGAACAACTGTGGTGGTTCTATAGATGGTCTTAATTCTCATTTGTTTTTCAAAGATACCTAATAGGCTGATGAGTGCTGTCCATGCGTGCCCTATCGTGGCTAGCACTACTTTGGCTGTGTATCTTCGGAATTTGCATGCATTTCTACATTCTAGATATAGGACAGGCGGAAGTATCAAATTAGTTGCCTGTATTTGGGGTGTTTTTGGAGGGGGCTTTGTTCCTATAGGATGCCCTTTTAATCTAGAAGACAAAAGAGTATGTGTGGAAAAATATCAGTACTACTGGTTGAGTTTTTCTTTACTGTTCCTGGATCTGCTAAATTTAATCAAACTTTCTTGTATACTTTCCTTTTTGTCTGCTTACAGGATCAGAAGTACTGGCCGTTGATGCCTCCACTGCCTTCTTACGGTTATGGTAGAGAGCATCCTGGACCTCGATATGGAAGTTTGATTCATGGTCAAAACCTCAAAGATATTGTTATAACAGGTTGGTGTTTCTCCTTGTATAGATGGTTGCTTCATAGTTCTCATCGGTGTTTCTCCATTGAAATGAATCGATGACTCGTAAAAGTAGAGCACATTGTCTCAGATAGAAAGGTTGAGAGCACAAATGTGTGCCTACATCTTCAACCAATGTGAGTCACCAATTCAAGTGCTTCAAGCTAACGAGTCAGTAACATGGCTCAGATACAAGATTGATAATTTCTCAATTTGAATCTAATTGAGCAATGTTAGACCTGAAGAATTTTTAGCTGTCATTATTCAAAACTCAGATTTAATCTGCCTTTCTAATTTTTTTTCCTGATTAACAGGACATAATGGCACCATAAATGGACAGGGTCAATCATGGTGGAAGAAATACCGCCAAAAGCTTCTTAACCACACGAGGGGCCCACTAGTTCAGATCATGTGGTCAAGTCACATAGTTATCTCTAATATCACTTTGCGGGATTCTCCTTTTTGGACACTTCATCCATATGATTGCAAAAATGTGACAATTAAGAATGTCACTATATTGGCTCCCATATTTGAGGCCCCAAACACCGATGGAATAGATCCTGGTGAGTCTGTTTTTCATTAGCCTCTTTCTTTGAGCTCCGTTGATCTGTCCATTGGCTTATGAGGCTATTGTTTTCCTTTCCTGCATTTCTTGGCTTCTTCTTGGTCTGAATATGTTCTGATTCTTTCAGTAAGATTACTGATGTTCGTGCAGTAGTAATAGATGCAAATTAAGTTTATTCTTTTCTGTTGGATTATTTTTCTAGGATAAAGGGCCATATCCCTTGCCATTAAAGTTTAAGTGGAAATTTCATAGGAGAAGCATTGGATGGGTGGTCAAACACCAATACGTGCACAAAATGAGTAAGAAGAGTGTGGGCCCTCAAGAAAATGCAGTTCAGAGGAAAATTGGGTATCTCAATTGTTGATAAGATGAAAGTTCAGTTGAGATATTGTGCGCAACTAGAATGACAGTCTGAAGAAGTGATTTTAGGGTGGAAATTCATCTTTAAAAGGGTGGGGAAAGATCTATAGAAAACTGCGGAAAAGGTTATAAAAAAGACTTTAAGCAAATAGATGTTACAGAAAACTTGGTATGGTATCGAATGCAATGATGTGAAAAGGTTCAAATAATCGATCATAGTTAGTGTTATCAACTTTAATTGTTGTAAAAGGTCATATTCCTGCAATTGGAGAAGTTAAATATCTTCTTAAACATAGCCATGGCAGAAGGTAACAAGGCACAAGTTGAAGAGACATTGCAGAGCTATTTGAGTAGTTGGTGGACAGTGCCTGTTCCAGAGGCATTTCTGTTCTGTACTTTCTTTGGGTTAAAGATGCCAGGGCTGAGTTAGCAACATCAACTGATTATAGCGGAGAATGTCATTTTCAGGGATATAACATTAATTGCTGGTGGAGTCATTTCATTGCAAGGTAGTTTTAAAAGGAGTCTGGGATGGTTGAATCATGATTGTCTCGTTGCATTTTCATTTGCAGTAAACTCAATTGCTTGGTAATATAAAACCAAATGTATTATGCCCTTAATTATTGTACGTTGGTGCAATTTCCTAGCATCCTAGCCTAGCACCCCCTGGTTAGTTGTCTTGGCAAACGGCTAGATGAATTTTAGTAGAGGAGCTTTTCTACATCAATATTTTCTTCTATTTGTTGCTTCTGAAGCAAGTGCAGTGCATACAATTGTCCATAGGTCCCAATTCAGGTGGTAAGGAAAGCTTAGTTTTTAATGATAAGGTTGTTTTTTTTCCTGTTCTTTTCATCAAGTACATCGGGATAACAGGCTAACATTTATTTCTTACATGGTAGATTCATGCGAGGATATGGTAATTGAGGATTGTTACATAAGTGTTGGAGATGACGCAATTGCAATAAAGAGTGGATGGGATCAGTATGGAATTTCTTATAAACGACCATCAACAAACATCCTCATCAGAAACCTTGTTGTCCGCTCTATGGTCAGGTAGCTCATTTTCACTGCACAGGATATCCAGAAATTTTGACTTGACATGCTTGGGAATTCCTTAGTGATTTGCTGTTCTCATTCTCATATTTCATCACCTTGAGTGGTATCCAGTCTATGCTTAGAACAGCATATTATCTGAAAAATGTCTATAATCTTCAAACTATGGTTTTTTAACTTAGTTAAATGGAATGTCACATTCTGTTATCTACGACTTGCAAAATCTGCTCTTGTTTAGCACTAGAATGCAGAGTTCGAATGGATCTTGCTGAATTGTGCATATTAGTTAGTTCAACGTAGTATGCATCTGATGAAGCTGTTTTCAGATAGAATGCCAGAATTTGTCCTTTCAGTCTTTCTTAGTCCCTTTGTTAGTGTTGGTGAGTCAGCATATTATGTAGGACACCAATAATAATTTCTTTATGTAACAGCGCGGGCATATCCATAGGCAGTGAGATGTCTGGTGGAGTATCAAATGTCACTGTAGAAAACCTCCTCGTGTGGGATTCCAGGCGTGCAGTCCGGATTAAGACTGCACCGGGAAGGGGCGGTTATGTTCAAGATATAACTTACAGAAACATCACATTTGAAAATGTGCGGGTTGGAATCGTTATCAAGACAGACTACAATGAGCACCCTGATGAAGGCTATGACCGGAAGGCCTTCCCTATTCTTCAGCGCATAAGCTTCATTGGGGTCCATGGCCAAGGAGTTCGTGTGCCAGTTCGCATCCATGGAAGTGAAGAAATCCCTGTCAGAAACGTGACCTTCCGGGACATGTCTGTTGGACTGACATACAAGAAGAAGCATATATTTCAGTGTGCATTTGTCCAAGGTCGTGTAATTGGATCCATCTTCCCTGCCCCTTGTGAAAATCTCGACCTTTATGATGAGCAAGAGAACCTTGTTAAGCGCTCAGCCTCGCAGAACATCACAGACATCGATTATGATATTTAAGGTGATTTCTCGGCACCAGGTTTTCCATCTCAGAGGTCTGTGAGTTTCATTACAAGATCTCCAACTGCCTCGTTTCTTTTGGCCGGAGATACAAGTATCTTGTCGGGAAGGGTTGGAGTGACGATACTTGTTCATCTTCCATATTTCTTCATTTCTTACCCCTTTGGCTCATCGTTTTTCCAACTTTTCATACTAGACGGGGTTGTACTTGTACATATGGAAGGTAGTTTTTAGGCCACCGGAAGTCAGAATCGAACCATGGTTTATATTAATTCTCCAGTTTTCATTCCTGTCCGAAGCTGTGTCCGATGTCTTTATCTCACATTTGAGGAACCATATATACGTGTAACTCAATTTTGCCCTTTTGGGTGCCTAGAGCAATGGCCGAATTTCTTTCCCCCATTTTGTTGAAATTTCCATCGAATTGTGTATTCCCGTTTGCTCCATTTCATGTCGAAACCCGAAATTTCGGCCATCCTCTAGTTTCTGGCAGCATGTGGTGTCTTTAATCTCTCTACCCATGAGGAATTTCCATGAATTTGGTTGCTCTCCAACACGCGGATGCCGACTCCTATTGAAGCTAAGGAGTTGGATCGAGAGTCGCGGTTTGCTGTTCAAGCTCAAGTCGATTCGATTTTATTATAAGTAGCTGAATGCCGAACCTTGACTAGATTTGATTCGATCTTAATAAGTTAAATTTACTAGGGTCAAATTTTCTCGCATTGAATCAAGAGTGTCCTTGCACATTTCTTCCATCTCCAACAACCCTTACAAGTCATAACTCAAGACTACACCGTGATCTTTATAGTGATTCCTCAAATCCTTTCTTGCACCAGACAAATACAAAGTCCTGAAACGAAGCAACCCATGATTTTCGTTTTCCCCTTTTCCCGTTTCACCCTCGCTCCCCTTACTAAGCAAGTCAACGAGGTTGATGTGAACGAAACTTCCCAGATGAACACGTCAATCACGGCATCCTGCAGAAAAACCCAAGTTCGTTGACTTCACTGCAATTTTCTACCGTCGACAAATCGGCGAATTCCTCCAAGTCGGCACGTTTTCCACTCATGCGCCTTCTTCAGGAGCATCGATTAATCATTGCGTTCGGGATATGCTGTGGCTCTCCACCATACTCGATTCTTATGCTGCGAAATAAATTATTGCCCTGACAATTTCCTATTTTGGGTCGATCTGCACAACGAATACTGAGGGCGTTTATTGCCCACCGGATGGATGGATCGGATTCTGACAAGTCCAATTTGAAACAAGGACACAATCCTTCACCTTTTTAACAATTGAGTGATGGACTGTATCACGGGACATCCGTGATTATCGGCCGGATGTGGTCCTGCTCGGGCAACTTGGCTCGCGTGTTATCTAATCCATGAGTTTGACAAGTGTCTCGCAATCGGGAAAATGTACATGCTTAAGGGGTTTCGAGCAAAAAGAAGAAATCGACCCCGCTTTATTCGAACGCACGGTTCGGTTTTTCCCTTCTCGCATACAGTCAAAGCACTCACATCTCTCGCCATCTTTTTCATTGCTTTTCGACTTTCGGGTGGTAGAATCACTGTTGCCGATTGCTATCCCTTGTCCCAAAATAGCATACCAAGCTTTCTTTCAACGCCTATTTACCCATAATAGAAAATAAAAGCAAAACCCGGGTGTCTCTACAGTAAAAATACTCAAGATGTACAGAGCGTTACTGCCCCCTCACGTGTGATGTTCGCTCCCCTTAATTCAGGCATATATCCTTCTGCATCAACTTCAACTTCATGTGTATCCGCGTTGTTATACAACAAAACCCATTTGCCTAATACCTTTACTTATTGAAATCATCGAAAGAGATCCCAAATCTGATCTCGTCAGTATATTCAGCTAAATACACATTCACTTAAAAGCACTTTACATCATATCAATTCTCTGATAAAACATTTTTCTAATACAACTCACTCACAACTGTATCTTAACAAGACCGACATTACGAACGCGAATAGTGTCCATAACAGGGTTCTTGGGACCACCCCCACTGATATCACGATCGAATCAGTCCCTATCCCAAAAGGAATGGCTGGTGGCGGTCCCGGACGATCTTTCGTTGGGAGATATTGTGCCTGCACATGTTCCATGTGAAGAAGAGCCTACTTTTTTTTTACTTGTTTTTTTTTGTCAAAAGAGGGAGTCCACTTCAAATAGTACAGAACCCTAAAGACACATAGCACGGGCCGAACAGCACACGTTTCGGACCGGACTCTTCCTCAGGAGCTGAACGTGGCGGGTGCTGTCACTTTCTTTTTGACCTTTCGGATTGCCTTGGGCGAATAGGAAATATCGAACTTTTACATTAATGCAACGAATTGATGACATCGTGGGCATCATCGTCTGATCATTATCGTCCTCGGACAGCAAAATTGCGCGAAAGCTACAACAGGCATCATCGTCTGATCATTATCGTCCTCGGAGAGCAAAATCATCGTCTGATCATTATCGTCCTCGGACAGCAAAATTGCGCGAAAGCTACAACAGGCCTTGCTACTTGCTAGCAAGGAGTCTCTCCGTTCACTGCTTCGCAATTGGAGTCGACGGCTTTCTCATAATGCCCGCGCGAGTCGTGGCTCTTCGTGAATTTTAATGTTGCGTTTGTTTTGGAGGAAAATTTCGTGATGAAGTAGGGTACTTTCTCAAAAAAATCATTTCCTACGTTTTAGGTAAGAGAATTTATTTTTCTAATTTTATGTGAAGCGTGTTTTTTTTTACCGTAAATGGTTTTCCGTAAATTGATCATATATAGCAAACCAAATGCATCAAAATCCAAAAATTGATTCGCGGAAAATTATTTACTCAATTAAACACGCCCTTAAAGTAGGAACTAAATCCGTGCAAGAGAACGAGAAATTGAGTGACAACGGGAAAAATAAAAAAACGATCGAGATTTGAGCTTCGATTAGCTCACATATATCTCGAGATGCTCCCAAAAGTAGGGGCAATCAGTGCTCGGTCTGGTCCGGTCCGGTCCTACTCAGAAATCAGAAACTGGCTTGGTTCCTAGTTTTTGAAACATTGGACAAAACCGCCTAGTCATGGGATTAGACGACCGGTCTAGTCCAATTCCAGACCGGTCCAATGGAACCGATTGATTTATGAATAATACCCCATTGAAATCAATAGAGAGAGGAGATAGGAGATGAGGACACATGAGAAGGGAAGAAAAAGATTTTTACGTGAAAAATAAAAAATTATTAGTCCTGTCCAATCAATTCCATCAAAATCATGGACTGGACCAAAAATCATCGATTCCATTGGAACCATGAACCAAACTAATGCCCTTGAGAACCGACCAATCCAGTCCGGGTGGTTCCCCATTCGATCAATTTGTGTTGCTCGTGCCTACCCAAAAGTACAGATCTGGTACTCTAATAACCATATCACATGCCTAGAAAATTATCATAATCAATAATGATCATGAGGTATATAAAAATAAATGATTTGAAAAAAATAATTCTAAACACGATCGCGTGTATCATTTGAAATAATTCATCAATAAGAAATATTTTCATTATCTACAACATTTTATGTCAGATATTTTCGTGTATAATTAAAAAAAAATTATTTTTTTTATTTTTTAAAACGATAAATTTCATGAAAATATATTTTAAAATCATTAATTTTTTATGAAATAAACTCACTCTTAATGTGATGTCGCATTTTTCTTTCTTTTCTTTTTCTTCGGAGTTTTTGGTTGAAGGCCAAGAATTAAGTCTAATCATTAAGGCCAATCCTGCATATGCCTTTGACCTTACCCCTCTTTTGGAAACATGCCATCGACCTATCTGAGCTTTCAAAATGTGAAAAAACAAATCATCGTGAACGGACCAAGATGGCCGACAAGAAAAGTGACATCATTTCCACCATTGACAGCATCTCAGGGCATTCGTTACGTCACCTAATTGAAGGAAGTTTGTCACTTCCAACGCACCCTCGTGATAGATACCGGCATACCAAACTATGTTGTCATTCTTATCGCTCTATGATGAAGAAATGCCATCGACGAGCGAAAAGTACATGATGCTTATCGACTGTAAATCTTTCGTCACTATCTACTCTTCTCAAATGGAAGTATGATTGCGCTTATATAGGGAACTCTACATAGTGATTCGGGAAATCGAATTTCTACCTACCATTACAGTTATATCTCAAAATAATAATTATAAGAAAACCAAAAGGTCAAAAAATAATAAATTAATACGCTTAAAAAGGGAAGGGGCCGCACCCTTATCATGAATATTAGCATAGACAACATCGTGGCATTTATCATGTATCTAATTAGGAAAAGCCTATCGCTTTCGATGCACTCACGTGATGAATACTAGCATACCAAATTATGCCGTCGATCTTATCGCTCCGCGATGAAGAAAAGTCATTGACGAGCGAAAAGTACTCGATGATTGTCAACTGTGAATCATCTGTCATTGTGTATTCTTCTGGAAAGGAAAAAAAAAAAACTATCACACTTATAAAGGGAAGATAATTATTGACTCTGCGTAAAAGAAGTGATTCAGCGGATTGAATTTCCATATACTCTAACAATTATATCCCAAATAAAAAAAATTAAAACCAAAAGGTCAAAACATGAAAAATAAATAAATAATTGAGCTTGCCAAATTAATATCATCCATTAAAAAGAAGAGGGGACCGCATCATCGTGATGAATACTAGCATAGACAGCATCGTGCCATTTGTTTAGTACCTAATTAGGCTAAGTTTATCGCTTTCGACGCACCCTCGATTAGTACTGGCATACCAAACTAAGTCGTTTTTGTTGCTCTATGATGAAGATAAGCCATCGACGTATGAAAATAACTCAATGCTTATCAATTACGAATCTTCCATCACACTTTTAGATGACGCATTAACCCAATCCTCCACTGTCTATTCTTTGTAAAAGAAAGAACGCTATGTGCCTATTCAAGGAAGATAACTTTGACTCTACATAAGATAAGTAATTCAAGAAACTAAGTTTTCATCTGCCCCAACAATTACATCGCAAAAGAAAGAACGCTATGTGCCTATTCAAGGAAGATAACTACTGGCTCTACATAAGATAAGTAATTTGAGAAACTAAGTTTTCATCTGCCCCGACAATTACATCGCAAAAGAAAAATATTAGTACGATAACAAATCCAAAACCGATACACTTATGACAAATCTATCTTTGATTTTTCGTTAAATTTTACTATCAGATTATTGAATTAAATGATACATGACAATTGATGAGTGTCCCAATTTTAGATTTAACCTCTATTTGTCACAAGTATATTAGTTTTTGATTTTTTATACTAATCCAATTTTAAAAAAAAAACTAATGAAAAGTAAATTTATCACAAATATATCAATTTATGATTTTATATGGCGAAAAATTAATTTAGGATAAATTTATCATAAGCGGTATCATTTTGGGATTTTTAGTGATTAAAAAATTAATTTTGGATAAATTCATTAGATGTGTATCGATTTGAGATTCTTCTCGGTATTAATTTAAAAAATTTAATAAAACAAAAAGGAAAAACATTGAAAAAAATTGCGCTTATCAAATTAATATCGTCGATTAAAAAGAAGAGCGGGTGGGGGTCCGCTCACGGTAAGCCAGGTGCTCCTCCACTGTAAATAAAATAAAAAAATAAAAAAAAATCCCACGCGGAAGGAAGGAGGAGGGGCGGGGGTAGAACTCGTAAATAGATGCAAACGCGAGGCCGTTTCGGTAGGGCGGCAGACGAGGGGGGCACCCATGTGGCTCGAGGGAATCGGGAGGATCACGTGGCGTAATTAATAAAATCCACTTCACAATAAAAAAAAAAAGGAAATTAAAAAGGAAATTAGGGAAGGAAAAAGAAAAAAACGTGGGCAGCGCGGTGGGCCCCACCGAAACGAGATTTTTCTTTAAGCAGAAGTAATCCGCGGGGTGGCCTGCGCGCACATGCCCCTGTCACCCCCTCCCATTTTTTTAACAAAAAATTAATAATGACGACAATAATAAAAAATGATTTTCTTCCTATTATTATAATTACTATTAATGTCATTATTGTCCGCATGTTCTTGGCCGTGATGATTGACTTGATTTTCAGCCGAGTCTGCAGTTGGTTTGGCAAAAATGGGTTTTTAGTCCATCGCTCCCCACCCCCTCCTTTTCTTTTTTTATCGTTATTTCCTTCTTTTGTTCTCGAGCAAATGTTTCCACCCGTTCTATTTATCGATATTTCTTTATGAACCGTACGATTAATGGATCTTCATGCGTCCGTTGCTTTTGTTTTTTAGCCTTTTTTTTTTGTCCGCTTTAAAGTATTGAAATTAGAATTTCATCAAATGATGATCGCCTCCACCACTGGAAAAGGAATTATAAATATTATCAAAGAAAATGCACATCTTTCTCATTTCAAATTAGACTTGTATTTTCAGTTTTATCGAGAAATTTTCTTGATGGTTTTGATATGGGTTTTGGGTGAACCATATGCTCCTATTTTGCACTTTCATTTCACGCCATTTTCCCTTATTTTCTTACGCCGTTTTATAAATGGTTTGAAATTTAGATTATTATATATCTAAAGGAAAAATTCAAAATGGTCCCTGTGATCCTTTGTGCCCATCTGATTTGGGCTTTTATTTTCCTATCTTTTATATATATATTTCACGCCCTGATCTCTTTCTTCTTTATCTTTTTTTATCGGTAACTTAGGTACATAGCTACATCATCTAAGTGACAAATGACAAGCTTCAGTCAACGACGCAAGTGTTCGGACGGGAGAGAAGTGCGGGGAAAGGAAATATCAAAGTGTTCGATAAATTCGTCCAATTGTTTCTTTGTTCGCTCAGCTTTTTGGACTCCCAATCCACATCCATTCCGCCAAAACATATTTCGAAGCCAAAGAAAATGCAAACCAAGTTTTCCACGTCCCTGCCTAGATAAAAAAAAAAATTAGGGTTCACGACAAGTTCCAAATGGCATTTATATTTATCTTTTTAATTATTATATATCCACAGTTCATTCAAATTATTAGTTATTTGCCAGTGCTTCCTGTGCATGAACCTGTACGGCATTTCGAAAGTACCCGAAAATGGACATATCCATGGGGCGCAAATTGATTCGAACCCCTGGTTTTTTGGTCCCAATAATTAAGTCCCGATCTCCCAATTTTTAAATTACTTTTGGCAAAATGGGCATCGGAAATAACTAAATTAATGAGAGAGAGAGAGAGAGAGAGAGAGAGGGGCAGAGAGAGAACGACACGTTTATAACGAGCCTGGAATCTGGGCAGCGAGCGACCCTCCTCTCGGGTAATCATTGCTAGTTGGACGCCCCACGTGTCGGCCTCTGGTTGGCGAGGGAAACGTCCCACCGGCAACCCACGCTTTTTTTTTCTTCTCTCGATTAAATGAAAATTCCACAAGCGGGGCTGGCGACGACTTGTCGTGCTATCCCACCGCCACGGCGGCCCGACGGCGTCAAGTCAGTGGGCCCCCACGTCATTTGACTTTTACTATGCTGCCCCTCTTCCCCCTAAATCAGCGATAAAATATTTAGGACGCCACCTATGAAACTCGTAACGGCGACGTGGCGGTGAGATCGTAATAGAGCTGAGCCGACCCGGTACATAGCTCGAGCTCGAGCTCGACTCGATTCACATGTTCGATATTCAAAATTGAACTTGTCTGTATTGAGCAGCGAGCACCGAGTTCATTGCTCGAGCTTGAGCTCAAATAAAAAGCGTTCATAATATCTGATCTTAACTCGACTAGACTGGATTGCGGATTGGTGGAAAACAAGCTAGAGCTTAGCAAGCACAAAATATCTCCCCACTCCCCTTTATACATGCGTGCATTGTTTATGTTTATACGGCTATTGAATATATTTTGGTAAAATAATGAAAGTTTGATTAGCTTTATTGAGTCGAGTATGGACAAGCTCGAATTTGACTTTAATCCGTACTCAAGTAGCTCAAGCTCAAACTCTACTTGAAATCGAGTGAGCTAATTTGCGAGTAATCATCAACCCATGTTCGAATTACTGGAGCATAGTTGGAGTTAATTTTATTCGAGTTGTGTTCAAGGAAGAAAATAACCAACTTGTTATAATCCATAATTAATGAGGCTTGATTGGTTAGCTAGGGAATGGTGTGGATCGATGAACTCAAGGGAATTAGAAAAATCGATAACTGTGCTGAAGAGTCATCAACGACAATAGGGAGTAATCGATGAACATCATGGTCGAGCAATGAAGCTAATGGATGATCAATTGCCGTGAATGTTGCTAATTTCAAACACGAGAAAGAAGACTACATTGATCAAGGATGTCGAACAGATTCGCCAATGCCCAGTGAAGGTTTGCCTCTTGACGGTCATGAAAGTTACAACTTCTTAATAATAATGATTACCGGCATGTAAAAAGCGTGCCAAAAATCTCAGAACTCTATAATTAGTGGTTGTAGACAATAAATGTGTAAATATGCACTTTTCCAAGACATTTGGATTAATTATTTATTATTATCTTTTCATTTTCCTCGTGTCTTTAGCAATGGAGAGATCTGTGCTCAGAACCAGAGAGAACTAAGTCAGTTGTAGCAGATATACTATTTCACATTAGGTGAGCCTCTTTTTCAAGCATTTTATAGATTGTCTTTTAGTTGTGAACTACCCATAAATTTAGTTTAGAGCATGGAGACACCCAAGGACGACAGGATAATAACATCTCTAAGTAGCCGAGCTGCATTTCTCAAATGATCTTATTAGGCTGGAGAATAAAAGGTATTTAAAAAGACATGAGGAAATTTTCACAAGCATATACTTTACTTCAAATGACTCTGACCAAAATATTACATCCTCATTGCTTTTTATAAGCTTCAGAGAGTAAAAAAAAACAAAGACCATACTCATGGGTTTTGAAACAAACATAGGCTTCGGGAATTCCGATTGAGAATTATTCCAGGAGAGATGAACAATAACTATGAATAGTGGTTTACCTAGCTTATTGCCACAGTACTACTACATTTACCTATGCTACAATAACTTTGCTACAAGCTTATCTTCCATCTTAGAAGTTGTAGTCACAGTCCAAACTATCAGAGTTATGTCATGTAAGTTGTTCTTCCGTGTGGTGTTGTTCAAGAACTTCAAGTCCAATGTTGAGAGCAGGTGGACTGTAGGTACCGTGGGTGAATTCTTTTTTTGATATCAGGGTATTCCATATGCTTAGATCACTCGAAGAGGATCTTTAATTCTAGAATTCATCATTTGCAAATCCCAAATAATTTCCCACCCAATATCAACACATGACTAATTTCCATAAAAGAAAAAAACTAAAATCAAACTCTCCGGCGAAATCCCATTTTTTAATGAAACAAGTTGCATTAGCTAGTTCAATTAAATCTTCTCATTGAAACCTCGATCAAAATGTACCATTCAAACCAGCACTCATGACATAACCTTCAAATCTTTCTTCCCACGACGTCGCAATCAAGAGGGTTGCAACTTTCGCCAAGGATGATCATGCTTGCTAGGTCACATCAATGATAGGAAAAATTCCCCTTAATATATATATATGGAAAGTGCCTACACAAATTAATGAGTTCGATAGCTTAATGACAAAAATAATATAAAAAATTTGGGCAAGTCAAGATAGACTTTCATCTTGTGCTTTTTACTTAATCAAGTGTTTCAGCTCACACACCTTCACCATTTTTTTTTTTTTTTTGCATTAAATCCGATGCTCCTAAAATTCACACATCATTCGAGTATCAGCATGTAAATTTTGTAATTTTTTAAGTTCAGATGATATTTTGAATTTTGATGGTGAAGTAAGAAGAATATAATGGGTTTATTTGTTTAACTGGATATAAATGATTTAGAGAATATTTTTCTAAAAATGATAACTTGCACTGTTTATAGAAAAGAGTAAAAAATATTTCCATTGTCGGCGAAATTATTTAGACATAAATCACTGTCAACAATAAAGAAATATTTTATCGACCAATTATTTTAAATTATTTGACGGAAAATGAATGATTTGTTTTTATCACTTATAAAAATACTAACGAACCGAAAGTATTTTCATTATCCACGGAATTTCCTAGACATAAATTATTATATTCTTCTCGAATAATTATCACAAAAAATATAAGCTACAATTTTTGTGGGAAAATATTTTTTTCAAATTATTTATTTTTCGCCAAATAAATCTAAATGCAGGGGCACCGTTGGAATTATACAAGGAGGGGGTGGGGTTGCGGGAGTTGGGGGAGAGAGACTCTTCCGTCAAGATGGAAGTCGTTAAAGCCAGGCAGGACAGTGGGAGGGAATCGAAAAACGGCACGTGCTTGAAAAAGGCGCCTCAGACATAAACAAATCTGGTAAAACAACCACGACATTGGGAAGCTGCAACGAACCTGTTCACAATATAAATAAAAAATAAAAAAATTCAAAAAGGAAAAAAAGAAGAAGTGCCCACACATATTCCTCGTGCTTCATCTCGACACCCCCAGCACGCGATCCTGACCGTCGATCCGAATTTCATTTTTAAGAAAATGAAAAAAGGAAATATTTTTTTAATTTAAAAAAAATGATTTTCGTGTATTGACTTTCGTGGTTAAATACACCCGGGGCTTTCACGCCAAAGGCTTCTTCTTCAAATGTCACATGCGCTCAAAGACTCCCCGGACCTCTACAGAATCTTCCCCCCCTCCTCCGCCTTCCGCCGCCGCATCGCCGCCGCCGTTCCGGGACTCGCCGGCGAGCTGCTGATTCTCTAGTTGCCGGTCGGACGGGAGCATGTCGATCTCGTCGGAGCATTCGGAGTCCGGCTCCTTCGCCGGCGGCAGGAGCCCCCCGGCGAGGCCGCTCGAGAAGTCCACCTTCTCCCACACCTGCAGCCTGCTGAGCCAGTACTTGAAGGAGAAGAAGGGCTCCTTCGGCGACCTCAACCTCGCCATCCCCCCCGCCGCCGACGCAACCGGTAGGGTTCCCCGTCTCGCTCGCTCGCCGCCGACGCCGCCGCGTCCTGGCGGCGTCCGCTTTTGCTCTTCCAGCACTGGTTTTCATTTTTTTTTTCTTAATTTTTTTTGTTCTTTCTCGACCTGTTGCGGGATGCTATCGATTAGGAAAGTTTTTGGGTCATCGCCACGCGCGTTTCCTTCTTTGACCTTTTTCCCTCCTCCTTCGGCGGTTCTTGAGGCGTCGCTAGGGAATTTGTCCGGTTTCCATGGCGTTTCTCTTGCGTAGTTGAGGTAGGATAATGGAAAAAAGATACGATTTTGATTAGCGTAGATAGGCTGTCAATGCAAATGCTCGCGAGGGTCGAGGCTTAGATCCGCAATAATCTCGTGCGATTTTGGGACATCTTCGTGTGGTCAATTCGATTGCTCTGCGGTCAGAGAAACGTGCGCAATAAATTTCTCCTCGGACCATTATAGATTTGAACTGTTCTTTATTCCTGCTTCGTGGAGAGTTTTCTTTTCAAGATTCTGTCGCGAGAATTTCTCATCTTTAGGAGACTAGATCCGATTGTAGATCTCATCTCATGGCCACGATAGGAACGCATGCTGCTTGAGGTCTTGGAAATCGTTCGTCTTTTTTTGTTGAGTGAGGCGGAGAACAGATTTCTTGGTCGCCGGCTGATGTATCGGAACGATGCAGGTGCGCCCGGGATGTCTCGCCACGCTGCGACCACCATGAATTTGTTCCCGGTTTGCGAAGGCGGTTCCGCCGAAGCTCGGAATGTTAAGTTCATGGATTTGTTCCCTCAGCAAGCTGGTTTTGGTTCCACAAAGGAGGACGTTCCTAAGACGAACAATTCCAGGTGGGCTCTCTTTTCCTTCCCTGTTCTTTTGAAATTCGGGAATTTTGTCGAACGCCGGTTTTACTGGAAGGATAGGTTTAGGAGGTTGTGCTTCTTACGGATGATAGATGTTAGAGAAAGTTAAACTGTTCTTGATGGCATGATGCTTAATCAACTTCTAAAGCCGGGAGCTTCTTAATTGCTACCGGTGAAGCTTCGCTTTAGTAAGATTCTCATGGTAGAGTTCGACTAGGAGGGCTGCTGCGAAAAGATCGATAGTCGATTGAATGGAGTTTGTTGATAAATTTTGCAGTTCGAATAAGAAGGCACCAGAAACTGCACAGATGACCATATTTTATGCTGGGCAAGTGATTGTGTTGAATGATTTCTCGGCGGAAAAGGCGAAGGAAGTCATGGTTGCAGCTAGCAAGGCGAGTTCTCTGAGCCAGCATGCAGCCGCAGCGCCAAACTTGGCAAAGTCAAAGCCAGCTTTCGCTCCCAACTATGCCAAAAGTCCAGTTGAATCTGGGGGTGTAGTTTCCTCGAGTCCTGTTCCTGTTCCTGCTCTTGGTGCGAATGCGATCCAGGAGCACGGCGGTCGCCTCACCGAGCCTCTTGCTTGTGGTAAATTTTCCGACTAGTCTTTAGTGGATTGCAGATCTGTACGTTCAAAGTTATGACTGTGCCTTTACCATGATTTTCACCTAGTCCATATCTATTCTGTTTTGCAGATTTACCAATTGCTAGGAGGGCTTCTCTGCACCGGTTCTTGGAGAAAAGAAAAGATCGGTAAGAATTAAAGCAAGAACTTCTGTTAATTCATTCGGGGCTCTGGTCTTCTGCAGCTAAGCGAAGGGCGTCTAACCTTCCTTAGGTTGACATTCTGTTCACTCAGACAACTGATCTTGTTGGTGAATTTCTACAGGCTAACAGCAAAAGCACCGTATGCGACGGCCAGCCCGGGGTCAGCAGCAGCTCCTCCTCCAAAGCCGGCGGAAACCAAGCCATGGCTTGGCTTAGCTGCGCAACCGATGCAGTAGTCGCGGCAGTGCCGGCAGAAGTGATTAATACATAAATTTCTCTCTTTTTTTTGGGGATTCTTATCTTATAGATATAGATGGATCGAAACATTAGCAAGCTGCCTAGCCTTCCCCCCTGGTCCTCCGCCGGGGGTCCAGGCGGCGTGCTTCTCGCCTCTTTCTGCTTAGTAAAAAAATCTTTCCCTCCGGGGCTCAAGCTGCATAGCAGCCCTGTCGCTGGAAACCTAACTCTTGCCGCTATTTTTTTGCACTGTCAAGACTCTACGTTTGATCTTTCGTATGTAATCTCTCCCATCACGAATCGAATTATTCAGCGAAACGTGGGTCTCTCGTTCCGTGTACGAATCCGTGCTCGTCTCGAGTGGGAGGCATTTCGTTAGGCAAGGTTTAAGATTCTCTGTCCCTCCCGTTTCCAGCTCCGCTCGACATGGTCAAGGGGCAGGATAAAGAAGATGCCTTCCGATTCGGGAAGAACATAATCATGGGCAGTACATTGGAAAGGCGATATTCTATCCAGGCGTGCCTTCCTAATTTGCCCATTCCGTTTTAACGAAAATTCAAGCAAAACCTTAATTAATCCGATGGCGTTTTAGAGCACGCGTCTTTGAAGTTTGAACAGGCGGGACCGGCGGCTCTGTGGTGCAATCTAACATTAAATAGTACGAAAAGCTCGACGAGTGGCCGACACCCCGTTGGATTCGGTCCACGGCACGCGATAGGGTCGAGGGGTTAGGTGGCCTCGTGGGCCTCCCTCCTAAAAAACGTTCACACGAATGGTGAGGATCGATCGTGGCTTTGTCCCCCCGCCTTTTCTAATTAAAATTATCGATCATGGCAGCGAGCATTAAAGTCCGATTTCGTTCACATTGTTCACGTCTCTGGGACTTTTCTCTCTTTAGAAAAATAAAGCCCAACGAACCTTCCTCCGGGGGGTCGATTTCGTTTCTTCATGGTCACGCACGAACGAGCATACGTCCTCGGCATTTCACGTGCCGTGTTCGTTTGAATGTGGTGGTGGGGGCGGGCGCCGCCTGATTATTCTATTCTTGAGACGGCTCGTTTTGATTCCTCTTTTGTTATGATTGCTTGATTAGGGGTGAAAATGTGCCCTATTGAGGTCTAAGATAACTGCCCCCATCTATTCCCCATTGAAAAAATATGGAGAAGAATAGAAGTAGAAGAAGAGAAGTATTGGGAGATGAATAATTAACACTGTTTTCAGTGACCAGAAAATAATAAATTCGAGAAAGCAATAACATAAAGAAATAGTGATTGGTTGTAAGGTATGGTTAATCGAATCTCCTTAAGATGATTGCCAATGGTGCTCAATAGCTTCACGAACTTCGCTTCCTAATATACAACACCTTAAACTTGTTGGTATCAGTACTATATAAGGAAAACTCTGTCAAACACTTCTTGAAATCGATACACTTACGAAACTTGAAGAGAGGATCTTTGATATGTAGGTGTTTTCGTTTCTTTTTTAGAATGAATAATTTTAAATCTATTTATAGAGTTTTAAAATTCATATACAAAAGTTGAACATTAATTATGATTTAAATAAATACAAGAATTCAAAGATCCAAGAATCTAGAAGATGTATGAATGATGAATTAAGTTAATACTCGAATTTAAAGAATACATGAACTGGAGACATATATGAATGAATGAGATATATAGGTGAAAACAACGCATCTCGTTTTGCTCATTTCCGTTGATCCATTAACTCATAATTATAACACTTCCCCCTTTGTATCGAGTAAGTTTAGCTTTCACGTCGAGAATTTCGAGGACCCACTTCGTCCAAATCCCATTTTCTTCGCCTTTCTCCTCCCTTCTTCTTTTCTTCAAGCTATGAAATTAGGTGGGGTTGTTTGACCCGTTCTTGTGGTGGAGGGCGAGTGGGGCTTATAGGCGTGGTTGCCTCATAAGGAGCAAAAGGATCTTGCGCGAGGAAATCCAGGATTGGTTTTGTCTAGCCTCTCTTGTCAATTTCGTGGAAAGAGGAGGTCGGAAAGCAACGATGGTATCGTGGTTTCCCTAATGATTGTAGCTCTATTTTTGTCTGTTGTTAAAATTGAGGGGAGAGAAAACCCCTAATCACGTGCGCGATCCATCCATGGCATCGCTTGTGCATCTCTAATTTTGCTTATAATGGCAATTACTACGTGGGAGTGAGTATGGTCTGGATCGACGGTTCTTACCTTGAAATCGAAAATAGCCTACTAAGAATCGGTTTTGAAAAATAGGAATTGGAAACTGTCCATTAGTTCTATGAATCCATCATGTCCGGTTTCAAGGTGGATCCATAAAACGGTACTACCAAGTCTCACGTACTTAGTGCAATATTTTCTAGCAGGCCGTGAGTCGATGAGCGTTAAGCTTGAGAGTTGAGGTTGAGAGTGAGAGATAAAAAGACAACTTAGATGAGGTGAGTAAGAGATGAGACGGGTGCACAGTTAATGGGTGCTAAGCTTTGGAATAGGGATTTTAGCATTTTTATTTTTCTTAAATTTTTTTGGTTGAAAATTTTCCTTAAAAATTAAAAATATATTTATATATTATCAATCCAATCTGAATAGGCAGGTGGCCAATTCCACACCTAGAACCGAGAACTGGACTGGTTCCGGGTAGTTCTTGATTCTTTTGCACAACCCCTATTATTGCGTGCTTGATAAGCGTGGAGAATGATTGCACTTTTGATGCATGGTGTCCTATGAATTCCACTGACAGGCGGCAATCGATCGGTCGAGGATTTTGTAGTGCTAGGGAACGAGATAGGCATGTTGAGCTTAAATTTTAAGCATGCGGCTTTTTTCGAAAGAATTGGTTTCGTTTAGTGTGGAGGGAGACTTCGGAACCTACACCAGCTCCCTTCAAGTTATGTGGTTCACGTGATAAGAACCCTCGAATCTCAATCTTGATTTTTGCGATCTCAAACGATCGACATGTACTAAAAAAATGGGTTTATTGTTGGGAAATGATAAATAAGTGCTATCTTTATATCTTTATTAGGTGCAAAGTCGGGTCGGTCCACGAGGCAAGAAAATTGGAAGTTCACATGTCTAAGTAAAACCGACCTAACCTTTTTATGTCTTGCACGACACCAGACGAGCCAAAGTCAACATAGTTGGAACTTAAAAAAGTTGTTTTTCCCACATGAAAGAACCTTCAATTGGTTTTTTAAGATTAAACCACGAAATCTTAGATTAATCCAACTTCTAGGTCATGTCTTGTTCCTTGTCCTTGAATATCATTGAGGGTGACATACAACTCACCATTTCGATTATTATAATATGATCAAGATACCAATCTACAACAGAGCAATTTCAAGCCAAATAAATTTTCCTATTTCCATAATTACTTAGTTCAATACCACATCAAATCCCAAAGCTACGTTTTGGTTGTTTGAATTCGGGTTAAGATGGGATGAGATAGGATATGATAAAATAGAATTATAATTTATCTGAATTTTTTGCGGATTGTAGAAAATCTCATTATACGTTTGGTGTAGTCTTTGATAGAGTTGAAAATCTTTTGTTGTGTTCGGTTGCTTCGGCCTCCACCTTGATGTTCCTCGTAGTGCCTTGAGTCTGCCATCTTGTCTATCGCCCTCTTGATCGTCTTCCTCATATGGTTGCCATTGTCTCTGCAACAATCACACAAGAGTCACAACCCATTGTTTACATTGCAGAGATGGAGAGGTAGAGCTCGACAGAATCGATTAGGGTTGCCAGTTGGTTAAACTAACTCTAGAGGCTGTGCAAGAATGAATTATTCACTCTTTTCCAGTGAAGGTACTCGCTGATTCACAAGTTTCCAAAGTGATTTGCACCCAAATATTTTGTGATTGCCAAGAGTCATTTTTTTCATGGAGTAAAATGTTGCGTCAGAAGACTCTTAACTCAAGAGTCATTTTCTTCCCCACTTAGATGGATGAAGAAGTAAAGCACAGACAAGCACGTAGCAACAATAGCAGGAGCAGTGAAGCATGGACCAAATCAACTTTAGACTACGTTTTACCCTCAATTGTTGGAACACGATCGGCGATGATGGAAGGTGATAGCAATCACGCGATGATTGGAAGCCATGATGATCAACCGTCGTGGCGGTGGTCCTTGTGCGGTGGCTGACGATGCATGGGTCCCTCCATCGTTAAAAGATAAAACTTTTTTTTTTGTTTTTTTTTGGGGGTGGTGTGGGGCAACTTGTTTATCTTGTTTTGGTTAAGTGAGTTTTTTTTTTAAATCCAATCTAGGTTTATTCCCATCCCTATCGTGGATTTCTTATCTAGCCTTTTATCTGGGTTAATTAGGATAAGGATATCGTCAAACACGAGATAGGACGATCTGTTATCTTATATGAACTCAAACTTGGACCACCCAACGTAATCCAAATGTAGAAGCCTCAAAAGCAACGCAAAACCAAAATTTGTTTCCTTTTTGGACTATTTAGCCCACATATGAGACACTCTTGTGATTCAATCCAAAACGGTATGGTAAAATGATGGGACATGAGTAATGATTTTTGGAGCCCTAAATCACATGAGAACAATTTACCGACATGCCCTAACTTAGACATGATGTAAACATAATTAGGTCCACCTCGATTAATTTTGGTTCTTTCTTAAATAGAAATTAATTGCGATGGGCAAAACTGGACCTATTATAGTAGCAATAGTGATGGGAACGAGGATTGCCTCTAATAAGAAGATAAGCTGCGAATTGCCTTGCACGCGACGCCTTTTCTCATCGGATTCTTTCACTTTTAATCCATCTGATGAAACCTTTCTCTACTTTTACAAATTCTCTAATCAAGTCCCTCTGATGTCGGATTCGGCCAAATCCACCTGACGCAGCCGTCGGACAACGAATCTGATAATGGATCAATTCCAGTGAAGTGATTATTTACTTGGGAAAGGCTTTGTGTCTGGGCCGACCTCGTGCGCGCGCGGATTGGGCTTCAGGCTAGGGCCCTGTACGTGCAAGGATTGGGCTTGAGGCCTCGGCCTCGAAGGGTCCATCAAATTAGGACCGGGCCCAGTCTCGGGCAGAAGCCCAGCTTCTCCAAACTCGGGCATCGGCGAAATTTTGGGCTTGGGCTTGGGCTGCCTCACCCTTCAGCAGCCTGGCCAATATGCTATCATCATTTTATATTTTTTCGAATATTTCTCTAATTTTCGTTTCCCAGAAACAGGGGAGTCGGGACTGTTTTTTCTCCTCGCTTAAAAAGAGTGAGAAAATGAAAAATAATAGCAATTCATCCGGACACAATTAATGCTTCAACTCATTTTTTTTAAAAATAATATAAGTAATTCGGACACCCTTTTTTCAATCTATTTATATTTCAAAAGAAAGATAAATCTAAAGAATTAACTCGATGGTCAAGTGCAACAATTCGATTTTCGAAATTACGGCAGAAGCCATTAGAAATATCCGGGTGACCTCGAACTTTCTCCCTCTCTCTTTTTCCTTATTTTTATTTTTTCTTCCTCTCTCTTAATGAAATTAATATTAATATTAATATTATTATTTTTTTATTTCGACAGAACTTAACGGGAATGAAAGGTCTGATAAGATCCGCGAGACGGAGACTCCACACCTCTCTCTCTTCAGTCTCTCTCTCCCTCCCTCTCCCTCTCCTTCTCCGCGTCGCTCTGTAATCTCATCTCCATCCGCGCCCTCTCCTCCGAGGGTTTCATCTCTCTTCTTCTTCTTCATCTCCGTTTTCTCTTCTTCTCGTCCTTCGCGATTTTCTTCCTTCTTCGTTTCTTCTTCTTCTTCTTCTTCGTCTTCGTCTTCTTCGTCTTCGACCTCGAGCCCTAAATCCGACGCGGTAGGTCGAGCCGGAGGAAGATGCAGCAGCAGCAGCAGCAGCAGCAGCAGCAGAGGCTGAGGCAGCAGGCGATGATGCAGCAGTCCTTGTACCCTCACCCCGGCCTCCTCGCCGCCCCCCAGGTTCCCTCTTCTTCTTCTTCGTCTCCTCAATCTCCCCCCCCTCCGGCTCCGCCTTTTTTCCCCCTGCTCGATTCGGCCCTGCGATTGTCGCGTTTCTCGTTTGATTTCGACCTCGGTTCTTGGCGTGTGGTCTCGTCGGTGTCGTGAAATGCTTTAGCTTAGGAGTCGTGAAAATGATGTCGTCGGAAACCTATATCCTTGCGGTTTTTTTATGGCGATGCCTGTGCATTTAGTGCCGATCGAGGTCATTTGGCGAATTAAGGGTTACGTTGCTCTGAGAATTCGATGGAATGCTTGTTTTTTTCGTGGTATGGTTCGTTGATTATGTAAATATCAGCTCCGCTGTGTTTAGATATATAGAGCATTTCATGTCTAATTCGTTGATAGTGATTAATGAGTGAGGGCATGGATTGTTTTCTGAGGGGTGATCATTTGAGCCTAGAGTTGCGAATCTGTTATATTTAAGCTGATTTCGTTAATATTGAGGCAGCTGAATCCGTTTCTTTGACATATAAAGTTAACGGGGAGTAAGGAAATCAGTCTGCAATGAGGAATGTGAGGATTTTAGTGCAATTTATTGCCATAAACGGTAGAGAAAGTGAAGAGCGCAAGCATTCATTATACATATGATTTCTTCGGGGGCATTTTGCACTTAAAAGTCTGGGAGTCTAGATCTTTTAGAATTTTTTGGGTACTTTTTTCCCTTCTTGTTTTTTTACTTTTTTAATTTTGCAGATAGAGCCTATCTTGAGTGGGAATCTGCCTCCTGGCTTTGATTCAAGTACATGCCGAAGTGTGTGAGTGCTGTATAGAAATTTTCCTTCCTATTTTTCTCTTTTTAGTTTGTTTTATTTCTTCTTTTCGTTTTGGTCTTGTTTTTTAATGCCTGTAGCTATCCCTTTTCCTTTCACACCTTTGGTGAGGAAAATGATCGGCCAAATTTGTTGTTTTCCAAGAGCGAACTATCGATTCCAGGGAGAGCAGCATCAGCATTCAGCTTAATTTGCATACTGCAAATTGTTCCCACTACAATCTAATGGGTCATATCTATAAAAACTATGGTTTTATTGGCAGTAATTTTGTCAGTTCAGTGGATCTCACCAGCATAATATAGTTGACTTTTCATGTGATCTTGATTTTAATGCTCATTGCTGTTTGTGATGAAATTCAGGTATGTGGGAAACATTCACCCCCAGGTTACAGACCTTCTTCTTCAAGAGGTTTTCTCTAGTACTGGTTCCATTGAAGGATGCAAACTCATCCGGAAAGAGAAGGTCAATTTTCGCATTTCTGAGATTTGATTTAGTATCTTTTCAACTCTATAGAAACTTCAATTGTCTTTTGTGACCATTGCTTTGGGTACAGTCCATTTCATAGTAGATGACTTCTTATTATTTGTATAAATTCCTTCCGTACAGTTAAGCGGTCATTGTTATTCTGGTTTTGATTTCCTTTGCTTATAAAACGTCTGGTTTATACAGTCGTCCTATGGCTTTGTGGACTACTATGACCGGAGATCTGCTGCCCTTTCCATTGTGACTCTCAATGGAAGGCACTTGTAAGTTGAAAAGTTTGCACTATACTGCTCGACCTTTACATTGTCCTGGATCCTGACACCTTTTTCACAGGTTTGGTCAACCTATCAAGGTTAACTGGGCATATGCTAGTAGCCAGAGGGAGGACACATCAGGTTTGTTGACATAAATGCGAAATACTCAATTGCTGCTCATTTTGCAGACACGGCTTATGCTGCTTTTTGGTCAGACTTCTAGATAATGGTTTTGGACCTTTTTGGCTCTTCAATGCAGGGCATTTTAATATTTTTGTTGGTGATCTAAGCCCAGAGGTTACGGACGCCACATTATTTGCGTGTTTCTCTGTTTATTCTACTTGCTCGTAGGCTCCATTCTCCTTTTCCTTAATTAACTTCTGAACAGTTGTGCCGCAATAATCTTATGATCATGATTGAACTAATTTGATCTATGTATTGACACAGAGATGCTAGGGTCATGTGGGATCAGAAGACTGGACGTTCAAGGGGCTTTGGTTTTGTTTCATTCCGAAATCAACAGGTGCTGGAGCAGTTTGATTAAAATACTTCCCTTTTTGTTTCTGGTTGCATTAATCATTTCCTACGTACTGATGATGAATTTCTTCTTTGAGCAGGATGCCCAGACTGCAATAAATGATATGAATGGTATGTCTTCATCTATGTCACGGGGTATATGTACTACTGTCGAGATTGCATATTTGTATTTAATTATATGCAAGATATATTCCTCATAACTCATGCAGTCATATTCACCTGTCTAGGGTCTAAGCTAGCTAACATATGCCAGCAAAAGTGATGAAGCTTAACAAGGCAGATACAGTTTTGTGAATGCAGAGTGTTTTTGGGAAATTTTCACATGGGAGCATATGATGAGTGCTGTTTTGTCTTCTTTCATCATTTTAGAATTGATTGGAATGGGATTGATTGGCTTGATAACGAGTAAACAGGGAGATTGCTCAACAAAGAAAAGCCGAGTGTGTTGATGCTTCTATGTATGTTTGAAATCCATGTACTTGTTGAAAGCAAAAGCTCATAATTTTAAAGCTTGTTGCAGTGACTTTATTGGAGGTTTGCTTGTACTGCTTAGTGTTAATAGCTTCCTTCGGGTTGATTGCGAAGATGGTCGAATCTCATCATCTTTCCCTTGTTTTAAGTCTACTGACTGAACAAGCTTCTAAAACTTTCATGATAGTGTAACATTACCATTTGTTTGCGTTGCGTGAACCCGCAACTTGTCTTTAATCTTCAGGGAAGTGGCTTGGAAGTCGACAGATCCGATGCAACTGGGCAACAAAAGGTGCTAATTCTGGTGAGGATAAGCAGAGTTCAGATGCCAAAAGTGTAGTGGAGTTAACAAGTGGAACATCAGGTGCAGTTAGTATGGATGTTGAACTTCAATAAATCTTGTTTATTTGACATTCCATAAATCTGAAGTGATACCTATCTAATGAATATAGATATAATTGGCAGTGCATGCTTGTTATACCTATTGACGTTTTGTCTTCATTGCAGATGATGGTCAAGAGAGGACTAGTGATGATGCTCCAGAGAACAATCCCCAATACACGACTGTCTATGTTGGCAATCTTGCACCAGAGGCAAGAATTTGCTTGTCCCTATATTTTGTAACCATGTTTATTGGTACTTTTTCTGTACATGATGTTAAGCATTTCGGAAAATGTACTTACTTTTTAATAAATAGCATGGTATTGCCATGGTTTCTTTCTTTGATCAGTGACTGAATAATAGCTTGGCAGTAAATTTAAACTTTGCAGGCTCACATCTTCGTTGTCTGCATTTCATTGACCGTCACACCCGCCTGTCTTCTTCTGTTCTCGCTAATAACTGGCTTGTATGGATTGATTCCTTTTATTTAGATACCTAAACTGCTGCTGGTATTTTACAGGTTACTTCTGCTGAGCTGCATCGACATTTCCATTCCCTCGGTGCTGGAGTCATAGAGGATGTTCGGGTGCAACGTGATAAAGGTTTTGGTTTTGTTAGATACAGTACACATGGTGAAGCAGCGCTGGCTATTCAGATGGGCAATGCTCGGCTTCTCTGTGGTAAACCAATTAAGGTACATTGTTATGGAGTCTTTTTTGTGGCAAGCTATAGGTGATATAATATGGTTGGAAGTTCGATTATCTACATGTGATTGGCTTGTTTTATTCACCATGTCCTGAATTTTAAGCATCTAGATGGAAATGGAGTGTTAAAAATAGGCAAAATTTGTTAAAGTGGAATTATTTTACCTCACTTAAGAGCCTGGGGAAATGTTTGTGCGCATTTTTTTTTAGCACTCATGAAGCTTTTGGTAAAATGTTTATGGAGTGAAATAACTTGGACAGAGGTCTGGGCTTTGGTGGATAGTAATAAAATGGATGTCGTGATAGAGTTCACTTTTTAGGGGTAGGGGACTGATTGAACAAAGCAAGTACCCTTATTTGGCTGCAATTAGGTTTTTTTTTTTTTCTGTAGGAGACGTCCTCCTTGTTTCTTCTTCTTATTTTATTTTATTTATTATTATTATTATTTATTTTTTCTTGGTTGGGGGGTGGGGGGTGGGGAGGGAGGTCCTGGAATCATCTTCAGGAGGAGTCTTTTAAGTGCCTGTTAAGTGTTGCCACTGCATATATGTTAAAATAGGTCAAAGGAATGTGCAAGTTGGTGTTTGCTAGTGCATTGGATGAATTTTTTCTTTTTTTTCCTGTTTTGGTTTGTTCGAAAATATTGGATGATTTGTTGCTTGGTGCTAAAAAGTTTTGTTGATTATAGTAATACAATGCCCATGCAGTGTCTTCACATTGATATGGAATCATGATATACTATGGTTGTGCGTATTTTTGCAGTGTTCGTGGGGTAGCAAACCTACACCTCCAGGAACGAGTTCCACCCCTCTTCCGCCACCGATGGCTGTACAAATGCCTGGTTTCTCAGCTGCAGAGCTTGCTGCCTACGAAAGGCAGCTAGCATTGAGCAAAATGGCTAGTATGCAAGGCCTCATGCATCCTCAAGCACAGCACATGCTCAAGCAGGCAGCCATGGGAATGGGCGCCGCTGGAACTAGTCAAGCAATCTATGACGGTGGATACCAGAACGTAGCGACTACTCAGCAGCTCATGTACTATCAGTAATTATGGTGAGGTGGTCTTCTTTTCTTCTTTTCCCTTTCTGTTACCATGTAGGGAGGAGGAATAAGCCTCAAAGAGCCGGATCCTCATGTCGGACTGGCTTATTGTACTGTTGCGGGGATGCAGTTTGTATGCATAACGGTGTGCTTTCCTATTCTCTATTGTAGAACACTCTTAACATGATTTGCCTATTTGATAGTTATGGGGTTTCGCTATTTATATTATATAGAATTTCATGTCTCCCGGCAAGACTAAGGGAAAATGATTCAGCATCCTCTGAGGAGGTGCAAGATGCTGCTGCTCTGGCCACATGGAGGGAGGTAGAAGCAAAAGATATGATCATTATTGAGTGATTCTGATCCCCTTTTAATATGAAATCTGAAGTGACTACCTTTGTGTGCCATTTGTTTGTCATGTGAACGAAGTCGTGAATTCCCATGCTGGTCGTGTTTCAAAAATACATTGAATGCCTGTGGTATGAGAACGGAGATGACTCCGAACTGTTGTGTTTAGCACTGGTGAATTGTTGCTACATGAAGCGTGCGTGAATTACTGGCACTTTGCGTGTCCGTGGTGGTTTGAGATGAGGAGCGGAAGTAGGCTTGTGATCCTTTCTCTCGGCCATTTAAATGAGACTGTCTGATAATTTCTGAATGCCGGTAGTCTGTCTTTTGGGCTCTTCGAGAAATTATATTTCTATCTTCCAACTATCATCGGGCTTACAAGAGAAGGGTCTAGAAAAACATTTGAGCGATCCTAATATAACGCTGGATAATATTCTCTTTTCTGGACCCTGGGTTTTATTCGAGTGTCGCCTTGCTTTATTTAGTGGAGATTAGGAGCGATATAAACGTTCTTCATGGCTATGCCATCGTCGATTGGCAAGGAATATTACAGAGTTTTTAAACTGACTGAAAATTGAAGAGATTCCATATAGAATCAATCATACAAAAAGGTCGGATAATCATGGATAACTATTCTATTTATAATAGGAATACGCCCTTGTCACTAGACAGTTGCCTATCCATTGTTGCTTATCGCTGTTGTCTACAACTACCATCCGCCAATCGTCATCCACAATTGTTGTCTGCCACCATTGCTTAAGAGGAAGAAAGTTTGTATTGTTATTAAACGAATTACAAATATATTTTTATTGTGAGAATATAAATTTTGTGTCGTTATTAAATATGTATTTTTGCTTAAAAACTCGTCAAAGAAATATAAATAAAAAATTCTATTTTTGGAACAAAATTATTCTCATTCATGCATTGTACGAATGACTATTTAATTTTAAATCTTTTGACGATTTGCCAATTTGATTTTACCCGAAATTGGTGACATGTTATGCTAGTTATTTTACATACCACAATTGACGCTGACATTGGATAAATTTTGCAAAATTCAGAATAATTATATATATATTTTAAAATATTTATTCTTTGTTTTTTTTTTTTCCTTTTCTTTTTCATTGCGGCTAGTAAGGGTTAGCATCTAGTCAAAGCCTTTGTAGTAGATGAGCCCTTGGGCAAGGTTCATGGTCCTCGCTTGTGGCCAATGATGGTAAGGGCGATCGCATGTGGCTAGTGATGGTTAAGGTGAACACTGCGACCCTCGCTAATCACAATAAAAAGAAAAGAAAATTATATTTTAAATTTATAATTTATAATTTTTTTAAATTACAAAAATTGTCTGGGTGAACCACGTAGAAGGCTGGTGTTTACATTATTGATTAGAATAATTATATTGACAAATTATCAATTTAGGACAAAATTGACCAAATTAAAAAGTTTAGAAATAAATTGATATCCGTATAATAAGGGGAAAATTACCAAAACAGTCTTGAATCTATTGCAATTTTTCTAGGTTAGTCATAAACATTTTTTCTGGCCAATTCAATTCTAAATCTTTTGCAATTATGTCAATTTAGTTTATTTGACCGATTTTAACCAGTAGGTGCTGATATGGACGTTGACTATTCGGCCAATCGCCGACGTGAATAATTTTTTGATAATATTTTATTTTTTTCGAATTTTTTTATTATTTTTTTCTCTTTCTTTTTTTCTTCACTTCCTTCTCCTTCCTCTAGCTAGTTGCCATTGGCCACCAGCCAAAGGCAAGGTTAGTGAGGGACCTTACCGGTCTCAGGGAAGCCTAGTCGTGGTTGGGCAACCTTGCCCTAGCTGCTAGCCAGGTTGGGGAGGCTTGCCCTTACTGGCCATGGTAATGCTTGACCTCGCTAGATTCGATGAGGCTCGACCTCGCCAAGCCATGGCGAGGTCATGACTTGCCCATGGTTGGTGAGGTTCACACAAGCTAGATGCAGGCGGGGCCTCGCCCAGCCATGGCGAGGGTGGTATCACTGTCACTAGGCGAGGCTCTTCGTCGCGAGTGTTTGGTGGGGGCAAGCTCTCGTCGGCGCTAGCCTCTGGCTGGTCAGCCAGGGGAAGGAGGAAAGAAGAAGGAGGAAAAAAAAAATATTATTAAAAAATTATCTACATTAGTGCTGGCCCGTTAGCGCCGGCCGGTCAAAATTGTCAAACAAATTAAATTGGCATAATTGTAAAAGATTAGGACTAAATTGGTAAGAAAAAATGGTTTATGACTAAATTGGAAAAATTGCAATAGGTTTAGAACTATTTTGGTAATTTTTCCATATAATACGTTTAGGATTTTTTTAGTAACTTTTCCCAAAAAAGCTTACAACTTTAATTTCACTAAAGCAGTTAAGGTTGCGCATGATAAAATTTTCACTCCTCTATTTTTCTGTTTCTCTGTTCCCCGGAACAGGTTTAAAACAGAAATCCGTTTGGTAACGCAATTTGATTTTTCTATTTCTGGAACAGATTTCTGTTCCAGAAATTTTGTCATGCGCACCCTAAGAGTCCCTCACTTATTACAACTTCTCGATATTTTGATCTTCATCAAAGCTAAAATCTGGTTGTTCCCATCCGAAGTTTCATGAATCTTGATCTATTAATTTTGGCTGATTTCACTAATGCTAATCATATGCCTAATGGATAACATGGCATTTATACGCATGGGAACAATCCCATGGAGTTCTGTCCAATAAAACTTTGGAGTAGTTTGATTTTCTTCGTATAGGTTTCTCTTAAATTCTCGATATTTTAAATAACTATCTCAAAAACTACTCCCCAAAAGGTCTATACAATTTAGAAACATGATAAGGACAAACTGTTCGAGAACCTTTACAAGATGCTTAAGATAATATTTTTGAAAAAGGAAGAAAGGCGGTAATGATCGTATGGACAGTAGCTAGGAAATTCAATGGCTATGGTATAGATGTGAAGACATGGATGAACAGGAAACCTAGATTGTTCCCAAATGGTCTAAGTTGTAAAACTCCATATTATCTATACCTTCAATTGAACACATCCTTGAAAAGTTATTTAGAGACGACAAGTTGAAATATTTCAGATGGCACATTTCCTCGGAGTTTAGGTGACTAGGGCTGACCACTAGCAGTTTGGTGTATGGATGCTAATACATACTAGCAAGGTGTAACTTCTGAAGGTCTTGGGAAAAGATTTATAGGAGTTTTTAACTTCATCATATGGGAGAAAGATGACATTATGAAGAAGTGATCACTGATCAAATAGAAATTGAATTTCTTAATACCATATTTGACGGTTAAGATTTCTTTAAACATAGAGTGATAGTGAAGCTCAACAGGTGAAAATTGTTTATATTTATGTCCACATACATTTCTTTTCACATCCATTTCTTTGAACAAAACTACTGCCCTTTCTTAATAGCATCAATTGCAAAATACAATTTCTCATCCGAAAAAATTCGCAAGGAAAAAGATGCTATAATTGTTGGGAGCATGTAGTAGAAATTTTATATTTTCACTTAGGGAGATTACTTAGAGAGAAACTAAGTTGGAGCCAATTAACATATCCAGTTAAACCCACCTTTGCTCAAAAACTTAATGATGAGCCAACTAAAATATATCAACTACTTTACATCACAATAATTATACGATGTTAGACTTTTCTAACACATTTCATGTTGAAAGTTTGTTTGTAAAACAAATAAAGAGATTTTATGCTACCTCAAAAAGATGTGAGTGTGCATATGGACAAGATTTATCAATAACCAATGATTTTTTTATTTATTAAAATTCGAATTTATAATTGTAAAACAACTATTGTATAGTGTTAAAACATTATGACTGTTCACAATAGAGTTATGATTATTTTTTATTATTTAATTTTAAATTTATTATTTTTGCTTAACGATTATTATGCGCTCTTATAACCTTTGGAAGGTTGCGTTTATTTGGATATAACTTCTTAACCTTTGAAAGGTTGTATTCATTCAACCATATTTATTTGACGTCACGTTTTCAACACTTTTTGTTCAATATTTTTAACTTTCGTTTTCACTTCTTTCAAGAAGTCCAACCTTTTTTCTAATTGTTAATCTTTGAAAATTCTCGGAGAAATAACAGAATTACTATCTAGTATTCTTATTGAAACTTTGTAGTATCAGGAAGGATCTTAGCCAATAACCTTTAACTATGTTGTTGGGTAAATAATTACTTAAAGAGTGTTATCGCGCCTTAAAATATGATTCTATTCTTCTTCCCATTGAAATTTCTCTAACAATTCACGCTTGCATCTTAACACTATCTCTCTCATGTGTGAGCTTAGTAATATGTTTGCTCCACCTTAATTCACATATCCTTTTGCATCAACACGTTTCTACTTAATTCTCAATCTCCAGCTCCAACCCTCATCCCTGGTCTCTTTCTCTAAACTGAACCATGAAGTGACCCGATTGATATACCATAACACCCACCTTCATTCTAGGTCTTTTTTGTCATGTTGAACTATGAAGGCTATCTAGGGATTGGGCCCACCTTCATCCCTAGTCTCTTTTTCCAGACAGAACCATGAATGCTCCCATCAGGAATGTGTTGGCTACGTCGTTACACCACAATACCCACTTTCACTCTCAGTCTCTTCCATTAAACCAAATCATAAAGGCTTACTAGAAGCCGAGTTGCTCAGATTCATTTTATGAGATTTTCACCAAATATCAATAGATATCAAGAGTAGATTACCGATTAACCATCAGCTCTGAATGATTTGTTAGGAGTGCGCAGCCTTCACTTAGAGAGATTATCCAAATGGAGCTTAAGCTCAGCTTGACATCAAATCTGGGTTGGTTCAAGGTCGTTGTTCAAGGTCACCAAGGTCGGCTTAGGTAGCAGCGAGGTGAAGGCAACGGCGTGGTTCGTCAACACGCGTAGGACCTCGACCTCCTGGTCGACACGGATGCGAACGCAGAGGACGCAGGAGGAGTTGAATAGGAGGTGGTGGCACTAGAGGTCGGAGAAGAAGCGAGCGAAGATGAAGGCATAGATGGAGGCAACATGCCGGAAGCAATGGCGGTGTGTTTGAGGTCGGGCTTAAGGTTCAGGTCGAAGAAGGGAAAATGGATTAGGTAGAGAAGAAAGAGAGAAAGACGTGCAGAGAGAGAAGAGAGGGTGAGTGAGGGAGAAGGGGAGACATGGACTGACTTGTGAGGCCTTTTACGATAGGTGTCGCAAAATAAATGGACTCGTTTTTGGCTGAGTTGGCCTCAGAGCTTCGGCCAATATTTTCTCGTAAACACTTTACACTACACCAATTTTCTGATGCGTGACTTTTCTAACACAACTCACAAGTGAAATTTAACGGCAACTTCTTGAACACTCATACAACCCTCATACTGAACACACGATGGCGTTTGATTGTTTTTGACAATTAAAGTAAGATATTTTTAATATGTACGTCATCCTTTAAGTAAAGTGTGTTTTGGGCAGAGTCCCTTGAAGTAAAGTGTGTTCTTATGTAACTTCTCTCCATGTCTCTCTAAACATTTTTCTTCTCCAGCTTGATAGGATCCTCTAGGAAATGTAGCTTTGCTAAGTTGGATGCACCTTTAAATGTTTCTATGCTCTAATCCAAATTTCTGGATAGTTCATAGTTAAAAACAGAGGTTTGTCTATTGTGGAATAGCATACCTGCTGTAACTGACTTAGTTTTCCATGGATCTAAACATAGATTCCCTTATTGGTTTGTGAGTGCGCATGTGGACTAGATTTATCACTAACCAATGATTTTTATTTATTTATTAAAATTAAAATTTATAATTATAAAACAACTGTTGTATCATATTAAAACATTGTGACTATTAACAATAGAGTTATGATTATTTTATTATTATTTAATTTAAAATTTATTATTTTTGCTTAACGATTATTATGCGTTCTTATAACCTTTGGAAGATTGTGCTTGTTTGGATATATCTTCCTAACCTCTGAAAGGTTGTATTCGTTCAAACATATTTATTTGAAATCATGTTTTCAATATTTATTGTTCAATATTTTTAACTTTCATTTTCGCTTCTTTCAAGAAGTCCAACCTTCTTTTCTAATCATTAATCTTTGAAAATTCTTGGAAAAATAATAGAATTGCTATATAGTATTCTTATGGGAACTTTGCAGTATTATGAAGGATTTTTACCAATAACCATTAACTATGTTGTTGGGTAAAAAATTACTTAAATAGAATGTTATTACGCCTCAAAATCTGATTTTATTCTTCTTCCCATTGAATTTTCTCCAACAATTCACACTTACATCTTAACAATATCTTTCTCACATGTGAGCTTAGTAATATGTCTACTTCACCTTAATTCACATATCCTTGTGCATCAACATGTTTCTACTTAATTCTCAATCTCCAACTCCAACCCTCATCCCTGGTCATTTTCTCTGAACCGAACCATGAAGTGACTCGATTGATACACCATAACATCTACCTTCATTCTAGGTCCTTTTTGTTAAACTGAACTATGAAGGCTATCTAGAGATTGGGCCCACCTTCATCCCTAGTCTCTTTTTCTAGACAGAACCATGAAGGCTCCCATCAGGAACGTGTTGACTACGTTGTTACACCACAACACCCACCTTCACTCTCAGTCTCTTCCATTAAACTGAGTCATAAAAGCTATGCGGAAACTGAGTTGCTCAGATTCATTTCATGAGATATTCACCAAATATCAATAGATATCGAGAGTAGATTACCGATTAACCATCAGCTTTGAATGATTTGTTGGGAGTGCGTAACCTTCAATAGATGGAGCCTAAGTTCAAGTCCACCAATATGTTTGATTTAACCCATTTTTACTTGAAAACATAAGTCAAAAAGTTTTTGGCCAACCGGAATATATTAAACACTCTATACTACACAAATTTTTTGATGCGTGACTTTTCTAACACAACTCACAAGTGAAACTTAATGGCAACTTATTCTTGAACACTCATACAACCCTCATATTTGAACACACGATGGCGTTTGATTGTTTTTGACAATTTCCAGAAGAACGTCTTGAGCTCCAGGCAAGGAATGGTATTTTTAATCTGTATGTCATCCTTTAATTAAGAGTTGCTACTATAGTATCTAGAGATTGAGGAGCAACATAATCTGCGGGTAAACCTCTAATGCTGATAAGAGTTTGGAGTCCGAAAGAGCCTTGTTGAAATATGAGAGTGCAGTTTTGGCATTCAAGGTCATCTCGATTGTATGGATGTATCGTATTGGTAATCAAGAAAATGAGTTTTGAGTAGTGCCATTCTTGCCACAACAGGCTATCCTCTACCGCCATGGAAACTGAAAGCAAGCCAAATTGCTCCAAAGATTCGGCGCTTGATGAATTATTTAATATGAGTAGCAGGAATTGCACGTTGATCAGATCCAGTCGATTGGGCATGTTATTGTTATATCGAGGATGAGTTGGTTTATGGATGTACAAGTGAAAGAGAAATATATATGAATTATTCCTCATGTTCATCAAGATAAGAAATTTCGTAGAGATAATCAAAGTTGAGAAGCAGAGGATCTACATGAAGAGGAGTGAGGGATCGGAGGGAGGTAGGGACTGTCATACTTGCTTCTGAGGGTTCGATATTGTCGACATGATCACAGACGATAGCCATTCAGAGCATCTCTGCACAGTGATCTCTCATGGAGCCAAGGCGAGGCGAGGCGAGGCACCTACGGCCTATTTCCCGAGCGTCGACCGATACCATCATCGGATCGTTCGACAGATATGATATTCAGCAGAAACATTACGAAGAGACCGTCATTCTGGTTATTATGATCGTAAGAAGTTATACAGCTTCATCCGATTCATCTCCTCTGCATAACACGCCCTGCCCTCATGGCTCATCGTACATAGGCCTCTAAAAATTCTCATCCGAGCAAAATTTGTTTGGTGATCTTCCCTTTTTTTTATTTTCCTTCTTTTGTTTCTTTAACATGAGTAAGCTAGATTATACTCTCATATATGTGTAGGCTATATCGCGAGAATGCTGGTCGAGAAGATCTGTTCCGGCGACCCCGACCGGACAGCAACTCTCGGAGCTTCCGATCTGCACTGCTCTTTGGGCTCGTCCACCATGATCTGCGTCGACCGGCACTCGGCGCTGCAGAACGCTTTCTCGCCTCTGCACACGATGCATCCACACACGAGATGATTTTAGTCAGCAGCCGGAATGATTTCGCCTTTACAAAGTCAAAAAAAAAGAAAAGGGCATTCGCTGAAACTCGAGTGGACGATCTTTCTTTCTCGGAAACGTGTTTCTAAAGCCGGATTTTTTGTCGGAAAAGAAGTCAAAAGTAGGAGAGAGAAGGAGCCCGGGGAGGGGGGGGGGGTGGTGGCTCCACTATTGTCGTTCGTGCAAATTCCAGGGTGCCGAAGACTAAATGTCAAGACAGGTCAATCGAACGGCAGAACTCGACTCGCGGATCGACAGATGCCGCACTGATTTAAAGGCAGGAAAAGGGTAGCATTGGATCTGTCTTGAAGATCCAAACTCCGATCGTTTCTTTTAAATTTTCTTTCAGAATTCAGAGAACAGATCGAAGTTTCAAACCCAGAGGGACTCTTTCTAAGCCAAGATTGACCATGGCTACCTCTGTAATGATGAAAATCTATGACCAGGGGAAAAAGGAAGAAGGAAAAGGAGACCCTCCAAGTCAAGATTGCCGATCGAAGAAGAATGGAAAGAATTTTGTTGATACCTGTACATGTATATGTCCTCGCCGTGCAGCTTCTTCCCGCACAATAGACAGGAATTGAGGAAGTCCAGAGCCGGAAAAACTGGACCATCTCCTTCTTCCCCTCCTCCGACAACGCTCCCCGCCCGCCTCATCGACTCCCCGCCGCTCTTCCCGCACTCGCCCTCCCCGTAGTACACCATCGTGAACGACTGGTCCGGCCCGTGAAACGTCACGTACGTGTAGTCCTCCATGTCGTCGTCGTCATCCAGGTCCCCGCCGGCCTCCGCCGCAGGGGAGGGCCCGGCGGGTCGGGCCGAGCCCGGGGTGCAGGCGCAGCTCCTGGGGAGCAGCAGGATCTTGGCGTCCACGGACTTCTCGAGGGCCGCCACGATCCCCAGCCCGACCCCGCCGAGATCGTAGCTCCTGGGTCCCCGCGGCGACTGAATCTTGAAGTCCAGCGGGCTCCTCGGGCTGGACGCCGCGGCGGCTGCGGCGGCGGCGGCGGCGGACTCCAGGAGCCCGGCGCTGCCGGAGACGAGGAGCTCCGACAGCTTCCCGATCACCGACCGTGGCCGCTTGCCCAGCATGGTGGTTCCGATTGGAAGGTCCTTGCTTGAGGTCGGAAATGGAGCAAAGAGAGAGAGGGACTGAGTTGGGACGCGAGTCGTCTCCTGAAATCGTCCACTGAGTCGTGACTCGCGAGCTGGACAGCTCCCTCTGCAATTTACGACGGGCGAGTCATCTTATAATAATCCCAAATCTCTCTTTCGTCTTTTCCTATTCATTTCCTCCTTTTTCTTTTTTCTTTTTCGAAAGTACCAATTTGCAAAAAAGTCAGTGACAAATAATTGATATTGGGATTTGTCGAGACTGACCAGCAATCTTTTCGTTCTTTTTTATTGAACAGCAAAATATTCTTGTGCCCTGATTTTGATTTTTTCACAATTTTTTTTCATTTATTATAGAGTCATCGGAATTCCTCAATCGTTCGACTAATATCGCCAGGATTGTCGTTAGATTCATGCAATGACGATCATTAAAGTATTTAAGTTTTCGCCCCGTGCAAGTAATAAAAGAGGGTCGTTCGACTAATATCGCCAGGATTGTTGTTAGGTACATGCAATGACGATCATTAAAGTATTTAAGTTTTCGCCCCGTGCAAGTAATCAAAGAGAATGCGCAGATGCAATGAATCAAATTCGGGTAGATTTCTGATATGGACCGTGCTTGTCTCCTAATGAATACGTCTCGAGAGACATTTATCAAATAATCAATGGAGGAAACTTTACAGTTTTCAATACACAGGTCATCCCTCCCTCCCCCTCTCACTTCAATAATCAATGCTCTAGGAATAGGACTGCTCCAAATTAAGTATGCTTATTGACTGTACTAAAGACTGGAGACCCCTCGTTAATGATTTTGTGCCATTGCTTTCTGAATTTCCCTTGTTTATTATTCACTAATAAAAAATTTGAAAAAAAAGATATTGGAGGGGTTCCATGATAGTGTGTTCACCTTCATAATTCAATGGTGGTTTAGCTGAAAAAGAAATAATAATAAAAACAACAACAATAATAAATAAAAGGGAATTTTTGGCATTATTAATAATGGAGCGGTTGGACCAAAAGCTCCCCCCAACCCATTTGGTATCTGAAATCTGAAATCAAATCTGCCCCCTCCATTTTCTTTTTCTCTATTCCATAATTCAGATTCCCCTCCACCCAATTATTTACTTTTTAATAGGGAAAATGTCACAAATGGTCCCTATACTATTACTTAATGTCGCGATTTGGTCCCCCAACTTTCGATCGGCCAATTTGGTCCCCGAACTATTGATAAATGCCCGATTTGGTCCATTTAACTTTCAATCGACTAATTTGGTCGTTGAATTATTGATAAATGTCAATTTAATCCTTCGTTCTTATTTTTCCTTTTCTTTTTTTTTTTTTTTTTTTCTTTCCTATTGAACTTTTCTTTTTTTTTCTTTTTTTTTCGTTACTATTTTTTTCTTTTTTTCGTTATTATTATTTTACTTTTTTGTACGTTATTTTTTTCTTTTTTTTTCGTTACTATTTTTTTTCTTTTTTTCGTTATTATTATTTTACTTTTTTGTTCGTTATTTTTTTTTCTTTTTTTTCATTACTAATTTTTTCTTTTTTTTGTTACTATTTTTTTCTTTTTTTTTTTTCGTTATTTTTTTAAATTTTTTCAATTTCGTTACTATAAGCAAAAAAAAAAAGAAGGAAAAATAAGAACGAATATAAATCGGACATTTATCAATAGTTCGCGACCAAATCGAATGATCGAAAATTTAGGACCAAATCGAAGATTTATCAATAGTTCGCGACCAAATCGTGGCCGATCGAAAGTTGAGGACCAAATCGCATTAAGTAATAGATATGACCATTTTTGCGACATTTTCCCATTTTAATACCGGGAAAAAGGTCGCTTTGTCAGTGGACCCCACCTCTCCCCCCCCAAAAAATAAAATAAAATAATAATAATAATTCAATTTCTTCTTTCCTTTCCTCCTTTTTCAAGACGTCCCATCACATCAGTGGGTGGGCCCCGGGGCGCCCCCGCTGCCACGTCCGCTCGCTCTCCGTGGGGGTGGGCGGGCCCACGCGGCAAAAGATTCCGGGGCTCATCACGGACCGTTGGGGCTGGGGGGACACGTGTCGGCGATCGGAGCCCGGTCGAGGACCGGAATGATTGATCCTGCCACTAACGTAGCGGGGCTCCTTTTGGACGTGGGCGTGGGGGCGAAAGCGACGGTGTCGTTTGGACCCCGAGCGTGGGATCATCGTGGGCCCCACCCCAAAAAGCCGTTTCCCCCTCATTGGCTAATGCTATACTGATGGAGGGGCCTTTTTTACCTCCCCTTGATCATGATGGGTTTTAACTTTTTGGCAAATTTCAACCCCATTTTTTATTCGGAGAAATAATTGAGCAATAGTGTTAAATATACTGTGAAAATTTGACTTCAGAAAAAATAAGAAATAATTATAAATTATTATGAAATTTATTCTTTTAAAAATTTATGCTTTATAATAAGCTACTATTCTCGTTATAATCCAAAAAACTGTTATCCTAGCAAAGTCATTTTGTTCGAACACCTTTTTCTTTTAGTCAATTTTTCGAACATTTCAAAATAAATAAATAAATTTGAGTAGTGGAAATTTCCTTCGCCATAACATTTTGCATAATTCTTCGATAAGATTACAAGTAACTTTCGGCGCGTGCGAACAGAAAAGGGCATTGGATAACGCGTGTTTTTTTTTTCTTTTTTCCTTTTTAGCCAAAAATGCGTGGCTAAACAATTTATAGGTGCCAAGGAAACTGATGGTGAAATTGCCTAGAAGGACAAGGAGGGGAAAGCCACTTTCTCCCTTGTCGATTTCCTGAAAATGCGTTGAGTGGGAATCGAAACACAAAAGTCACGTTTCGAAACGTCGCGATTTTTATAGTAAGTGCTACCGATAAAGCCCATGGTATTAGCCAAAAACCACGATAGGAGTGGATGTGCACTAATTGGCTAAAGAGAAAGTGATTTGAGGGCAAGAAGAGCAAATTTGCACTTGCCGGGTGCCATCATCTTTTTACCGCTTTTGGGGGGGTTAGATTTTGTGCCCATTTCCCTCAGTGATGTCTTCTTTTTCCCTTTTTGCTTGGGAAGGAAGGAAGGCAAAGTCCTCCAATTTTTTGCCCCTCCCAAATTGTAGTGATGTCTTCTTTTTCCCTTTTTGCTTGGAAAGCAAGGAAGGCAAAATCCTCCAATTTTTGGCCCCTCCCAAATTGTCAATTAAAAGCAGTGCCTGCCTTTGTAATTTACTCTCTCTCTCTCTCTTCCTTCTTGATGGGGTTTTGGGAGGAAAAAGGAATATCTCTACATGCTTTTGCTAGAAAGGGAAAATATATCTGTTCTTGGCAATTGTCTTTTCTTTTTTTTATGGTGATGAGGGAACGCGTGAATTCAAAAGTTGAAAAACTCAGTCTGAACTCATTTCCATTTACGTAGCTAGGGTTTGATGCTCCACCGACGTCATAACCATAATCTTTTTAGATATTTATTCATATTGCTTTTGCAATCCCCGAGCAACCGTTTCTTGATGGGTTGTTACTTATTGAATTATATCAGATATCGATTTAACGTATTATGATATTTTATATAGGAATTATGACAGATACGATTGAGGATTTGATCGATTGAGAAAACATAATAATGTTCTGACCTAATTATAAAATGTTATGCAGCATAATTCTATATGAACAATCGTGTAAGGTGCTTTACACGGTATGAGACTAAGTAAAATCTTCTTTTGTGGTAAAAGCAAAGTATTAGTGGATTTAAAGTGGGATAAGTATAATTTTCTTAGATTCAAGTGGGTTTCTTTTGTAGGTATATGTATATTTCTTGTTCTCCTACTTGCCGCATCATCTTTTGCTTTAAAATGACTAGTAGTAGAAACGCTTCCGTTCCAAAAAGTCTAAAAAATTTTGACATGTATTTTTTTTTAGCCATTGAATATATGAAATAGCCCATCTCCTCCTTTTTTATAATGCAAGATGAGGCATGGTCACCAAAAAAAATAAAAAAAAATCTGGCGAGAAATAGAAAACGATCTCTTCTTTTTTTTTTGGCTACAAAATCAAAAACACCAACTTCCCTATTTTTGAATAATCAGCAGAGTATTTTCTGAAGATTTTTCTTTTTTTCACACTAGATATTTAGAAAAGCTCTATGAAATAAGTAACCACTAAAATTGGTCCCCAGATGGGTGCAATCGAGCAATACATGTGGCAATCCATCAACTGAGGTGTGAGGACCATTTTGATGACACTACCGGTCTATACAATAATAATCATAAAAAATGAAAAATAATAATTCCTAGCTAATCTATGTAATAATTTTTTTTAAAAAGGTGGCCAGAAAATTTATAATTTTCTTTTATAAGAAAAGGATTTTGGAAATGGCCTCCAAAATTGGGAGCTGTGGTAGGTGATCTCAACAAGGCACAAAACCGGGCCCACCAAACAATTAAAATAACCAATTGCGTTGTCGATCTTTTATTTATTGGGTAGCCAACCTTAAGTGAACCGGTTGAGCGAGTGCCCCCAAGCGATGGCGACATTTTTATTTTCTTCTTCTTCTTCTTCTTCTTTTTATTATATTTTATTATTGCCTTCTAAGAAAAATAAAACAAAAAACGAGTTCAGTTTCCGAAGGAAAAATTCCAACAAGTTGAGGTGTCGCGATGTTGATGCGTATTGATATTTTTTCTTTCTCCTGGGAATTAATTGGTATTATATTGTGGTGAAAAGGAGATTTGCTTTATTGCCGAACTTGTGGGTGATTTGACAAGTTGCGCAAGACTCCAAGTCGATAATTATTTGGTGTGTTTTTGGTCTAACCCACTTGAGGAACTCATCTTATTTGCTATATATAAGTCCAATATTAATTTTTTTTTTAATTTTTTTGTCTCATAAAAAACTTACAACTCTCAAATGTTTGTTGCTTCTGATTAGAGTTGCGATTAAATATGTCTTATAAATGATCAAGGAGTCATGGGCTGCCCTTTTCAACCACGAACTCTCTTTTTGGGTGTCGAGACTGTTTGTCCTTGTCCGTGACTTTGGGAAACCATGGGGTGATCAAATCCAACCCAATTGCGAAACTGTGAGACATGGCCCGACCTACCCTCTTGCCTCAACCAACATTGAGCCTCACATCTACCTGCGCATATCTGTGTTTGTTATCCTTCATTGGTTAAGCGAGTTTCCTACGCTCTTTACTATGCAATTTATTTACTTTGTCGTGTTTTTAATCTTGTGTTGGTCCATGGCAAATAGGTTAGTCGTTGCTCTTGGTTTAGGAACAATGGGGAGGATTGATATTTAGCTTATTTCCTCTCCCAAAAGCGTGCTCTTAGAGTGGCGGAACAAATTGAATCAAAAGATGGCAAGAATTATGGGGCACCAAAGATGGGCCGACTCAATTCTCTTCTATGTGTCCACATCTACAATGGCATGATTCATGCAATGACAAACTTTTGGTGCCCCGAAACGTCTTTGGAAAAATATAGCATTAGCAAAGGAATCCCTTCACGGTTTGAACTTGTTAGGCAGTCTATCAATTTAGAGCCCGCATCAATCTTGGCAAAGTTTTTGAGAATTAAAATTGATGAAGTAGAAAAAATTTTGAAAGCTAACGATAATGCTTAAACCTTGAGATTGTCACATGGGCACATCCCTTATAATGTAGATCTGCTTAGATTTTGCTCATTCTTTCTTTTTTTCTCATTTTAAATTTGAAAATAGAAATAAAATATTGTTTATTGATAGATAGATACACCACATTTTAGGTGTTCTCTCTTTCTCTCTCATTTTCAGTACTTTCCTTAAACTCATTTTGTAAAGCAATCGGTGCATGAAATGGGAGGAGAGCATGATAGAGATGTGCTTGACCCGGGACGAGCCAGTGTCCAAGATTATGAAGTCCCACCTAGTGAATGATCTTCACAACGAACAGGATCAGTGGATATCATGGTACACAGGGTCATCATCTCAAAGCACGAATGACTGAAATTTGTTTGCGAACCTGCATTCATGGATGCTTGGAAAGGAGGAGAGAGGGTTGTTGTTGCCCAGACCAGAGTGTCAATTTCTGCTTTATCGAATGAGGCAAGCAGGATTATGGCAAATCAGATCACCATTGCCATCTTCATGGATTGCTTTCATAAATTTCACAAAGATTGGATGTTGGCTAAGGATACAACACACATATGACTGAGTTGGTATAAGTTGCCCACCAAGAAGTCATGCTATTTTTCTAATTTTCCCAGGAGATTATGATTGATCACGTATATTTAAATGAAGTTTCACATAAGTCCTTTTTTGGGTTTATCAATTTGCCGCTATGATTAATTTGTTTAGTATATGTCACATTTTGTTATATTGCAAATACTTTTGATGGCCTCCTTTCTTGGAATTTATTTTATACGTGTAAATGAGTACTTTTATTAATTTTTTTATAATTTTATTGATGTTTGTAAATTATAAATTTTGATGAAGATTGTATGCTTTCCACCAGTAAGTTCGAAAGTAAATTTAAGACGTAAATTTTTATGTTTTTTTGAATAGTAGATGATTCGTTCATGCAGAATGAAATTACGTGTAAATGGTATCATCCTAAATAGATAAATTAATTTCCAAAAGTCCAAACATTCACCCATATTTATAGCATAATTTTTTTTTGGAAGAGGCCTTTCTTTGCGTACAATTGTGTGTGTAGATTTTAACCTAATGTACCGTGATTAAGACCTTCAATTTTGTTCTACTGGAATCGTACTTTCGGCCCATCATCATCGGCCCAAAGAACAGGCAAGAATTTATCATCATTTTATACCGTAGCCCAATCATTAAAATTCAATTATTTCTGTAAAATGGGCAACGAGGCAATACTTTAAATTAAGGCGATGTTAGAGTTTCCTTTTTCTTTTATTGCCCTTTGCATTTATTGAAGGTAGATCTCTCTGTAACAATAACCTCTTGACCTTCTCACAATTCACATAATTTTTAAAATCAAACTCATGTTCTTGATTTTTTCACATCTTCATAATTTTTTTAATCCGCATGTTCTAATGGACGTCTAAGATTTTGAGCCAAAGAAAAACCTGCGTTAGTTTTATTACCTGAAGAATTATTTTTTTATTGCTGCAAAACCGCCTCTACTAAAGAATAATTCCCATAATCTGATAAAATATCTCGCTGTAATTTCCATTTCATGCGTGCAAATTGAAAGTTTTCTCACCAAACTATTTTTCTCTTTTTTTCCCGGTAGCGGATGATGTCAGCGGATGTTGGTATAGTTTGAAGCAAATGAGGAAGCTTCAATTAGCCAAAAAATTTCCCCAGTTTTTATGGCTACACCTAAAGCTGCTAAATAAAATAATGCAAAGAGAAATTCTTCTAGAAAACTTAGTAATATTTCCGTCAGCTCTTATTGACATTCATATATGTTAAATTTTCAGATATATTAGTTGATATAAGCAAATTAAAAAGTTCCATTTGTTTCTCAATGAATGATTTGAAAAATAAATAAATATTTTTTTTAAAATGATTGTTTCTATCACTTACAAAAGTGAATGAATAAAAAATATTTTCAACATTCACGAAAATGTGTGGCATAATTTGTCATTGATAATGAAAAAAATTGTCATTAACTAATTATTTCCACCATCCTAAAAAATATTTTTCAAATCATTCATTTTTCGCGAAATAAATGGAGGTTAGGTCTACAGGTTAGTAATAATGAAACCCCAAAATCTGTCCATTTAACTGCTTGATTACAATTTTGGAATATCCAATCAAAATCTGCAAAAAAGGGATTGAAATCAGATACTCTAACCGCATATCTCGGTGGGCTAAGGATAAACTCAAATATCTATCTATCTATCTATTTGGCTATATGAGTGGAGAAATTTGTTCAGCGAACTAAATCTTTTTTTTTAATACTAAAAAGGCATTCATTATGCAATTATTTTAAGAGAGATTATTTTGCTAGGAGTAATGCATTGAAATTTGAGGTCAAAACTAGAAAGCAAAAATCGATTCAGCTTTTCTTTTTCGTGTTCATTTATGTCAAGTTATTAAATGAAATTGAAGATTATCCTCCTAACCAATCTAACAAAAAGATCATCGATCCGCAAATTAACACTACCTAAAATGAGATATGTTCATATTAGAAGATTGAGTTCAAATTGTGAATCATATAATTAATCTCCCTTAAGTTTTAACAAAAGCAAGTGGATCGCCTTTTTCAACAACACGATATGCACACTTTCGAATTCCGAAAATTAGTTCGATTATTCTAAAGGTTGTTTCAGTACAATATTTTATTTTGTACACTTTAATTTTCTTGGTCTTTGTTTTTGGTTCAAAGGTGAATTTACATCAGCACCGGTTAGTCTCCACGTTAAATTTCAAAGCACAGTTTTCTTTACCCCATTTATGGCAGGTTATCTTAGTTAATTTGTTTCATTTCATACTAATTGAGCAATAATTTTAAATAAAAATACATAAAAGTCTCTAAAACTTAATTTGTGTATCCACTGACACAAACAAGTCATTGCAAGGGTTGGATATTTTCTTTCCTTTTTTCCTTATTTTTAAAATAAATGCATTGCAAATTTAAGTTTGGAAAATGAATAAATTATGGAAATCTATGAGACGATTTCTGGAATCAGTCATATCCTCATGAGGTTATCAACTAAGGTATATCCGTGATATTTTCATTCAATTTACCAAATAAGTTTTTCGAAAAATGAGAAACTGTTATTAGTATATAAGTATACATTTCTCAACAAAGTCATGCTTTTTTCGTTCAAAAATGGCATTTTGAAGATCATGCTCTTTCTTCATTTCTCTTTCTTAGTCTCTCATGGCCGTGTAGCCATCATCGGCAAAAAGAGGATTTTCTTGTCTGGCTCGATCCACCGCCCATGGTGGATGACTGAATTAATGCTTGTTTTCCGACCATTCGTCCGCGCTAGTTTTGTTGATTAATTATTTGAAAGATTTTCTTCTTCTCTACTCAACCATTATTTATTCGTGATTTTTTTAGTAAGTGTTTATTGATGTTTATAAATTATAAAGTTTGATGGAGATTGTATGCTTTCCACTAAGAAGCTTGAAAGTAAATTTAAGACGCGGTCTTGATGCATTTTTGTGTATTGCATCATTCGTTTGTGCAAAATGAAATCATGGGTAAATGGTATCATGAATAAATTAATTTTCATAAGTGCATACACACATATTTATAGCATAATTTTTTTAGAAGCGACCTTTCTTTGTGTACAAGTGTGTGTATAGATTTTTTAAACTAAGACCTTGTGGGGGGCGAAGGGTTCGCCCCAGTGGCCACCCTTTCAACTTGAAAGGGGGAGGTAGGGGGTTCAAATCCCTACATTCTCAGGGGGGATTGGGGTGGGGACGATTTCATTTCAGGAGTGGGTTTCGACTCCCACGCCTTACAAGAAGGCAGGGCAAAAGTCTGAGAGTGTGTGTTAGCGTAGGATTAGAGTAGGACCGACAAAAAAAAAAAAAAAAACTAAGACCTTGCATTTTTATTTATTTTTGGGTTGAAATTAAGACGTTGCATTTTGCTTTGCTGGAATCGTACTCTTGGCCCATCATCATCGGCGCAAAGAACAAGTAAGGTTAAATCATCATTTTATACCCTAATCCAACCATTGAAATTCAATTATTTCTGTAAAATGGGCAATGAGGCAATAATTTAAATTACCGTGATGATAGAGTTTCCTTTTTTCGTTGCTCTCTGCATTTATTTAAGGGAGATTTCTACCTCTTGACCTTCTCGCAATTCACAGGATTTTCTTTTTAAATCTTAATTTCATCACATCTTCGTGTTGCGAGGTTTTTGAGAAACGCATGTTCTAATCATCGTCTAAGTTTTTTAGCCAAACAAAACTTGTGTAAGTTTTATTACCTTGAGAATTATTTTTTTATTGCTGCAAAACCAATTCTATTAAATAATAATTTCCATAATCTAATAAAATATCTTGCTATAATTTCTATTTCATGCTTACAGATTGAGAGATTTCCCGGTTTATGGCTACACCTAAAGCTGCTAAATAAAATAGTGAAAAGAGAACTTCTTCTAGAAAAGTTATTGATATTTTGGCAAATAATATCACAAAAAATCCCAAATTATGTCCACTATAACCAGATATTTCAATTTTGTTTGTGTGAAAATCCCGAACTTATACTAGTGTGATACATATATAGCCTCTATTTTAGTTCTATCCAAAGCATACTATCACATTGGCAAAAGTTTGGGATATTTATGTCATAATGTGCAAGTGTTGGCATTTTTATGGTATTAACCCTTAATATTTCATTAGCTCTTATCGACATTCATATATGTTAAATTTTTAGATATATTAGTTGATATAAACAATTTAAATAAGACTCAATTTTTTTTTTTTTGGGGAAGACAAATAATTTTAAAAATATTTACCAAAAGATAATTGCTTTTATCACTTGCAAAAATGAATGAACAAAAAATATTTCGATCATCCACAAAAATGAGACATTATTTATCATTGATAATGAAAAAATATTTTCATTAACTAATTATTTCCACCGTTTCCAGGAAAATATGTTTCAAATCATTCATTTTTTCTCGAAACAAATGAAGCCTAATTATACTCACTTCTTAGTAATAACTAAACCCCAATATCTCTATCCATTTAACTGCTTGATTATAATTTTGGAATATCCAATCAAAATCTACAAAAAAAGATTGAAATCGGATACTTTAATCGCATATCTCGGTGGACTAAGGATAAAATCAAATATTTATCTATCTAGGAAGAGACATATAAGATTTTCAACGTATGTATATCCATGATATCTTTATTTAATTTACCGGATAAGCTCTTCAAAAAATGAGAAACTAAAACTAGTATATAAGCACGAATTTCTCAATAAAGCCATGCTTTTTTTCTTCAAATTCTTCTTTTTGTAATTTAATATTTTTTTTAAAGTTAAAATTTAAAGAAAATATTACTAATCACTTAAAATATAAGTTTTATTACTACTAAACTTGATTTTAGGGTAAAAGTTGTCAACATGTTATATAGATGATAACTCAGTTATAATTTGCCCAAAGATAACGATAAAAGAAAGCAGCATAACATAGATGGAAATAACCAGAATCCACTATGATTGCATATCATCATATATAAAGATATCCTCCGATTACGTTTTTCAGCATATTTAATCGTTTGTTTGTGTAGAACGAAATTATGGATAAATGGGATCGTATATAAATTGATTTCCACGAGTCCAAACATACGTACATATTTATAGCATAATTTTTTTCAGAAGCGACCTTGCTTGGCGTACAAGTGTACGTATAGATTTTAACCTAATGTACGGAGATCAAGACCTTGCATTTTGCTTTACTGGAATGGTACTCTTGGCCTATCGTCATCGGCCCAAAAGAACAAGCGAAGGTTGTACCATCATTTTATACCCTAAGGCTATCATTAGAATCCAAATTATTTCCGTAAAATGGGCAACGAGGCAATAATGATCGTAATATTAGGAGTTTCCTCTTTCTTTATTTTTTGTTATTGCTCTATGTATTTATTGAAAGGCGATTTCCGTGACAATAACCTCTCGACCTTCTCACAATTCACAGAATTTATTGAATTGAACTTATGATCTTAATTCCCTCGCATCTTCATAGTTTTTTTTTATTTCGCATGTTCTAACCAACATCTAAGTTTTTGAGAAAACAAAACTCGTGTAAGTTTTATTACCTCAACAAATATTTTTTTATTGCTGTTAAACCACATCTACTAAATAATAATTTCCAAATTCTAATAAAAATATCTTATTTCTATTTCATGCGTACAGATTGAGAGATTTCTCACCAGACTATTTTTCTCTCTTTTATGGGTAGCACACCGGTGTTGAATGTCGATATAGTTTGAAGCAAATGAGGAACCTTTAATTAGCTGCCAAACTTTCCCAGTTTTTATGGCTACACCTAAAGCTCCTAAATCAAATAATGCAAAGAGAAATTCTTCAAGAAAAGTTAGCAATATTTCCGTTAGCTCTTGTTGACATTCATATATGTTAAATTTCAGATATATTAGCTGATATAAGCAATTTAAATAACATTATGTTGGTTTATTTGAAGATGAATGATTTAGAATTTTTTTTTTAAAAATGATTGCTTTTATCACTTACAATAATGAATGAATGAAAAATATTTTCATCACCCACGAAAACGTTTGACATAATTTATCATTTTTAATGAATAAAGATTTTCATTAACCATTGTATCACCATTTCAGGAAAATATATTCTAAATTATTTACTTTTCTCAAAATAAAGGGAACCTAAGACTACTTCTTTTTGATAATTAAACCCCCGATATCTCTATCCATTTAACAAATTGATTATAATTTTGGAATATCTAGACAAAATCTGCAAAAAAGGATTGAAATCAGATACTCTAACCGCATCTCTCAGTTGGCTAAAGATAAAATGAAGTATCTATCTCTCTATTTATTTGGTTATTTGAGTGGAGAAATTCGTTCAGACAACTACATTATTTTTCATTAGTAAAACGATCCTCATTTTGCAATTATCTTAAGAGAGATTGAATATTTCGTGAAGAATAATGCGTGGAAATTTGAGGTCAAACCTAGAATGCAAAAATTGCTAAGGTTTTTTTTTTTTTTTTCGTGTCCATTTATTTCATTTTATTAAATAAAATTAAAGATTACCCTCTTAATCTGTCTAACGAAAAGATCATCGATCAACAAATTAACACTTCTTAAAACAAGATATGTTCAAATTAGAAGATTGAGTTCGAATTAGCGAACCACATAATTAATCTCCCTTAAGTTCCAACAAATGAAGTCGATAGTCTTTTTCAAGAATACGAGATTGAGATCGCACTTTTGAATTCCAAAAATGAGTTCGATTTCACCGAATGTCGTTTCAATACAATATCTTATTTTGTACACTTTAGAAAAGACTTAGAACATGACAGGACTTTTCCTCTGGCATTTTTTACCCCATTTAGAGCGTGTTATCTTAGTTTAAATTGTTATATTTCATACTAATTGAGCAATAAATTTGAATAGAAAAAAATGCGCAAAAGTCTCTAAATCTTAATTTGTGTATCCACTGACACAATAAAGTCATTCCAAGAGTTGGATATTTTTCTTTGCTTTCTTTTTTTTTCCTTCTTTGGGAAGTAAATGCCACACAAATTTTAGTTTGCCTCGGTTCGGAAAAGAAAAGTGAATTAAGGAAATCTACGATTACCATATTCAGTCAACTATAAAGAACCGGATAAGGTCTTCTACATCCTGATATCTCCATTCAATATACCGGATAAGCTTTTCGAAAAATGAGAAGTAGTGACTACTATATAAGCACAAATTTCTCAACAAACTAGTATTTCTTCGGTGAAAATGGCTTCTCTCAAGGTCGTGCTCTGTCTTTCGGCGATTCTCTTCTTCTTCCTTTCATCTGCGCACGCCGTAAAAGTCTCTCATGACGGCAGAGCCATCACCATCGATGGCAAGAGGAGGGTTTTGTTGTCCGGCTCCATTCACTACCCGCGGTCGACGGCCGAAGTAATTCTCGTTTTCCATCTGTTCAGACGAGTTTCTTTGTTCGATTATTCAAAAGGTTGTCTTCTTCTTTCTCTATGTAAGGATGGCTTATTTGTGATTTTTTTTGGTAGATGTGGCCCGATCTGATCAAGAAAGCAAAAGAAGGCGGATTGGATGCGATCGAGACATACGTCTTTTGGGACGTCCACGAGCCGGCTCGTCGTCAGTACGATTTTAACGGGAATTTGGACCTCATAAGGTTCTTGAAAACCGTGCAGGATGCAGGTCTTTACGCGGTTCTCCGGATTGGACCTTACGTATGTGCGGAATGGAATTACGGGTAAATCTAAAAACACTCGTACACTCATGGTTTTTGAGCAGCGCAAGTGTCCATATAAATTTTTTGGGCAAACACCATAAAAGACTTCAAATTATGCTTACTTGTGTCATAGAAAATTTTAAATTTTTATATTACGAAAAAATCTAAATTTGTACATGTATGACATTATTTTTGACAAAAAAATTGATGTTTATGATTTTTTTAGTGATAAAAAAAAGGTTCGGGACATGATTTAAAAAATTTTATGCTATTAGTCTCTTTTTATGTTTTTCACATTTTGTATATATAGTGATGATCTTATCAAGCATAACTCTTGTTTTAGAGGATTCCCCGTATGGTTGCACAATCTGCCCGGTGTCAAGTTGCGAACAGCCAATGATGTTTTCATGGTCAGTTTATGCTTTATTTATTTATTTATTACTTTTTCACACTATGATTTTTTTTTAATACTTATATTCAAATATGAAAAATAATGTTGCTTTTCTAATTTCAGAACGAGATGAAAAACTTCACCACTTTGATCGTGAACATGGCGAAGCAGGAGAGCCTTTTCGCATCACAGGGAGGTCCCATCATCCTTGCTCAGGTGCAAGAATTTTATTTTTCCAGTAATATTGCCTATAAATTATGAAATTATTAAGCCAATGAAATCTTTTTTCTTTTTTCAAATTTTATTAGATTGAAAACGAGTACGGCAATGTGATGTCTGCCTATGGAGATGCTGGGAAAGCTTATATCGATTGGTGTGCCAACATGGCTGTGTCGCAAGACATTGGTGTTCCGTGGATTATGTGCCAACAAAGCGATGCTCCACAACCCATGGTAAAATTCACATTTTATTTGAAAATTTTGCTATTTTTGCAAATTAATTATTCTTAGAGTTCATCTCCTTTTAGATCTATATTTATGGCTGCCATATCTGCACTGATTTTCCCTATGATAAAGACTTGGCTCAGCTTAGAAAGAATCATTTATTCGATTGATTTGCGAAACCCGAATCTATGCTAGAGCATTCCCTAAAATTTGCAAAAACAGGTTTGATTAAATTGCAAGAAGAAGAAGAAGAAGAAGAAATAGATGCCATTATCTTATAATATTTACTATCATTAAACTTATTAGCTGGTTTAGTGTATTGATTATTTTTTCATTCAATGTGTTTAATTTTGATGATAATAACATCTTGACATTTAATTTTGTTTTTATTCCTCAATCTCAAACTTTAAAAAAGGAGGATAAGGCTTCATCCCATCATAAAGGGTTCGATATTTTATTCGATTCTTCTTGAATTAGTTTTTTGACATGTTTAAACACTAGATCTCAATGTCCTCTCAATTGTATTTAGTATCACAAAAAATTCTAAAATTTATCGTGTAGAATAAGACTCTTTAATTATCCCTTACCTAATAATTTATGGTTATTCGATCAGATTAACACGTGTAATGGTTGGTATTGCGACCAATTCACTCCAAACAATCCCAACAGCCCTAAAATGTGGACTGAAAACTGGACCGGCTGGTGAGTATGCTCGTCTCAATTAACTTACTTATTTATTTTCGCAATTTCTTTCTTTAATTCGAGAAAACATTCCCGATCGGCATCAATATCTTATGCTTTTGGAATGCGATTTTAGGTTCAAGAGTTGGGGCGGGGTGGACCCACACAGGACGGCGGAGGACTTGGCGTTCTCCGTCGCTAGGTTTTTCCAGACCGGAGGCACATTCCAAAATTACTACATGGTAAATTCTAACAAATGACGATCTTCCATATTTCTTTTGCGTTTATATTTCGGATACTTACCTAAATTGTTGATTTTCCTCTCTTTTTTCCCTTACTCGATTTTAAGTATCATGGCGGTACCAATTTCGGTAGAACAGCCGGGGGCCCTTACATCACGACCTCCTACGACTACGATGCGCCTCTCGATGAATACGGTAAGCATAATAATGTCAATAATGTGAATTATAATTATAAATATCCGTGGCATCAAGAAATAAATTTAATCACTGTTGACTGATCTTTTTATCTTTAAATTAAAAATAAATTGCATTAGGCAATCTAAATCAGCCGAAGTGGGGTCACCTGAAGGAGCTGCATGATATGCTGCACTCGGTCGAGGGCACCCTGACCACCGGCAACATTTCCAACGCTGATCTCGGCAACTCGGTCTATGTAAGATGAACACCTACTTTGTATAGTAAATTAATTATTGTAAAAATATATAAGTATTTATCGAAGCATCGTATGTTTAGGCCACGGTTTACGCAACGCCGGAGCAATCGACTTGCTTCCTGGGGAACACGAACTCGACTTCCGACGCCACCTTCGTCTTCCAAGGCAAGCAGTACACGGTCCCCGCATGGTCGGTCAGCATCCTCCCCGACTGCCAGAATGAAGGTTACAACACCGCCAAGGTCGGTAAATTTTTATCAATCGATCGCCTTCGAGATATTGAAATTACGATTTTATTTTATGTAATTTAATCGGGAAAAATTTCCAGGTGAATGTGCAAAGTTCAGTGATGGTGAAGGAGCCGAACAAGGCTGAGAGCGAACCCGAGTCCTTGAGCTGGACGTGGAGGCCCGAGATCGCGGACGACCAGGTCGCGCTCGGAAAGGGACGTGTTGCTGCTCATCGACTTGTAGACCAGAAAGATGCTGCTAATGGTGCTAGTGATTATCTGTGGTACATGACCAGGTAAATTGGTCAGTCTAATTTTGATTCAATTAGCAATAATTTCGACTCGATCGCGATGTCGTTATTTCTTGCTTGTGACAGTGTCAACCTAAAAGACGACGACCCGATTTGGAGCGACAACATGACCCTCCGAGTGAATTGCACCGGCCAGATACTTCATGCCTATGTCAACGGAAAATACCTCGGTAAAGAAAACATAGCACGGTTTTCCCCTTTTCTCCATCGACGAATTTTCTCTCTTATTTTCTTCTATTTGACGAAACATTAGGTTCTCAATGGGCGCTATATGGAGATTTCCACTACGTTTTCGAGAAGAATGTTAAGTTGAATCCAGGAAACAATCTGATCTCCTTGCTTAGCGTAACCGTTGGACTCCAGGTACATACAATAGTCCATGAAACGATTTAATCTTTAGTAAACCCAATATAATACTCAGATCCTTCTATCGTGTGCTTTTGATTTCTGATGATTTGCAATCCCCCATGGGAAACAGAATTACGGTCCGATGTTCGATCTAGTTCAAAACGGGGTCCCTGGCCCGGTGGAGATCGAGGGAAGGAAAGGCGACGAGAGAGTGATCAAGGACTTGTCGGGTCACCTGTGGTCCTACAAGGTCGGGCTACACGGCATCAACCACAAGTTCTTCAGCATCGACCCGGCCCTGGACTCGGCGTCGGCCTCTAAATGGCAAAGCAAGGACCTTCCCACCAACAGGTCCTTGGCTTGGTACAAGGTAAAACAAATATCAAAATCAAATACCCACATAGAATTTTCAAAGTTCGTTTAGTTAACTTACGATTGCTATTGTCTTTGGTATAGACCACGTTCAAAGCGCCGCTAGGGACAGACCCGGTGGTGGTGGACTTGCAAGGATTGGGCAAGGGCGAGGCGTGGATCAACGGCAAGAGCATCGGCCGCTACTGGCCGAGCTACGACGCCAGTCTAGACGGCTGCAGCACCGACCCTTGCGACTACCGCGGCGCTTACGACAACACCAAGTGCGTCACCAACTGCGGTCGCCCCACTCAAAGATGGTGAGAAAAACACCCAAGAAAATTCCCATCTCCGAGAAGAAAATGGTAAGTTTCATGGGTTTTTTTCTTCTCTTGTGATCAGGTACCATGTCCCGAGATCGTTCATGGAGGAGGACGTGAACACGCTGGTGCTGTTCGAGGAATTCGGTGGCAACCCCTCACTGGTGAACTTCCAAACGGTCACCGTCGGCTCCGCCTGCGCCAACGCCCACGAGAAGAAGACCCTCAAGCTCGCGTGCCAGGGCCGTCCCATCTCGGCCGTCAAGTTCGCCAGCTTCGGCGACTCGCAGGGCTCGTGCGGGTCCTTCGCGAAGGGCAGCTGTGAGGGGAGCAACGACGCGGTGGCCATCCTCCAAAACGTAAAATTCTTCCTTCCTTTCTTCCCCTTTTCACTCTTCTTTCGTTTCGCGAAATCTCACTTGGATCCTTTGTACTTTTGTAACGTTGACCTTAACTTTTGGGAAATCTTGTAGGCTTGTGTCGGCAAGGAGAGCTGTTCCATCGACGTCTCCGAAAAAACCTTTGGCTCGACGACTTGCGGATCCATTACCAAGAGGCTGGCTGTGGAGGTCACCTGCTGACACCTTAGTGTCGGTCATTTCTTCATAGGGAATAAATGCCATCGTTAGTTTAGCTCCTATATTAGGGTTCACGTCAAAATTGGAATACACTTGTCGGAGGACTCCGTCTCTCAGCGTTAGGGTTTTCATGAATAATTTGGTATATTTTCTTTCCTGATAGTCTCTTCCCCGAGAAGATGCGGCTCGTTTCGTTGTTTCTTCCCTCTTTTATAGAAAACTCCAGTGAACCATGCAACATAATCATTGATTTAAGAGAAAATCACCGCGACCAATGCGAGGATAATATACCGGTGCTACATATGCTGTCAGCCTAAGCACTTTTTCGTGTTTACGCTTAGTGAGCTGTTTTTAATGTATAATAAGGGTTCATATAAGAATAAAGAAGTTACGCTAAAGAAAATGTTTTTTCATGGCTTTTCGATACGATTAATTTGAAGATCCGTGTTGGATTCTTTAAGTTTACAGAAAAGATAATGAATTTTCTCTTTAGATTTCCATACACACCAAAACTGCACAACCGCTTCGTGCCGAAGACAGAGAAGAGAAGAAAAACTCAGTGCCTGAGAAGAAAAACTCAGGCATTTCCACAATTATCAGAAACAAAGGTCAATCCATAAGAAAAACCGAAAAGACAAAGTCAAAGGAATTAACTTGGCCAATTTCAGCACATACTTTGCAATAAAAGACAGGTAATTTTCATCTTGATATGATGATCCAAAGAGCAACGAAAGGTTGACCTCTAAGGAGTTTGCAATTAAATTTAGCACTCGCCCCCTCTTTTGTTCCCAGTTCAAGGATTTGGAGCGAGAGAGAGTTGCTGGGGAGTTAAAAAGTCTACCTGAAAAAGAAATTAAACAAAAGGCAAACTAAAAACATTGAGCATTGATTTGTTCAAAGTGATCTCCACCTTCAAAAACGCATATTAAAAAATTATAGTGATCGATGCATTAGCACGTGCTTATAGATTATTGGATAAATATAGTGATCGATGTATCAGCAGCAAGTGTTTACTGATTCTTCTGCAACCCCTTAAATAAATAATAATGATCGATGCATTAGCATGGATTCTTATTCGACACCAGTACCTTTCTCCTAGTGGTCATAAAAGTTACAATCTAATGATTTTTGTTTGGATGCATTAATGTTTCTTGTTTGGATGCATTGCAAGTGGCAGCTAATGTCCTATTTATACTTAAAGAATCATCCCACTATATTTGTCCATTGTATTCATTTACTAGCAAAAGAAAGTCGAATATGTTTAAAAATTTACGTGCCACCGAAAGTTCTTTTGACATGTTCTCCATCACAGATTATATTGATTGTGGGTCTAATTTGATGTTATCGGCCGGTCTTTGGTTTGTCCAAGAAATGATAAAAGGAGAAATGCACGGGAAATACACGGGAAACACACGGTAATGGCAATTAGCTATTACCTGAACTCCATGCTCCGTCCCAAGGTAACACCCGTCCGTCGCGAACCTGCTAATATCCTCTCCGCCACCACTGCTATTTGCAGCAATCTGCAGAACATCCGGTGAGCTGCTGCCACAAGGCTCCCCGCCGGAGCACGTAGAAGTCTCCGCGGCCGAAGCCGCTCTACGGCCATGAGCATGCCTAGCGGCAGCCATCTGGACCTGGGAAGCCGAGACCCCTCCTCCTCCGGCGGCGGTGGCCGAGGAGGGGATCTCAGGCGGCACGTCGGGGAAGTTGAGGAGGGCGGACGGCCCCCGGAGGCAGAGCACGGCGGCGTCGTAGGCCCTGGCCGCCTCCTCCGCGGTGGCGTAGGAGCCGAGCCAGATGCGGTCCCGGCTGTTGGGCTGCCGTATCTCCGCCACCCACTTCCCCCACTTCCGCATCCTCACTCCCTTGTAACGATGGCGATGATGAGCTCGCAGCAAGACGGCGTCGGACGCCTCGGAGCCGCCGTTCGCCTCCTTCGCCTCGCCACGTCGCGCCATGTCAACCCCAAGCAAAACGACCCCGAGCGTCCGGCGGGCGGCGTCGCGCGACGCTTTATAGGGAGCCAGAGGGAAAAGGAGGCGTTAGTGAGCGTTCGACGCGTGGCGGTTCAGCCGCAACTTGCCGGCGTGTCCGTACTAGAGCGGCGGGGAGGTGACAGGTGGGTGGCTGAAGGGACTGCGTGATGTCTACTTTTGCTACTGGGAGTCCCCCACCGCGTGGCCACGTGGCGGGGTCTTGCTGCCGCACGTGGGACGCGGTTGATGGGAAGGTTCCAAGAGAGAGTGGTCGCGTTGTTCCCTTTTTAATGTTTCGCTATTTTTGAGGAGGGTCAAACCGGAGGGTCTTGCTGTCTAATTTGGCCACGTGATGTCTTTCGCGCAGACACGCGTGTACAGCTCTGGGAAGAAAGGGCGAGGAAAGGACACGGTAGGTTGAAAGGAGCACGTGTAAGTTGAGGCAGGGTCTTTAACAAGGTCCAAGGTTGGTGGCAAAAGCGATCGACGGCTCAGATTCAAACTTCAGCCTCACTCACTCACTTCTCTGAACTTCCATATCCAAATTTTATCATTTTATTCATGAGAAAAATAATCGAGATTTAGGTTCGTTTGCCCTTTCGTTCGCTTCTCCTTGAACTAATCAATTTAATTAAAGAATGTCCAAGAATTACAGCGAAAGAATTTGGGCCTTCTCTTCCAAAAGGGTAATAGAGCTTCGGAAGATGACCGTGTTAAAAACTGGTCAGCTCAAAGACCTAAAAAAATAAAAATAAAAAGGAAGACGGTCGACCCGAGCGCGATCCCCGCCGGGTTTGTATTCTTGTCAAAACTCCGGCGACTAAAACTTGCCCAGAATCCGACCCGTTCTCGACGCTTTGCTTGCTTGGCGCTTCTAGAAATTCCATAGGCAGTCCTGGACGGGAAGACCATCGAAATTCTCGTCGCCGAACCCCACGTTAGGTATGGTGGCGTGGCCGTAGAAGTCGTTCGTCGTGAACGGGTCGTACCCGGGGTACGACCCGAAATCCGCCCCGTAATGGCCCGAGCCCAAGCCCATGTTACTCCTCATGAGATCCAGAAACGGCTCGTTCATGTTCATGTCCATGTCCATGTCCATGCTCAAGTCGCAGTCCATCTGGGTCCCATCCGACATCGACGGGGAGGCCGACTCGGCCCGCAACTCGCTCCCCGCCGCAGGATACTCCGAGCTGAGGTCCCGGTTACCGCTACTTCTCCTCGAAGGGTCGGAGCATGCGGCCGCCGCGGCCAACGGGGCCGGCGCCGCCGAGTTCGCGAACCGGGCGGCGGCGACCTGGATCTCCGAAGGGGGGAGGGAGCGGCCGCCGGCGATGTCGGGGGGGTCGTCGGGGAAGTTGAAGCGGGCGTTGCGGCCGCGGAGGCAGAACTGGGCGGCGTCGAAGGCGCGCGCGGCCTTCTCGGCGGAGTCGTAGGAGCCGAGCCAGATGCGCTCGCGGCTGTTGGGGAGGCGGATCTCGGAGACCCACTTCCCCCACTTCCGCTTCCGCACTCCCTTGTACTTGGAATCCCCGGAATCCGCCGGCTTCTCGCTCGCCCCTGCCCCCGCCCCTGCCGCCGCCGCCACCACCTCTCTAGCCATCTCCGACATAAACTTCGAAGCAATCGAACTGGGAAAAGGGGTTTCCGGATTTCTTCTTGCTGTTTTTTTTGTTTTGTTTTATGGGTTCTCGATTTGGACGATGAATCAGTAGAGAGTGAAGAACGAGCTGAGGGAGTGATGAGTTTTCGAGGAAGGATTTTCGGATGATGAGTGGGGATTTTGCGGCTGGTGCGGGTTTATATAGGTGATGGTGGAGGGACTGAGGATTGAGACTGTGGAACCGAGTGAGTCAAAAGGCGCGTTTTTTATTATTATTTGAGTATTTTATTGATATCATGTGGCTGGTGACGGAAGGAGTGATTCGGGTTCACGCGGGGAGAGAATCGAAAGAGGAGACAAGAAAGAATAAAGAAAGGTGCAGACTAAAGAAAAATGAGGGACCACGTGTGGTTGGTGTTCCCCGTGCTAAAATTGAAAGTGTTTCTTTATTGGGTGCGTGGAAGTTTGGAGAGAGAGAGAGAGAGAGAGAGAGAGGGAGTGGGTTGGAGAGATTAGCAAAAGGACAAAAATCGGGTGCTTCTTGGTTGTGGGGGCAAAAGAGCAAAGGAAGCCATGGGGGTGAATGAGACATGTGCTTTTTTTCACCTGGTGTCCGAATTCTCTCAGGGGTAAAATCTAGTCGATCCGGTTTTCCAATACGGTCTCCGGTGATGTCGAACCTGGTCCAATCAGGAATCCGACCAGACGGGTCAATTTTGGATGAATCACGCGCAATCGACCTGATTTCTAGAAAGGAACCATATTGATTGAACGGAATAAGCGGAAACAATCTAGAATAAATATATATATATATATATATATATATATATATATATATATATATATATATACATGATTGGAACTTGCTCATCTGGTTTCAAGCTGGACAAGGTCGGTTCTTAATTCCACATACGAGGAATTGACCATATATGATCTAATTTTTGGTTTCAGGGTGGAACTAATTTACTCTAAAATTAATCACTCCTACTATTGACCACACTAGATGTTGGTTTATGCTAAGAATCGACTCTCTTGTACATACTTATTTTCGATTTTCCTTAAGGACCCACCACTACACAAACTATCTCGTCTTTTCGAGAGTCCTTTCCATTAGTGCTTGTTAAGTAACTAATGATTTGTTTGTTTCGTGGAAAACAGTTTTCAGAAGAATATTTTTCTCGTTTTCCATCATTTGATTCACTTAAGGAAATAAGTCAATGGAAAATGATTTTATACGAAAGCTTAAATTCGGAAAAATGATTTTCTCTTTAAAAGTAGCGGAAAGCGTTATCCTAAATAAGACTAGGTAATGATGTTTCGATCCGAAACTCTACACTTAGACTTGAAAACTCAACACTGATTCGTGGGTCGAAGTGTTTAGGATCGAGTCTCCAGCGGTTGAGATTGGGACCCCTGTGCTCAGGCCTGGGACCCAATGCTTAGGCCTAGGCCCCAACGCACATGTCTTGGGTCCATTGAGGCCAAGCCTGATCCCCTAGTGCTCGTAACTAATGCTTCGACACCTGAGCTTAGGTTCATAAATGACGTGCTCGAATCCTCAATGCTCGAGCTCTAGTCCTAGCCGTTAGTCCTAGGTTCACAAAGACTATGCGCGGGTCCTCGGTGTTCAGAATTGAGTCCTTAGTTAATAAAACGTTTATTCTCACAAAAATATTTAAAACGAATTTTTAATTATTTTTACTTCTATACATTCTTTTCTTGTCTTGTTCTTCTTCTTTGGCCAATCATTGGTCACAGGCAAGCTCAAACAAGCCTTGAGTTCACCTATGGCCGATTATCAACTATTGCCCTGGTTAGGAGTAAGCATATCGACCGACGAAACTGGGAACTGTCTACCGGTTTGGTTCGGTTCTTGGAGGTATCAGTCCGATTCCCAATTCCATAAAAATGGAACCCATGATTTTTGGTGCGGTTTCCAGTTTTCGGGGAAACCAGACGACTAACTAATTTTTTCAATATATTTTTAATTTCTTAAAAATAGTAATAAATCCTAAAATAATAATAACTCGTAGCATTTTTTTATTTTAATTTTTTTTTGCTAAGTGGTGGGTTCCATTGGACTGGATTGGACTGGTCAATTCGGTCCAATTCCCAATCCTAGGACCTTCCGACCCCCCGGTCTAGTTCCTAATTGCACCTAGGAACCGAATCGGACCGGAAATCGATCACCTCTAGCTCAGCCAACAATTGGCCAAAGAAGAAGAAAAATAAAAGAAAAGAATATATAAAAATTAAAAATTAAAAAATAATAATTTTTTGATAATTTTACCATGATATTTTTTCCTCACCAAATAGCGATAATTACTTTACGAGTCTTTTTCAAGTTTTGGCCAAATACCAAACGACTATAATTACTTTACAATGATAATTTTCCCCATGGGCGGGCTCGGGTGAGGTGGAGCCTCATCGGCCTCAAGCGAGCTCGAGCTTTGTCGGGATCCAGCAAGTTGGACCTCAACCGAGGCCGGCCCACGCCTGTGGCTGGTTGCTGAGGCTCGGCAAAAGAGGAAGAAGGAAAAGATAAAAAAGAAAAGGAAAAAGAATAATAAAGAAAAAAATTAAAAATTCTTTTTAAATAAAATTAAAAATTGAAGATATTTAATTCCAAATTGTCATCTTCTTAAATTTAGGAATTCACTTTCCTAATTTTATGCATGAATATTTTCCTTAATTGGAAAGTGTTTTCAGTTGACTAATAATTTTCGATAAATCAAACGGGTGGAAGTTCGAAAATTTAATTTCAAAAAAACACTTTTCCTCAAATTAATTTCTAATGCAACAATTGTTCTTGCTATACATACAATTAATAATTCATAAAAAAAATTATTGAATATGTTAAATATACGTCAAGCGGACACTTGATTACCAATTTTTATCACCCCCCCATGTCGACTGCGATTGATCAGTGGGCGCTGATAAGTGCAACAGTCCATCGAGGTACGCTATCAAAAAGAGTCGTTGATTATTTTATCACTTTCCTTTCGATTTCCTTTCCACTCTTTTAGCCGTAAGAAGCTCCGGGGATGCTTCTTCCGAGCCGGAAACGATAAGTGGCGAGTCGTTTTCAAGCGGGACAGAGGGAGATGGAGAGGGTGGCGTGGCGTCATCAGCACCATCAGCAATCGATCCATGTACTTCCCCCCCGATCCACCCGGGGGCAGATAAATTGCATCAGCAAGGTCAAATCCAGAGCGGGCCCAGAAAAGCGAAAGCAGCACTTGGCCCCCACTGCCTTTTTACCTCCAAATGACGCGGTTGCTCTCTCTGAAACGACACTCGCGGTCTTTCAGAAGCTTCGCCAACTCCGTGCGGACTTCGTTTGCCTCCTTCAATTCGAAGTGATTTCCTAATCGTGCCTCTTCAGAGCTTAAAAGAGCCATAGGGCCCCCCCTCGCAATCATGACGCAATTAAAACATAAGCTTTTTAGTATGCTCAAACGTAAAACCTTCAACATGACCTTCAATTTTTGATGCTCGAATTTTTCTTATCTCAATTTTTGTGTCAGATTCACCGTATTGCGTTATTTGACTTTCGTCTGTATGCTTGATTCGACCTGATAAATATAATAAGTGGAATGATTATGTTATTCTCTTTAGTTTGACGTGATATAATTTTTTTTCCTCTTTTTTCCCTCGAGGTCGTGTTGATGATTCAAGGTTGTGCATCTCACATAATAGAGGTCGTGACTTCAAGATTAAGGAGCAATCTCTTGAGTTTCATATGAGGAGGTTGAGTTGTAATTGAGGGTGTGGTGGCAATGTTTGGCTCAATGATGTCCAAGTTTGTGGTATGTCGGAAGAAAAATCATCGAAATAATTCAAAATCTATTGTAATTATATCAATTTAATCATAAATTTTTTAATCGTGTCAATTTAATCCTAAACTTTTTAATATTTATAATTATAATGTCTTTATATGTAGCCACTCGGATTAAAATACATAATATTATAATAATGGTAGAAATGGAATAGTCTTCATGGAAAAAGCTAGAATACTAATAGGTGGCATGAACAAAAATGATTTCCACTTATTACTTGGTGATTTTGTAAATTAAAACTATGATCCACACACACATACCCATTTATTTGCTATTAAGCATCAAATGGGGAAAAAAGGGAGTTTGGTTTTCAAAGAAAGAAATTTGGGAGAGAAAGCTCTCTAATTTGAGCACAAGATTAGATATAAAGATCTTTATTAAGACAAAAACTGGTCTAATTAGGTTGGAGTCATATTGCTTACTAATATGACAGGAACATTATCTTTTTCATGTTAAGTTGCTCACCCAATTTTGACTAGTCTCTTACTCGATAAATAAATATATTTGGGTTTATTAGCCTAGGGATCATTCGTTTATGAACTTTTATCATTATTAAAAATGATTTTGTAACGAACGCTCGAACATTTATTAAGTGTGATTAAAGATAAAATTTTCCTTATTCCTATATTGCCGTGCATAAATTACACGGGGAAAAGTAATAAAAGCGAAGTGAAACCGCAAATTTTATATTTTTCTTTGTTAAACAGGTACCTCAAAAGTATAAAAATTACGGTTGACTTCCACTGTGGGTCATGTCCGGAGGCCCAAATGGAAGGATTAACGCGTAGTGAGCGGTTTTGGGGTCTTTGAAGGAGAAATTCCTTCCGTACGTATTTTAGTCAAGACTCAATAGTAAGAAGCTATTTCCAACGTTTTTCATTTTTTTTTTTCAGAAAATCAACACGACTGGAGAAGCATGGCCCGACCAGATCCGTGCACGTCTATGTTTCCAGATTAAATTGTAATTTTGCTTGTTCCGTCGACAGTCAGCATTCCTTCCCTTCTTATTCTTTTCCCACCCTTTGAATAATGGCGCCCATAAATTTTCCTGATTTTAATAAATTTTTCAATCAGTCAAAACTCTAGACTAATATCGGAATATAGACTGATTTTCAAACCTTAAATTCCATGTTTTGAATAAGAGTTGGTGAGTGATCTAATTGAGGATTTTCAGCTTAGTGTCGTCGTGGCTTTATCCCCCGTGCACTCGTTCTGGCTTCTTCTAGGAAGCACAGAAGAAGCCTTTTCCCTGTTCAAGATTCACTTTAGGAAGTCGCCATCAAACTCAAGGCTAAATCAAAACCGCTAATGTTTCATTGATTGTCTTCCCTGTCCCACGCGCACGGTCCATTTCTAGGGAAGATTCTCAAGTTTGGACTTGAGCCTAGGAATAGTATGGGTTGCGATCATTGTCGCATACGCGTCTCATAAAAATCAATAGTTGTAAATGCACGCGGTCTATGCGAGAATTGTCTATTTTCAAACATTGGTCTAGTTTGAATTTCTCTTTATTTTCACACCCAACTCTCTTAAAAAGACCAATGGGTGCAGTCTCAAATATGCTTGCGAACTCTTTTTATATATAAAAAAAATAACCTAAAATTTTATTGGAGTCTCATATCTTTCCCTATTAACATAACCGTCTATGTCACCGTTAGTTATCTTACATATCGTCCACATGTACTATCACATCAAACAATATAATAGAAGAGAAAAAGAAAAATTGAGAAAGGAAAAGAAAAAGAAAAACTAGGTAACGGAGAGAAGGGCAGCCATGGCTACCTAGAGCCATGGCCACTCAAGCTCTAAGCTTTAGGCAGCCATGGCCATGGCCGATCGAGCTTTAGGCTAGTGACAAACATGGACGCTCAGCATGATGACTACATGGCCATTGTACCCAAAGCCTGAGTGGCCATGGCCACCTTTCTCTAGAGTTTGTTTCTTTCTCTCTTTTTTACCCTCTTTTTTTTTTTTTTCATTTGAAATGGTTATGTGACAATCTTTAATCTACTGTGAGAATGACAATTTATTCTAAATCACAAAAAAATGAATAATAAATAATTATAAATTGTTGTGGGGGTTACTCTTTCAAGAATATATGGCTCACAACACGTTATTACTTTCACAGGAGCCCAATGACTATTATGTTAATAAAACCATTTTCCTTTTATTTTCTTTTATGTTGTATGATGTGGCGATACACCCATATGTCATATTGGATAACTAAAGGCGAGTTGGACGGTTATGTTAATAAGGCATAGATTTAGGACTCCAATAAAAGTTGGGAAATTTTTTAAAAACAAAATAAAAAGTTTAGAGTAGACTTTGGACTGAACCTAAAGTTTAGGATTTCTTTAGGGAATTAGACCACATTTCTAATGCTATCATGAACATTTTTGGAAGGTCATAATGCCACTTTTAGGTAGCCTACTTCTCATATACTTTAAGTTCATCTGGAGTTAGATGAAATTCTTGCTCAAATGCGATCTATACAAGTCTAACTTAGATAGTGGGCTGAGCTGAGTGAGCTTGACCTTTTGGTCATGCTCATCCATTTTAGACATGTAGATACGTGGATAGTGTCAGAATATATATTGATCTACCCAATTTACGTGTAAAGTACTATTGAAACTTGCCCACACAATACCCTCCTGGCTAGAGGTAGCATTGACATTTAAATTTTTGCCAACCGGTCCAATAAAATTAAAACTCGAGATTGACATTCCTAATCACAAGATAGCCCATTTCTCGACTAAAAAGTCATTTAAGTGTCATTAGAGTCCCATTTATATATAGAGGCTAAGAGCATTCTCCTCCATATGTATTTGGGTATCTTTTCTTAATAAATCAAAGGTTGATTTTTAAGTTAGACTTATTGGTCAAACATGAAAAGTCAACTCTAGATTAATGTTTTATAAAATTAGTGAAAATCATAAACATATATCAATTTGATCCTCACATGCATAGTTAGGCTTTTGAATTCTAATTTTCATAAAAAAATACCGTGGGTTGACATTTTAGTCTAAGCGAAAACTTTGACCCTTCATTAAAAATTTATAAATTTCATTGATTTGATTCCTTTTCTCTTCGATATGTGATCAAGGATTATGATAATTCAAGATTTCAGACCCAATTTCAAGATTTTGAGCTCAAATGGATCAGCGAACGTTTGAACGCGAGTTTGGGGCTTTAGTTGACCCATTTCAGTAAAAATAATGAAAGTAGAGTTCGTTTGTTCTCATTTAAGAAAGGAAGAAGGCCACCACACGATTTTGACTGAAAACCAAGGAAGAAGACCACGATGCGTTTTTTTTTTTTTATAAATTAATTTTCAATTTTATATTTGTTAAAAATTGTATATTTTAATTTAATAACTTTATTTGTAGATCTATCTCAAATTGTAAAGATACACAGGACAAGATCTTCTACTTATTTATTAAAAAATAGTTTTTTATTTCCAAAATATAAAGCAAATGGCAATTTCATTAGCAAATTGAAAGTCTAGTTAGATCATCATGCATAGAAAGCAAGTGTTTTCCCCCATTTCGGGCCAGCCGTTAAAAAGCAAATTGACATTTATTATGTGTAATAAAAATTATTATTATGTGCATATAGTCATTTTAGGGGCCAATTCCATAAAAAAGCACCAACTTTAGCCATTTTTCCAAATCTGGCCCGAACTATATTTTGTTCCAAAAAAAAAGCCCAAACTTTTAGTAGCATCCCAAATCTGGCCTCCGTTACCATCCTTCTATAGTCACCGTTAGTCATCTCTGAGGCATTTCCACGTCACCCAGAAAATTTGTTCCCATTATTTTCCATTTTCTAGAAGATTTTCCGTTCGTTTTTGTTCGGAATCGAGCCGAGAAATCACCGGTTTCTCGTCCCGGCGAGCGTGAGGTCATGATTGCGACTATGGATTCCGACGAGGAGGAGGAGATCGAGTTCGAAGAGGACGAGAAAGTTAGGGTTGTGAAGGAGGCCGGTGTACCCGTCGCCGTCGACGTCGACGGCGAGGAGACGACGAGGAAGAAGAGGAGGAGGACGGCATGCAAAGCCAGGAGGAAGCGAACGGTGAAGGAGATGGGCGCGGCGGCGTGGGCGACAAGAACGACGGCGAGGAAGAGTAGGACGACAAGGACAACGGTGGGTTATCGACCCACCAAAGTCTTTTTTTTTTTTCCGTCTCTTCCTCCTACTTCGACCTCGCTTGTCGCAGCCATGGACGGGGCTTTGTTTCAGATCTAGAGTTGGCTGTCGGGAAGATGAAGACAAAGACGAATAGCCTCGCGAGCAGATTGTGAATTTCTGAATCAACTTTAGCATTCAAGTATGGGTTTCTCTTCTTTTTTTTCCTATTCCAGCGATGAGCTGCAATGAATACAAGGAAACCTTTAGCATTCAAGTTTCTGGGTTTCCTTTTCTTTTTCCCCCAAGATTCCATAGATTTCCCATAACCCAGCTTCCACATATTCCGCATAACTCAGAGTTGTTTGCGGCCATGTCTTCCATGTTTGGCCAAAAAGACAAGCCAAGAGACCCACTGATTTTTGACCCATGTTGCTCTGTAAACTCCTCTAAATATCAGATCTTTTGGCTAAAAAGACAAGCCAAGACACCCATTGCCCCTTCCTTGTCTCAAAGATTTTTTCCCAGATTTTTTCTTTCTGAAGACTTCTATTTTTTCCAGATTTTTGGCCATTTGCTCAGGCCAAAAACGGGTAAAGATGACCACAAAGACAATGGAGATGGAGGACTCCTTTCGGCGAAGATGAAGCTAACAACAAGGACGATGGAGGGGTGGTCTGGTTTGGACGTGTAGTGTTGGCTTGGACGGGCATCGGCGGTGGACGCGCGGATGTCAAGCTTGGCGGTGACTCTAGTCGGAGGATGTCAGAGAGAGTGACTTGATGAGCAGAAGGACGAAGAGAACGCCACTAACGGTGACTATGGAAGGATAGTTAACGGAGGCCAGATTTGGGATGCTACTAAAAGTTTGGGCTTTTTTTTGGAACAAAATATAGTTTGGGCCAGATTTGGGAAAATAGTTAAAGTTGGTGCTTTTTTATGGAATTGACCCGTCATTTTAGTCCTCCATATAAATTTTTATTTCCAAAATATAAAGTAAATGCCAGTTGCAAAATATGTCAATTATTGTCAGACCTTCGGCAGTGTGCTACCATTATTGTGTGTCCTTGTTGGGCCGTCGGCAGCCACCATTGTCGTGTTCAGCGAGCCAAATCGAGTGCTCCCGTTTCTGATTTCTATTTTCAAGCTTCAAAAAACTATTTTTCTCGATTACGACCTTTGCTCAACCACTCCCAATATAAGTAAAGCCCATTCCGTGCTCCGGCGAAGACAAAGTAAGCCCTACCTTTGCCTGGAACCACCATTACCACGAGGGACCCAAGAGCCCCCGCTTCATGTTTCCTTTTGTAAAAATGTTTACATTACGGGAGCGACGATTTGGGATGGATCTAGGGCTTTCATTTCAAGATGGAGATCGTAAGTGGAGGTGTGCAATTTGAGATCGTGCACGTGGCGAAGAGGAGCCACTGTGTAGATAATATACATCTTTTGTAAGGATCTGATGAACGTGAACTTATGAGAGGGAAGGAGGGAGGGAGGTAAAAACAGAAAGCTAATAGTTGTACTCCAGCCGCCGTGGCTGGCTGATGCTTGGAAGCGAACCCCACGTTAGGTACGGTGGCGTGGCCGTAGTAGTCGTTCGTCGTGAACGGGTCGTGCCCCGGGTACGACCCGACATCAGTCGCGTAGTTTCCCGAGCCCACGTTACCCCTCGGGAGATCCAGATACCGGCCGTCCATGTCCATGTCCGTGTCCTTGCCTAGGTCGCAGTCCCTCTGGACTTTCCCATCCGAGATCGGCGGGGAGGTCGACTCAGCCCGTAACTCGCTCCCCCCGGGGCGGTACTCCGGGCTATGGTCGCGGTTACTGCTATTTCTCCTCGAAGGGTCTGAGCACGCGGCCGCTGGCGATGTCCGGGGGGTCGTCGGGGAAGTTGAAGCGGGCGTTGCGGCCGTGGAGGCAGAACTGGGCGGCGTCGAAGGCACGCAGCCTTCTCAGCAGAGTCGTAGGAACCGAGCCAGGTGCGCTCGCGGCTGTTGGGGCGGCGGATCTTGGACACCCACTTGCCCTACTTCCGCTTCCGCACCCCCCTTGTACTTGGAATCCCCCGAATCCGCCGGCTTCTTGCTCGCCCCAGCCGCCGCCTCTCTAGCCATCTCCGACATAAAACCTCGAAGCGATCGAACTGGGAAAAAGGGTTTTTGCGGCTGGTGGGCGTATGTATAGGTGATGGTGGACGGACCGAAGAATTAGACTGGAAATGAGCGAGTCAAAAGGCGCGTTCTTTTTTAATTATTATCCAAGTATTTTATCGACAGGAAAAGGTGAGGGTGATGTGGCTGGTGACGGAAGGAATCATAATCATATGGGTTTACGCGGGGAGAGAGTCCGTGAGAGCGCACAAGTAGGAATAAAGAAAAAATGAGGGACCACGTGTGGTTAATGTTCCCCGTGCCGAAATCGAAAGTGTTTCTTTTTCTTGAGAGAGGGAGTAGCAAGACGACAAACATCAGGGTGCTCCTCGGCTGTGGTTTTCCAGAATGGAATCAGGAACCGGGGATCAAACTGTTTGGTCCTAGGACCAAGAACCGGATTTAAACATTAATTCCGATCCAATTTGACGGATCTTTTCTTTCACTAAAGAGTGGCTGTGTTCCGGATTAATCGATCCGCTTAAGTTCTTAAGCGAGTTAACACATGTTCCCTTGTATAAAAAAGTCAAATTCCACTTGTGTGAGCATTAATTACACTTCAAATATTTCACGCTCAATCTTAATCAAAAAGGCAATGCATGATATGGCTTGGGTTTTATAGACAATCTCTTTTATGTTCTATGAATAATTACTCAACGTTAGACTCTTGGATGCTTAAAGTGCCTTGTAGAGAGAGAGAGAGTGAGGAATGAGGATGTGGCTCCTGAAGCCTTTGTCCCATATTGGGTAGAAAAAGAAACTAACAAGTAGATTTCCTCTTTTAAGTAGTGAATGAGAAGAAGGGTTTTGGTGATCTCTTGGCCACATGTAAGGTTGCTACCTCAATTGCAATGAGAAAGGTCTCCAATCGAGACACTTTTTTATTCCATGAAGATTTTAGTTTAAATTTAATTTATACATGTGTTTAAGAAATAAAAGAGTCTATTTGAGGATTTATTGCTAGTTTTAAGAAATAAAAAAATATATATTTAAATAAAAGAGTCGGTCTAGTCCTATCCGAGCAGTTCTCGATTTGAGCAATCCAGTATGCTTACCCCTAGTTGTGGTAAGAGCAGAGGGGTGAATAAGACGTGCTTTTTGTCCTGGTGTATGTATTCTCCTTGAGGTACTCTACTCAATACGATTTCCTAATATGGTCTCAGGTGATGTTGAACCTGGTCCAATCGTGAATCCAACCGAGCTAAGTGATGTTGAACCTAGTCCAATCGTAAATCCAACGGAGCTGATAAGTTTTGGGGGAATCTCATGGGAATCGATCTAATTCTTGAGAAGGAATCGCACTGACTAGATTGAATCAGCGGAAATAATTTGAAAAATATATAGTGGATTTGTTTCTATCTTTTGTTGAATCTTTTTCATATCTCGATAGATAATTTGATAAGTTAATGACTTTTTTTCTGTGTTTTAGAATACGGTTAACTAACATGTTAACTAATTAATTACGATAAATTTGATCAGATTTTGCAGTTTTTTCTTTTGTAGTACCTCGATGTGACATGAGTGTGAAATGGATTCAAGAATTAGTTTTCCTTTTATAAGAGCTAAAATGATTTATTTTGGCTTTTTGACCCCATATTGTAGGGTGAATCTCGAAAGATATGAAAGAAAGATCTCACTCCAAGCCATACATACGACTTTCATCGGATATAGCTTTCCACATAATTCGATATGTATCCATGAGATTGAGTATGGAATTCTGTTTACTCACTTGAAATTGAGTATCCATTTCCCTCCTTATCCTGCTAGGATTGGAAATCTTGTATTTTACATATCTATACGATTGAGTCCTTGAGTTTTCGAAATAGTGTAAAGCAAAAAAAGAAAAGGAAGTGTTTTGAATCATTGCTATTTGACTCGGACCTATTCTAAAAAAGTCGAGGCATTTCGAATTGTTTGTTGACATGGACAAAGTCAGGGAAAACCTTTGAAATTATTTCAATATTGGACCTTGGTCATATAATAGTTCCGAATATAATCTCTTTAGAAAGAAAATCTGTTGTCTCATGGTAGCTTCTCCAGTCCCCTTACGAAATTTTCATGCATATATATATAGCAGAACCATAGGGAAAGAAGAAGAAGAAGACAAAGTATTGATCGAGCAATATGTTCCCGGTTCCTCGTGGGTCTATTTTTTTTTCTATAATAGTAACCATAAAAAATAACATCACGATTCCCGAGATAGGATCGAAACTAGTCGATCAAGTTTTGAGGTGAATAGAGTCAATTCTTGTTTCCACAAATGGAGAACTGATTTTATTTTCGATTCCTTGCAAGTCAATTTGATCTGATTTTCAGTTTTAGGGTGGATCCAACCTACTTTGGAACTGATCACTTTTACTATGGACCACACTAGGTATTGGTTTATGCTAAAGAGCGACTCTCTTATGTGTACTTATTTTAGACTTTCTTAAAGAACACCCCCCCACTACATAGACTACCTCATTCATTCGAAAGTCCTTGTCCTCAAGCGCTTATTAAGTAACTAAAGATCCGTTTATTTCATGAAAAATATTTTTTTCATTTCCTGACGTTTGGTTTGCTTAAGAAAATAAGTCAACAAAAGATATTTTCACACCAAAACTGACATTCAAGAAAATGATTTTCCTTTTCAAAGAATTAGAAAATGATTTTCAACATATGACTAAGTAACGACGTTTGGACTCAAATTTCTACGCTTGAGTTCGGAAACCCAACATTGATTCTTAAGTCCTGGTGTTTGGGACTAGGTCTCTAGTGGCCAAGCTCCAGACTCTTGTGCTTAGGCTTAAGTCCCCGTGCATGTGCCTTGGGTCTATTAAGGCCGGTCCCCTAGTGCTCCTAACTGATGCTTCGACACCCAAGCGAGGCCCTAGCTTCGGCACCTAAGCTTGTGCCTATAAAGGTCGTGCTCCAGTCCCCAACATTCAAGCTTTAGTCCTAGGCCTCAGGCTTGGATTCATAAAGGTTAGGTGCATGTCTTTGGCATTCGGGCTCAAGTCCTTAAATAATGAAATGTTTATTCTTACAAAAATATTTAAAACAAATTTTCAATTTTTTTAAAAATCTAATAGAAATTATTTATATTTTTAAAAATTCAAAATTTTAATTACTTTTTATTTTATATATTCTTTACTTTTTCTTCTTTGATTGGTCGCAAGTCACACGAGACCTCGAGCTTGCTTTTGGCTGGTTGCCGGTCATCGGTCACCGGTTGCCGTCGCCGATCGTTGCCGAGGCTAGCAATCGAGGTGAGAAAGAAGAAAAATAATATGTAAAATTAAAAATAATTAAAAAAATAACGAATTTTTAGATAATTTTCCCCATCGAGACAATTACATTACAAATATTTTTCAAGTTTCAGCTAAATACCGAAAAATTAAGTGATTTCATGGACAATATTCTCTAAAAATATGGAATCAATTATAATTTCTCATGTGACGATTGTTCTCGCGACATGTACGATTAATAATTTGAAAAAAAATCCAATATGTCAATATACGTCAAGCGGACATTGGTTTACCAATTTTTATCAACCCCCCAAAAAAGAAAAATCAACTCAAAGTGAGACCAAATGCAAAGGGCAGGGAAGCAACGCCATGTCGACTGCGATTAACCCGTGCGCGCTGATAAGTACAGCAGTCCATGGAGGTGCACTCTCGAAAAAGTCAGTCATTGAGATTTTTTGTTTTAATCACTTTCCTTTCGACTCTTTTTAGCATAAGAAGCTCCACGGATGCTTCTTCTGAGCCGAGAACGATCAACGGCGAGTCGTTTTCAAGCGGGACATGGAGAGAGTGGGGTGGCGTCATCGTCACCATCAGCAACCCTCCCACCCACGAGGACAGATAAATCGCATCAGCACGTCAAATGGAGAGCCAAAGCAGCACTTGGCCCCCACAGCCTTTTTGCCGCCAACGGACGCGGTTGCTCTCTCTGAAACGACACTCGCAGTCTTCAGAAGCTTCGCCAACTCCAGGGCGGACTTCGTTTGCCTCCTTCGATTCATTCCTAATCGCGCCTCCCTAGATCGAATAGAGCCTTGGGGCCCTTCGCAATCATGACGCAATTAAAACATAAGCTTTTTACTATGCTCGAACGTAAAACCTTCGCGGCCTTCGATTTTGGTGCTCGAATTTTTTCTTATCTCAACTTTGATGCTAGATTTACCGTAATACATTGCTTGACTTTCGCCCGTATACTTGATTTGACCCGGTAAAGATAATAAGTGGAATGATCATGTCATTCTCTTTAGTTGGACTTGATATAATTTCTTTTTCCTCCTTTTTCCCTTGGGGCCGTGTTGACGATTCAAGGTTGCGCACCTTATATAATAGAGGTCGTGACCTCAAGATTAAAGAGCAACCTCTTGAGCTTCATATGAGAAGGTTGAGTTGTAACTGAGGGTGGGGTGGCAGTGTTTGGCTCGATGATGTCCAAGTTTGTGGTTGTGGTGGAGGGAAATTACCAAAATAATTCAAAACCTATTGCAATTATATCAATTCAGTCATAAATTTCTTAATTATGTTAATTTAGTCCTAGACTTTTTAACATTTTGCCAATTCAATTAGTTTCGAATGTATATCTATAATATGGATGCTGGCCATTTTATGTGGCACGGACGGTACTAACGTTGACATTTTCATAATATTTGTAAAAATTTTATGATATTTTTGTTCTTTTTTCTTTTCTTTTTACTTTACTTTTTTTTTTTTTTTACTGAGGGCTAGTAAAGGGTCGCTGACCATAGGTGAGGACATTGCTCTACTATAATTCATCACTCCAATGGACAAATATTGCACAACTCTAATTAGGGTCAAACCACCATAAAAACATTGCTATTATTCTTTCTCTTACTCTAAAGATAAACACTGGTAGCATTTTAAAAGTTGGAGTACTAAATTGGACAAGAAGTACATTCAAGTTCCATATTACTAATGAAGACTAGTTCAAAACTTTTGTAGTGTCACCACCCCTGATTTTTAATATAATGTCATGTAGGCGTTATAAGAGATCAATGTTTAAAAAGTTTAAAATATTTTTTTGTAATCAATATTTTGCAAATCGAAACATTTTTTAGTAATGACTATGCATAACATGTATTTGGAAGACACCTGTAAAAAAGATCAAATTAATAATGGATTATAACTCAAACTTTTTATGTATTTATGATGCCATCAATAAATTGTAGTGCTTTAATTTTTCATTCAATAGATGGAATAGAAAATGGAAATTTTGATATAGCACGCATCCTCCCGAACAGAAATTTGATAATGGAGGAAACTTAAATAGCTATATACATATAGTTAATAAATACAAACTCTACCACCATGTTAGGCTCTTTGATCGTATTCTACTAAAAAAAAAGGGTAAAAATATCTCTCTTTTATGCGAATCATTTGTTAAATAATAGAATCCATGAAAAGTTAAGTGTTCAAAAAAATCAATTCTATAATTTTTATAATTATAATGTCTTTCTATGCACCCAATCGGAATAGAATACATAATATCATAATAATTGTAAAAATGGATTTGTCTTCATGGAAAAGGCTACAATACTGATAGGTGGCATGGACATAAGTGGTTTCCACTTATTACTTATTGATTTTGCAAATTAAAACTACGATCCACACACACATGCGCATTTGTTAGCTATTAAGCATCTACCATGTAATCATGACAAATGAAAAAAAAATTAAGGGAGTTATGGTTTTCAAAGAAAGAAATTCGGGAGAGAAAGCTCTTCAATTTGAGCACGAGATCGGATATAAAGATCTTTATTAAGACAAAAACTCGTCTAATTAGGTTCTAGTCATATTACTTACTAATATGATGAGAACATAATCTCTTTCATGTCAAGTTGCTCACCCAATTTTGACTAAGATCTTACTCGATAAATAAATATAATTGAATTTATTAGCCTAGGGATCACTCATTTATGAACTTTCTCATTATTAAAAATGATTTTGTAACGAACGCTCGAACATTTATTAAGCGTGATTAACGGTAAAATTTTCCTTTTTCCTAAATATTGCCGAGCATAAATTACACGCGGAAAAGTAATAAAATCGAAGCGAAACCGCAAATTTTATATTTTTCTTTGTTCAACAAGTACCTTAAAAGTATAAAAATTACTGTTGACTTCACTGTGGGTCCTGTCCGGACACCCAAATGGAAGGATAAGGATCAACGCGTGGCAGGCGGTTTTGGGGTCTTTGAGTTTGAAGGAGAAATTCCTTCCGTACGTATTTTAGTCAAGACTCAATAGTAAGAAGCTATTTCCAACGTTTTTCATTCTTTTTTTTTGAAAAATCAACACGTCTGGAGAAGCATGGCCCGACCAGATCCGTGCACGTTTATGTTTACAAATTAAATTTTAATTTTGCTTGTTCCGTCGGCAGTCAGCATTTCTTCCCTTCTTTCTTTTCCCCATCCCTCTGAAAAATGGCGCCCATAATTTTTCCTGATTTTAATAAAATTTTCTATCTGTCAAACTCTTGACTAATATCGGAATATACACTGATTTTCAAACCTGGAAATTCCATGTATCGAATAAGAGTTGGTGAGTGATCTAATTGAGGATTTTCAGCTTAGGGTCGTCGTAGTTTTATCCCCGTGCACTCGTTCTGGCTCCTTCTAGGAAAAGCATAGAACAAAGCTTTTCCCCTGTTCAAGATTCACTTTAAGAAGCCGTCGACATCAAACTCAAGGCCAAATCAAAACCGCTGATGCTTCCTCGATTGTCTTCCCTGTCCCACGCGCACGGTCCATTTCTAGGGAAGATTTTTCAAGTTTGGACTTCAGCCTAGGAATAGGATCGGTTGGGATCATTATCATGTACGCGTCTCATAAAAATCAATAGCTGTGAATGCACGTGGTCTGTGCGAGAATTGTCTATTTCTAGACATTAGTCTAGTCTAAATTTGTCTTTATTTCCCAGACCCAACTCTCTAAAAAACCTATGGGTATAGTCTCAAATCTGCTTGCCAACTTTTTTTTTAATAAAAAAATCCTAAATTTTTATTAGAGTCTCATATTTATTCCTATTAATATAACTGTCTATCTCACCGTTAGTTATGTGACATAGCATCCACGTGTACTATCACATCAAATGATATGACAGAAGAGAAGAGAAAATTTGAGAAGGAAAAACAAAAAGAAAAACTAGGTAACGGAGAGAAGGGCAACCATGGCCGCTCAAGCTCTAAGCCCTTGGCAGCCATGGCCATGGCCGATCGAGCTCTAGGCTAGTGACAAACATGGATGCTCGGCATGATGATTCCATGGCCATTTGCCCAAAGCTTGAGTGGCCATGGCTGCCTTTCCTCTTTGTTTTTATTTTCCCTCTTTTTTCGTTATTTATTTCTATCTCAAAATTTTCTTTTGAGAAATGAATGGGTGATGATGGTCTTTAATCTACCGTGAGAATGACAGTCTATCTTTGACCGCAAAAAAAATGAATAACAAATAATTTTAAATTCTTGTGTGATTCACTCCATCTAGAAAGCTGTTGATGTCAACCTCAAAGCCATATCAAAATCGCTAATGCTTCCTTGATTGTCTTCCCCATCCCATGTGCATGGTCCATTTCTACGAAAGATTCTCAAGTTTGGACTTCAGCCCAAAAACAAGATCCGTCGTGGTCATTATCGCGTACACATCTCACCAAAATTAATAGCTGTAAATGCACGTGGTCTGTGCAAGAATTGCCCATTTCTAGGCATTAGTCTAGTCCGAATTTGTCTTTATTTCCTAGACTCCACTCCCTAAAAAACTTGGATTTTTGGGTCCAATCTCAAATCTGCCTCCGAACTTTTTTTTATCCAAAAAAATTATAAATTTTTATTAGAGTCCTAAATCTATCTCTATTGATATAACCATCTAAGTCGCTGTTTGTACTACCACATCAAACAATGTAGTAGAAGAGAAAAATAAAATTAAGAAAGAAAAAGAAAAACTGGGTGAGAAAGAGAGAGGCAACCATGGTTGCCTAGAGCCACGCTTGCTTAAACTCTAAGCTCTTGGCAGCCATGGCCATGGCCGATTGAGCTTTAAGCTAGCGACAAACATGGATGCTCAGCATGATGGCTCCATGTTCGTCATGCCCAAAGCTCGAGTGGCCAAGGTCGCCTTTCTCTTGATCTCTCTCTCTCTCTCAATTTTTCTTTTGAGAAATGATTAGGTGACGGTTTTTGATCTATTATGACTGATAAATATATCTATACTGTAAGAATAATAATTTATTATGAATAAAAAATGAAAAAAATAATAATAAATTGTTCTAGGATCCATTCCTTTAAAATTTGTGAGTCACAATATGCTGTTATTCCCATAATAGCCAAAAAACTATTATGCTAGCAAAACCTTTTCTTTTTCTTTTCTTTTATGTTGTCTGATGTGGCAATACATGTAGATGCCATATCGGATAACTAAATGCGACTTGGACAGTTATGTTAGCGGGGGATAGATTTGGGACTCCAATAAAAGTTGGAGAATTTTTTTATTTAAATAACAAAAAAGTTCAAAGTAGATTTTGAACTAAATCTAAAGTTAAGAGTTTTTTTTTTCCCAAAGGAATTAGACCTCATTTCTAATGCTATCATGAACATTTTTAGAAGGTTATAATGCCACTTTTAGGCAACCTAAGTCTTATATACTTGTTTCACCGGTTTTGATTTCCATGGATAACTTTTCACCAAACACTACATTTTGGTTTTATTATTGGAGACTCAGGTTCTGTATTGAGCTTGGATAGAGAATGTCAAATGTAAAAGGGAGTTTTATTCTCAACTTGTATATACAGCCCTAACAACTAATGGCCAAATGATTGAAAGACAAACAACTTCTGAATGCTAATTACGCCAGAATTTAATCAATGACGTAATCAAACACAAATAGCTGGATAGTCTATGCTCTGAACCCAAACTATGATGGAATTTAATCAATGTCACAGCATGTTTTTTTATTTTATTTATGTAAAGTTGGAATCAAATCAACAACAATACTTCTGGATATAAGCACAACGCTGAAATCTAATCAACAACGCTGAACATTATGGAGCAACGCCGGAATTTAATCAATGATGTTGGACCGAATGAAGATGCATGCTGGAATCTAATCAACGACGGGAATCATGAAAACTACAACTAAGATGCGATAAAGTAAAGATAAAATGAAGAAGACTGTTGTGTTTTTTGCGTGGGGGGTTCTCAGTGAAGAAATTATGGTATTTATAGGGAGCTGATGTTCTTTAGTAGATTATTCCTTCTTAGGCACTACTCTTTGCAATCTTCATGTGTTTTTTTTTTCTCCCTTGGATGTCCTTATCCTTTAGTAATTGCTCCCTCACCTGTCGACAATGCTCATGTAGCTTACTCTTCAAGTAAATAACCGCTCCTAATTTTTATGTGCATTTCTTGCAGCAGTTATTTTCGTTCGAATTCAGTGCTAATCCTCCTTAATCTTCAAATTTAGTGCATTATCCTCATAGCCTGACACGTGTTAATTAACTTCCTAGCCATTGACTTTGAGTTTAGCTCCTATAATTCCGTTGAGACTTAGTTTAAGTAGCCTTCACGAGGACTACTTTTCACTGACTCCGTAGATCAAAACGAGGCGTTTCATTTAGAATTCCTCATGACCAGCACATGCTTTCGGGGTAAACTTGGGTGCCAACATATGCCTCTTTTAAAATAAATAAATTTGAATTTATTTCTTTTAAAGAAATACCTTATTTCCACACAGCCTTCTAGGGCGATCATGCCTTTCTGTCTTATGACATCCTTCGTGATATAGATTTTTATTCCCTGTATTATCTCGACACATCTTTTTTAATCTCGTAACTTTTCTCTTTTCTCCTTCCAAGGCGTCTTATTCTACCAATACCTCTTCAAGGTTTTCATCACCGCGTTTCATCTTCTTGTTTTACCCTACCTCTTTGTGATCCTTTTTATCCATACCCTGTCATTTGTTGTGGCGCCCAAAAAGACTTCTGAATATGACTCCTCAAACTCCATCAACAGCTGGATCGCTTTTCAAATAGGGGAGTCTGCTAAAGATTGCCATTTTAGTCTATTGAGCGAAGTTGAAGACATGACAGGGTACTTTCTTTTCTTTTGGGTCCAAGCATTATCGATTATAATAGAATTCCTTCTCCAATCAAGGCTTGCTTCCCCACCAAGCGTGAGACCTTAGCTTTCAACACAACTCTTTCCGCGACATCTGGTCTTTAGCCTCTCCTCTATTTCTTGGGTTTCCCTCATTTGACTTGGATTTCCACAAATGGTATCTTCGACTAAGGGGTGATGACTCAACTTGACTGGCTTGGATGAATGTTGGGATTGAGAAAACACCCACGATCAGCATGTCCTCAGATGATGTTAATCGTAGACTCGTGGGGTCAACAGTAAGCTTTTGGTCCCCCTCAATTAATTGTTTCCTTTCCCTTAGGGACCCATGACCCCATAGCGGACTTTCAAATACTTGGTCGTTCGGCTAAGCAATTACCTCCAATAGAAATTGACTTTCTCATCTCAGATGGAGTCCTTGCACATAGCAAATTTTTCGAATGATTTCGTAAGGACGTTGGCCCTGTTGATGAGAAAGAGCGTATCACTTTCTTATTGTACTGGTTATCAAGGTACATTTTTTGTTGTGCCATGATTAAGGTGAACAAGGATTATCTTTAAATAGTTGCAAATCTTGCGCATGGTAGGCGTGTTGCTTTGGTTCCAGTAATTCTTGCTTCTTTGTACCGTCGGCTAGCGCATGCCTTATTGGTTATGAAGGCTGAGAAGAGTGGCGTTATTTTTGACCCTTTTTGGATGTTACAAGCTTGGATGTCAATATACCCGGAATTCCTTTCTGATCTAGGTTCTCGAAACCTGACCTTGACCAAGACCCATCTCAATTGGCAGACCACTTCAGCCAATTTTGTGCATCAAAACTCCCTAGAACAAGTCTCCAAGTGGTCCGGAAGTTGAGGGACCAATGGGCCTACGAATTTGGGCACCAATTCTCCCAAATTGGATCAATTCTTCTCCAATTAGACTTAAACCGGCCCCTATAAATTCCACCAAGATATCCTCGACCCAATTGACATTTTTCCTCGCCCATAGAACCAACTTGCATTTAAAAAATGCGATAAAAAACGGTCCTCTAAATTTTCCGGTCGAAAACGGCCATATTCTGAATTTTTGCAAAAAATCTCAATTTGCAGAAAAATCTTCGGAGAATGAGTCGATGTTCCTAAAATGACTTGTGATATGACAGAATTTTCGGATTCAAATTTGCAGTTAATTTCAATCTGGTGCGATTTTAGCGTGATCTAGCTTACCGGGTAGCTTTCAGGAATTTTTAGTGCAATTGACCAGTGGTTGATTATTTTCAAGTCATAATGTGCATCTTCGACGCATTGACGACTCTCAGTTGTTGTGAAAATCTACAGGTTTCAAATGCGGACACAGGGTACCAAAACGACAGAAAAATCAGTCTAGTGCCGATCGACGAGAATTTTGCAATTTGGTAGAATCACCCACTCTTTAATCACCTATCTCCGATCTCTAATCAATTTTGAACTGTGCTGTAATGATCTCGGCAGATGAGCACGATCGAGTAGTCGATTCCTGGTCGAATTCTCAAGTCTATTGCATTAAAATCTCTTAATGGCTTACCTAGATAGTCTAGTTATCTCATGAGTGATCGGCTCGGAGAATAGCACTATAGACGCGTCGATGAAAGGCCCGATTCATTTAATTGAAAACAGGACTGAAATTTCAGGATGTCACAATACATATGTTTAATGGCAACACGGACCTTGATATAGGACTCCCCCTTTGTTCTTGTGATTGAGTGGTTGATTTAGCGACCAACCCTTCTGTCTTAGCAGAAGAGCTATTATTATTTTCTGGTTTTCTTCTCCAAATCAAATTTTTGGGCTTTACCCTCTTGGCCTTAGGGGTCGTCATCACTGTAGGTTTGACCTGAGTAATATGAACTTGGTCAAGCTACTTTGCAACAAATACATTTTCTTCTTCCTTTGCATCCTCTTTTTTTGTGTATGTGTTGGGGTATGCTTTAGGAGTTGAGCTCTCTCAACTCTATGCCATTTGCCAATAAGCGGATCATGAGGTATCTTTACAGCACATCGATGGTAAACACGTGACATCGAGTCCATGTCTCCATCATCGAATTCGGCTGCCCATCCCGACGGGTTAACCACTTGGGTGTAAGAAAGAGGTGGATTATAACTAACATAATAGTCATATTTTCCACTATGTTCTCACAAGGTTCCAATAATAGGGTCACTTTCTTCGTATCGTCATTTGAATGACTTTTTAGTCACTCGATGAGTACAGAACTTCTTGGAAGGCTTTGTTTGATACATGATGGGTTCTTTTTTGCCAAAATTGCTCTCATTGCGTATTCTGTTAGAAATCATGACATCTTGTTGTACCTGATGCCTCTGAGAATAATATTTCTTCTAGCAAACCCAGCACCTGCATTCTGAACACAACTAGGAATCATGATCCCCATTGATTTCAGAATCTGCTAAGACAACACTCCTCTCTGAATAGATATAATGTCTTATATGATTAGCTGACCCTTCTGGACCTTGCCTTCTTTGACATTGGATGCTTAAGCATGACCAGTAAGGTCCGTCATTAATCCCTTGACTAGATCGACGACACCGGTATTTAGGATTATATCCTTCTTATTTAATCACCCTATTACTCCTTGAACAAAAATGAAACAAATGGTAACTCTTGAGTACAGCCCTTACTCAAGATGATATCATCCCAGTCATGATAGGGAATGGATCTACGTCCAACTCCATGGGAATTTTATTTTTGTCATTGGTGAACTTTATTTTCCCTTGTTTGATTGTGTCTTGAACGTTTCTTTTGAAAACTACGCAATCATTGGTATTATGACTTCATGAATGATGCCACTTACAAAACTTTTTACCTACCAGCTCCTCTTTAGCTGGAATGTTTTGTCCTTCGGTTAATCTTATTTGATCATCCACCAATAATAAATCAAATATTTCCTCGTTCTTATTGGCATCAAAAGAGTAGTAGATAAGTTCCTTAACTTTAGGCATGAGGTTGGATTTTTCTTTTACTTTGGCTAGTTTTAATGCTTATAGACATATGGTTAGTCTGTGATCATTTAGCAATAATAGCTTCTGTTATATCCAGTTGATGTATATCCTCATCCATATCTATAGAGTCAGCCCAATTAACTTCAACTCACCTAGCATGCCTCTTATTTTTCTCTTTTAACAACCTTTCATGTTTAGATGCTATAGTGGATAGCTTAAATAAGTCAGAGAAGGGTTGCCCAACTATTCTTTCATGGATATCAAATTTCAAGCTATTGTATGCAAGATTTGTAAAGGTCTTCTCACGTAGAGGAACCAAGCACTTATTCCTAACCCTCTTTAAGTCTAGAGATGAATTGATCAATCGATTCACTATTTAGTTGCTTCATAATCAACAAGTCAACCACCGACAAATTTGGGATAGCCTTTTGGAACTGAGTATGAAATAATCTTTCCATTTGTTCCTAGGAATTTATCGAGTTCGGTGGCAACGCTATGTACCAAGTAAAAGTAGTTTTGGACAATGATAATGGAAATAATCTCACTTCCAATGATTTGCATAAGAAGCATCCCTACACTGTACCAAAAAACGATTAATATGCTCAAATGTTAACTGGTCTTCCTCACCAGTAAATAGTGCGAACGCGGGCATCTTAACAGCTCTTGGATAAGTCACAATATCTATCCAGTCCAAATATGACTTCCTATAAATGTTGGGCATGTAGATAACATCATTCTCATATTCTCTTAATGCTGGATCAATTATTGGTTGATTTTGAATTGGGACAAAATGAGAGAACCCTGAAACCCGCTGTGCTGGGTAGTTGGGTTGCGGCAACAAGTTTGGATTTTGTTGAAGAGCTTGATGGTACTGCTCATGAGGCGCATAGAGTTGCGGTTGTGGTTGGTTCACAAATATCGAGTTTATTTGTGGAATAGGAACATTCACTTAAGGAAGAGTGGGAGGCTGTTGCAACCATTAAGGCTAAATATTTGGCAACAATTAAAGTTGAACATTTGGAAGCTATTACTAAACATTAGAAGTTCCCACCAAAGGGGCTTGTTGCTGATTATTCGCCTAATATATTTGTTTGCCCCCTGGCTGGGGCTATTACAACTCTTGGGACCTCCATGGTAACTAGGAACACGTTCGTTTGAGGTATTAGAGTCGGATTTGGCTATTCTACCTTAATGGAGTTCTCATGTGAAGGATTTTGTTGAGCCAGGGATGGAATTAATACTGTAGGACCTCGATCAACATTGGTAGGGACGTGTGAATTAACAGACCCATTATCTTGCACAATCGCAAGAACTTCTCCCTTTTGCAAAACTCTAAGAGGGAGCCTTGTTGATGTAGGTTGTTCTACATTACTCATAGTTACCTGAGAAGTTGATGATACAGGAACATACCTATTAGGAACAGGGACGTGTCCTAATTGAGTCTGAGCTAGTCCAGCCGAAATCCCATGTTGTCCTTAAGCACACTCGTGATAAGTATTAATGATCAGAGGCTTAATAATATCAGTCATTTGTCTAACCATGTAGTCGGCAAACCATTGTGAGTTTCTTTGATCGTTTGCCTTATAATAGAAAGCATGATTGGTGTGAGGCCTGCTTGCCTTCTCTCCTCGACGCGTTGCCTTGAGACATCGGCACTTTTCTCTTGAACTTGATTCACAACTTCATTCTGAGGAAGTTGAGCTAATGATGATTCAACTTGTGTATTATTCTCAACCATGAATAATTGATCGTCAGTGGAGCTGTTCAAGTTGATACGACTCCGGATCGGTGTCATAGCACTCTTTCAACTTAACACACTTGTCCTACCAAGCATGCCAAAAAGATGTTTCACCGGTTTTGATTCTCGTGAATAACCTTTCATCAAACGCTGTGTTTTGATTTTATTATTGGAAACTTAGGTTTTGTGTTGAGATTGAACAAAGAATGTCAAATGCAAAAGGGAGTTTTATTCTCAACTTGTATGTACAGCCCTAACAACTTATAGCTAGATGACTCAAAGATGAACAACTTTTGAACGCTAATTACGCTAAAATTTAATCAATAACATAATCGAACACAAATAGCTAGACAATCTATGCTCTGAACCCAAAATGTGACGGAATTTAATCAACATCATAGTTTGTTTTTGATGTAAAGTTGGAATCAAATCAACAGCAATATTTCTGGATATAAGCACAATGTCGGAATCTAATCAACAACACTGAACTTTGTGGAGCAACACTAGAATTTAATCAATGATGTTGGACCGAATGAAGATGCACGCCGGAATCTAATCAATGACAGGATTCCTGAAAACTACAACTAAGATGCGATAAAGTAAAGCTAAAATGAAGAAGATTATTGTGTTTTTCGTGCGAGGGGTTCTCAGTGGAGAAATTGTGGTATTTATAAGGAGTTGATGTTCATTAGTCGGTTTGGGCACTACTCTTTGCAATCTTCACGTGTTTCTTTTCCCTTGGATGTCCTTATCCTTTAGTAACCGGCCCCTGACCTGTCGACGATGCTCGTATAGCTTACCCTTCAAGTAAATAACCGTTCCCTATTTTTATGCACATTTCTTGCAGCAATTATTTTCATTCGAATTCCAGTGCTAATCCTCCTTAATCTTCAAATTCAATGCATCATCCTCATAGCCTGACATGTGTTAATTAACTTCCCGGCCATCGACTTTGATTTTAGCTCCTATAATTCCATCAAGGCTTAGCTTAAGTAGCCTTCACGAGATTCCTTTCCACTGATTCCGTAGATCAAAACAAGGCGTTTCATTTAGAGTTCCTCATGACACATGCTTTCGGGGTAAACGGTGGTGTCAACAATACTTTAAGTTCATCCAGAGTTAGATGAAATTCTTACACAAATGCGATGTATAAAAGTCTAACTTAGATAGTGGGTTGTCCTGAGCGAGCTCGACTTTTTATTCATGCTTGTCCATATTAGACAAAATCACATGTAGATATGTAGATAGTATTGGAATATATATCGATCTAGCCATTTTATTTGTAAAGTATTATACCAACTTGCCACCCAATAGCCTTCTAGTTGGAGGTGGTGTTAACATTTGAATTTTTGCCAATGAGTCCAATAAAGTTAAAACTCGAGACTTGATCATGACTAAGATTCTTGATCATGACATGACTCATTTCTCGACTAAGAAGAGTCATTTAAGTGTCATTAGAGTCTTGTTTGTATATAGAGGCTAATCCTTTTGTCAATAAATCAAAGGTTGATTTTCAAATCAACTTTTTGGTCAAACCTAAAAAGTCAACTCTATGTCAACATTTCATAAAATTTGCGAAATCATAAAAAGACATAATTTGATCCTTGCATGAATAGTTAGGCTTTAATTTTTAATTTTCCAAAAAAAAAAATTGTTGTGGGTTGACATTTTGGTCAAATCAAAAACTTTGACCCTTTATTAAAAAATTATAAAATTCATTGATTCGATTCCTTTTCTCTTAAACGTTTGATCCAAGATTATAATAATTCAAGACTTCAAGTTCAATTTCAAGATTTTGAGCTCAAACGGGTCGGCCAATGTTCGAACACGAGTTTAGGGCCATGGTTGACCCATTTGAGTGAAAAGAATGAAACTAGAGTTCATTTGTTATCAATTATCATTTAAGAAATGAAGAAGGCCACCACACGATTTTGACTGAAAACCAAGGAAGAAGACCACGATACGTTTTCTTTTCTTTTATTGATTTTCAATTTTATATTTGTTAAAAATTATATATATTTTTAAATTATTAATTTTATTTGTAGATCTATCTCAAAAATGTAAAGATGTATAGGACAAGATCTTTTTTTTTTTTAAAATTTTATTTTAAAAAATATATTTTTATTTCCAAAATATAAAGCAAATGGCAATTTCATTAGCAAATTGAAAATCTAGTTAGATCATCATGCATAGAAAGCAATTGTTTCCCCCGTGTTCAATCGTTAAAAAGCAAATTGACATTTATTCTATGTAAATAAGAATTATTAATATGTACATATATTCAGTTTAATCCGCCATTCCAAAATATAAAGTAAATGTCGGTTGCAAAATATATGTCAATTACTATTAGGGCCTGTTTGTTAAAAATTTTTTATGTTTCCCGGAACAAAAATTTCTATTCTTTTGTTCCAAGGAACGAAAAAAGAATAGAAACGTGTTTGGTAAAACTTTTTTTCTTGGGAACAAAAAAACTATTTTTTTGTTCCCGGGAATAGATTTAGAACGGAAACAATAAGTACAAAAAGTAATTTTTTGTTCCTAGGAACAATTTCTAGAATCAATTTTTCTTTCTCTTCTTTTTTCTTCTCTTTTCTTCTTCTTTTTCTTTTCTTCTTCTTCTTCTTCCTTTTAGCCAGTCGCTGTCCTAGGCTATAGCTGGCGTTGGCGACCAGCCAGACGAGGGCCAACGACCTTGCCGGCCCTCGGAGACGCTGAGCCACGACGAGGCTCGTTGGCCTAAGCCTTGCGCGGCCATAGCAAGACTCGGCCTCCCCAGCTGGAGCGAGGCTGGGCCTCGCCGGGGCCAGGCTGGCCTCCGGCGAACTTGCCGGATGTCGCCCAGTCGGTCATCGGCCACGGCGGTGGCCAACAACCGGCCAAAGAGAAAAAGAAAAAGGAAAAAGAAAAAAGAAAAAAGAAAAAAATTAAAAGAAATTAAAAAAAATCTAAGAATCTTACCAAACGTACTTCTATCCCGAGAATAGAAATTTTGGAAAGTTACCAAACGCGTTCTTTTGCTTAGAAATTGTTCTCAAGAACAGAAGCAGAAAAAATCATTTCTCATAAAAAATTGTTCCCCGAAACAGAATTGTTACCAAATGCGCCCTTAGACCTTTGCCGGCATGCTACCATTATCATCGATTCTCGTTCGACTGCTGGCAGCCACCATTATCGTCTCCAGCGAGCCAAATTGACCAAATTGAGTGCTCCCGTTTCTGATTTTTTTTTTTTAAAGCTTCAAGAAACTTTTTTTTCTCAATTACGACATTTGCTCAACCATTCCCAATATAAGTAAGCCCAGACGAAGCAAGCCCTACCTTTTCCTTGGAACCACCGTTGCCAAGAGGGACCCAAGAACCCTATTTCGTGTTTCTTTTTGTAAAAATGTTTACATTACGAGAGCGACAATTGGGGATGGATTGTGCAATTTGAGATTGTGTATGTAGCTAAGAGGAGCCACCGTGTAGATAATATACATAATTTGTAAGGATTTGATGAAGTTGAACTTATGGCCCTCAAACACATAGCAGAGGAGAGAGAGAGAGAGAGAGGGAGGGGGAGAGAGAGAGGTACAAATGGAAAGCTAATAGTTGTACTCCGGCCATTGAGGCTGGCTGATGCTTGGAAGCAAATCAGTTTATGAGAGCGAGGACATTCCTTGTCACTTGGGAGATCCACAACCCTTCGTCTCACCGCCACTTTCACATTCGTCCATAACCCCTCCCTAAAAACCGTTCACATAGGTTTTTTATCCATCAGTACGGTACTTAGCTACGTCTCCACATTGCCCATTTGCCACACAAAGTCCTAACCCATGACCCAATCTGAGCTTTCTTTCCTACTTGGAAAGCTAGTCCATGGAATTGTTAAGGGATTGGAGTCCAATTTGAAATGGGCATATGTTGGATTCGAGTGGGGTTGGGTATGAATCGCTAAAATCATATTGCATAAAGATAGGTTGATATAGGTTAAATCGGTCAATTTAAGTCAAATCATTTTCAACCCATTTAACAAAAATCCAACCTAACTCACTCATTTGACGAGTCTATTTCTAACTCGGCCGATTGCCAATGTTAGATTCCATATCAAGTGCAACATATACACATACCTTCACAACGTGTGAGTGAAATCCATATTCTATTATCAATATTAATGTGATCCGTGCGTGCAATAGTGTTCTTTCTTTTGCTGAATGGAGATATTATCTCGAGTATGGCTTTATTTTGACATGGAAAAATGTGCGAAAGATCATAGAAGTCCACAAAACCAAAAAGAAGGGAAAAAAGTTGACCATTATTAACAAGTGGTATGGCCCACGGGCCCATCGTTACTGATTGTGAGAGAGAGAGAGAGTAAGACAAAACTAATTGATATTGGGCTAAAAGATTTGCACCATGCCAAATTGGATAAGTCGAAAAGGAAAATCAAATCACTTTCTGATTTGTGCATGCCATCCTTTTATAGTGACTATGCTAATTTTGTTTGTATCGTTCCAATTGCATCGGACATCTTCGAAAAGACATCATGACCCGATACATTGGATTGTTCAGAAATGATAACTGTCGTCAATTTTTCGATACGAGGCAGATGAAATGATTTGTTCAACTAATTATAAATATTTATTTTCAATCCAGTAACACGACTTGACGTAAAGCATGTTCTCTCTCCACTCAAAAATGCCAATCGCATTAGATTTACCTAGTCATCATCTTTCTTTCTTTTTCTTTTTTTTTGGAAAAAAGAACACGAATTACATTATACAGGTGGAGCCGTTCATATTTTATTTTTGACAATCATCAGTCGACGAACCTGATTGTGGAGTGCACGGAATCACTCTGAGCGTCGCTGTAGACGATCCCTCCCCTCCCCCCCCCCTCCCAAAAAAAAAAAAAAACAGAAGCGAAAGCGAGTACTCCTCAGCTTCCGTAGTCGCCGCCGTTTCTAGTAGCGCCTTCTCTCTCCCCCGCGCTCCGTTTCCGATCGCCGCCTCTCGCCGCCTCTCTCCGCCGGCCGTCTCCGTCGAACACGGTGAGCTCCCGACTACTCCGACTCCTCTCGTCTCCGATCGCGCCGCGTCGACGCGAATGCGATGCTACCGTTAGGGTTTCGCTCGCCTGCTCCGACCTCCGATCACGCGCGCTCTTCGCAATGCGCTCGGTTTCGGTTTATCTATTGAATTCGGGCGGTAATTTTTCAGGAGAAATTTGGGTTTTCTAGGAACGCGCCTGTGTGTGTGAAAGCTGAAAACTTTGGGCAAATGGAGTGATTGCATCGAGTGCTAATTGGGATCGAGCATCTCGTGGCTGCTGAGCTAAGCTTGATTCCAGTTGCTGATTTTGTAGTGTCGGGAGCAGTCTGGTGATTCCGGGATGGGATCCGGTGAGGAGGTGGTGGAAATCGATAGCTTGGAGAAGGGTCTTTTGAGAGACCGTGGGTCTGGCGAGATCGTGGAGAGCGAGGAGGACCCGGTTCTGTACACGGCGACCTTTCGGGAAATGGAAGAAAATTTTGTCAAGTACCAGACGGTTCAATGGGTTCTTTACTCGTTGCTTTTTGTTCTGGCTTGGGGTTTTGGCTTGTTCATGTTGCTTTACTTGCCCGTTCGGAGATACATACTTCGGAAGGATATCCGTTCGAGGAAGCTCTATCTCACCTCAGATTCCATCGTGTACAAAGTAAGTATCTGATCCATGTTTGAGTTCTCATCCGTCGGTAAATAATTATTGGCTAGTTGTCAATTGAGTGTGCATCCTCTCTGTAGATATCATTGTTTTAATGCTTGGGTGTGTGTGACATGGTTTTGTAAGTTCATTTGTGCTCTTTCAGTTATATTAACCTTCTAAGTTCTAAGCTCAAAAATTGTGCGTTGTACACTCTGGAACCAAAGGAGCAGGTTCCATATGGACTTTTTTTTTTTTTTTCTGTGGATTACTTGAAAAAAAAGATGATTTTGACTTTGAAATGTGAGTACCCTGTTATGTTCCTCACTGTTTTACTTGTTCCATATTTGCTTTGGTGTAGGTTACCAAACCGGTAGCATTTCCATGTTTTGGAGTGTTAAAAAAGGAGAAGCATGTGCTTTTGCCTTCAGTTGCCGATGTTGTGATTGAACAAGGTAAATCCACTTGTAGTAAATTCCAGATTTTAATGCTAAGATAGTTTAAGGAGCTCTATATTCTTTGGCTTGTGTTCCAACTTATGCTCTCTAGTTTTCACTCATGAGGACTCAGTTTATTTAGTTGAAAGTCCCATTAGTGCTTTCTGGATCTTCTACTTGCTATGCCTGGTTTTTTTCTAGTCCAGATGGCATTTTATCCACATTCATAACACCAAAAACAAGGAAAGGAAAAAGGAAACGATGTTCACCTGTGTCATCTTTAATTATGCCATTAGCTCCATTAACTCAGTTCCTGAAAAGCTTGCTGTTATTAAGGCTATCTGCAGTCCTTTTTTGGTGTATACTCTCTTAGAATAGAGAATGTTGGTGTGAGAAGGCCACCAAGTGATGACGTTCAAATACAAGGCATTGCGAACCCTATCGCTTTCCGAAAGGTATACTTCTTGGTTAAGTATAATTTATCAGCGATTAATGTCAATTCCGGTGAGTTCTAGTAACCCAAATCCTTGATGCCCTACACAGGCTGTTCTAACACGTCTTTCAAGCTTGAGAAATGAAGCCTTTCCTAGACAAGTCTCAACTATTGATGACATACCCAACCTGAGACTGGGTCAGTCAGCTTTGGTAAGTTAAAATATTCACATTATTTACATTGAATCCACTTTTAGCTGTTTTTACTGTTGCTTATGTAGGAAGTAGGACTTCATTTCATCATTTTTTTAGGAGCTCGATGTAAGTTTACAATCGTATCATCTGTCAAGGACATGTAGTTGGTTTTTTTGAAGTAGCAAATGACATCTAAACGCAGTAAAAAATGTACGTGAACTCACTGACAAAACAATGTGCCTATTGCAGATGTCCCCATCAATGTCCATCCGGTATGATTCTTCTCCCTATTCAGGAGAGCAGTTGTTGTTGCAAAAGCTCGATGAAGTTGGAAGTTCTGTTAAAGTTAGTATGTCTTCTCTTTGATACATAGCTACTTTAAAATTCCTACTCACAATTTTGATACATACATGTCATGGCAGAGACTTCAAACTTTGATCGAGGAACAACAATCTCAACCATCAGAATCTTTAGAATGAGGTAAGCGGCTTTCGGCTAAACCAATGAAGCAGTGATATAATGATATCAAAGTGCCTCTTATATCTGCTTTTCTCGGAGTATTTGAGCTGCTGAATATAATACATAGTGGACATGGCAAATGCATTAGTTGTATTTCTCAAAGTTGTGGATCCGATGAGCCCACTTAGGCTTATCGACTTTTTTCTCCAAGTCAATTCAAATAACAATTGCTGCCTGCATTGACCTTAAATGGTTTTCCTGGGAAGTTTATGCTTTATATGAACCTATTTCTCTTGTCTTACATGGCCATCATATCTCTCAGATGCCCTGCAAAAGGAGTCCATCTTATTCAAGGATAAGATAGGAGTTCCACAATGTATTTCTGGTTTGTGCTGTAATTACAGCTTACCCCCCTAGGTTCCTGTGGTTAAATTTTTTATTATCTGTGTAGATTATTTACTAAACAAGAGACTCTAGCATCTCTTCATTCATGTGGGGTTTCAATATTCAAGGTTTTCAAATTGCACTTAAATTTCTTTGGAGACTTCCCTCTCTGTTGGTGCAGCAAACATTTCATTTTTCTATTTTGGGGTTGAAATGCAATTAAGGATCATCATGCCTGACTGAGACATCCATTATGAATTGAAACAAAAAGCTTTCTGAAAAGAATTGTTGGAATGTACTGAGAAATGGACTGAGCTTCAAATGTTCCTTGGTACTCTTTTCTGTTGAATGTAGTGGTGGTGGAATCTGAGTTGGAGAACATTACGATTGCAACCACTTGACTGGACAACAAGAGCAATTGCTCATTGCAGCCAACCTTGCTACATCAGAGAAACACCATGTGACCCTAATTTCACCTCAACAATACTCACTATCACCACATAATCTGTGGCGTATAAATCGAACTTATACCACAGGGTACATGAAGGCAGACTTTTTTTTTCCAGTTTTAATAGCTGGGCTTGTAGAGTGATGGTAAATAGAGATAATTGAACATGGAAAATTCTATGAATAGCAATTGGTGGCTATGTGTGGCAATGATTACAAAGATGGGCAACGACAGCTGGAAATTCTAGGGGCGCAGTTGCCTTTTGGCATCTTTTAGCCAACATGTGGTGATCACAAGCTCTGCTAGATTTATGAATGGTTCCAACTAGCCTTAACATGAAAAATGTCATAAATACAAGAAATGTATTCTTGTATTGCTTTTGTCATATCCACATGTTGGGCCTAATTGACTCCTGGTTTTTCTATTGTTTGTCCTTGGTGAGGCCATAGTATCTTTCCCCTTTGGGTCCCTTTCATGAAATGCAATCGAAATCATTTGTTGTGTACGGTGGAAAAGGGGAGTATGGATAAACCGAGTTGATACATATTATCTTTTGTGCAGGATGCATAGCCGGGTGTCATTTTGTATCAGATCAATTTCTGCCTCAGATCAATCTGGCGCGATGAATTGTACTGCTGCATTGTTAGTTGGTCAAGTTTGAGTTTTGAGATTTGTTTATTGCCAGAAGGTCTTTCATGTTCATTCTTTTTGTATGGATTGCATGCACAATAGTGTTTTTGGCCCTGTCCATCTGTTAATGTTAGATCTGCTCATGTATAGTGATTTGGTCTATCTTGTCCTGGTGTCCCTTGTGTGCATCTGTGTTTGTTTCCCTGTTTGGACCCTCAAGGCTAACTGGGCCAACATCAGCAAAAACTACAGGTGGTTGTTCATTTGTTCTTTTGTAATTAAATATCCACCCCATTTTTCGGTGCTAGAGGAAGATTCCCAATCTATAAGCCTTCATGCATTCATTGTTGCCATCATTATGTCCATTGTACTGCCATGGAGCTTAGCTGTGCTGTCACTACACTTCATTTTCTCCTTTCTTGATATTGGTGTGACCTCTGCAACAGACTTTCGGCTTTGATGATGAAATCGGTCCATCTAACTGTGTGAGGATGAACATTGACTAAACCCTGGTGTGTTAACAATTTTGATGGTCTCATCTAGTTATGATGAAATGCATAGTCTTAAGGCGACTATGGTATTATACAATTTCTCATATGGGTATGCATTGGATTACTCTTCAAGAGACTGGTTTCTATATATGATCAGCTGAGGCTTCTCAATGGCAACAGTGTTATTAGTAGCACTGAACAAGATTTTGCTTCATGGTAAGACTTGATTTTCGAATAAAGAAATTTGATAAAAAGAAAAAAACAGAAAATTCTATTATAAATGGATAGCTGAACCCTCTGCTTTGGTTAGAGGTTGGTACCAGAAAGAGATTGAACTTTACTGTTGTGAATTATCAGAACTTGGACTTTCTAATTCAAAAAGAATGCTTGTTGTTCTATAAAGGAATGTCCATCTAGATGGACGGCGGATAGGAAATTGAGGTTCTGCCATGAAAGGCTGCTGCAGTGTTGTTCGTGTTACTTGTTCTTCATGCTGCTCTTTATATGCTAAGCTCAACAGAAAAGGAATGTCATAGACTCTATCTCAAGAAATCTGAGTCTTTGAATTAGGAAATGGTTGAGAACCTGAGGTGAGCTTTAAGCTCACCAATTCTCTGGATTAAGTAATTGAGTGCTGTTCTTTTATTGCTTCCGAAAACTGAGATCAGGAATATAGTTGAGAAGATGGAGTTTGGCATACCAGCTTTGACTTCGAGAATGGTTCCCTCGAGGGCACCCCCCACATGGCTTGTGGAATACCAAACGCCACGTAGTTTGTCCTCTCAGAATTGTATAAGCATTCATGACATGGTTTTAGTTAACTCCCTTCACCAATTCAAACTTCCTGGTTTGGTAATCATGCCCATTTCATGCTAAATCCCCCTCCCCTACGTATCATGCTCCCAATAGAGTGAGCCCAAAACTGTGGGAATCTTTTAATCTCCCCTTCGCGACAAGGTACAATTCACAAAATGCACACGTATCGAACTCTTTTAACAAGCGAGCAAAGTTCAGACCAAAAAAAAAAAAACAAGCGAGCCAAGCCGATTTACATGAAACATGTCTCCCTACTCTACCCTTTTCCTCTACTTGGTAAACTTGTATTTACTTCAACGATATCTTGCTGCTTTGTGGGAACCCCACCTAATGTCACTGCTATCATCCTTTATCTCCTACTTTAGAAATGCTAAGTGCAAACAGAGGTATTCAATGTCAATTGACATGGAGTCGTACAAGCAGTTGCTGCTCCACGAGTAGTTGGGGCAGGTACGTCCGGGTAAATAGGGTCCTTCGATCTGTGTTGTCATAAATGATTCAATAGCCTCCTACCTTTCCAACCAAACCTCTTCTCGGATTCCTGAGAGCTTGTCTCTGCCCGGTCCACCTATACCAGCTATATTTTCCTCTTCTAATTGTTGATTTATTGATTAAATAGTGAGACAAAAAGGATCCTTAATTCATCCACAATCCCTAGCTTTTTTGTATGTTTGGTGGTCTTGTGACATGTGAATTTACTATATTTCTCCATTCATTTGGAAATTTTTTTAAAAAATCACTATATATAGTTGACTTAACAAAAGGGTTCTTCAAATGATTTCTTTAACTGTAATGGGTGAGCATGAACTCCATTTCAAGAAAATTTAAGAGAAGAAGACCAGCGTGCTCATCATTATGTCGAAGTGTGTGAAGTTGGCTTGGATTTTGCCTTACCTGTGCACATTGACAGATCTATATGGTATAGTAAAATAGACATTTGGGCATTACATACTGTAAATTTAATAGAATGACTATTTTGCTTTTTAAATAGAAATTTAAGAGTTTAAAAAAAAAAAAAAAAAAATTAAAGGAAATTATTTGAAACCTCAACGTACATACATTCATTTGATTGTATCATTATTTACATATGCAATAAAGTTGACTTTATAAAATAGTTATGAAGTGGAGAGAAATGATTTAAAACATCTAACTATATCATCATTCATATATACATAATAAAATTAATTCGGCTAGACTCAATACGAATATAACTTATGCTCGTACTCTTAGAATTACAACGGACAAAGTAGTAGTATGATTCCTGGTAATTAACAAGTACTTAAAGTTTCTGAAGAATGTAACATGGGCAAGAGAATTAGGTGAGGAGTAGAGAGGAAAAGTATTAAACGCAGGAGACCAAACAACAGACGACAAAAAGGCATGTGATACTAGGTTGGACAAAGGGAAAAGGGTTTTTTTACAGGTGGCGTAGCCGCACAGCGGATAAATTTCCTAGGCAAGCTCCGAAACATCCGACGACAAACATATGCTTTTCTTCTAGGATATGAATTTCTTCCCTGACTCCGCCGGCCTGGTCTTCGGAGTCTCAAATGGGAGTGCAGATCTTCCCCTTTTTATGGTAGGTGATTCACTATTGAAGCGAAGAAAATGCTGGATCGAGAAAAGGAGGTCTTACGAGCCTTCTGCGCCGTGCATCTAAGCAGCTCGTGATTTTACCTCTTTTACCTGCTAGACCCTTAAAGTGAATTCAGTCTACAGAGAGGTGCGCTTGAAGTGGGGTATGCATTTTCTCTAATGTGTTAGGTCCTTCCCCATAAGGCCTCACCGTGGCGGCGTAAGCGCCCTCTTGCTATCCATATGCGAGGCGCCATCTTAGCCTTCTTGGACTAGCACTCGTGATCGGACTCCTCAATTGTGTGTCGACTGAAAGGCAGGGCAGCGTAGCACCCCACCATGGGAGCGGTTATGTCTCGTATGTCCCCCTTTATTCCCGACATGCTATGGTGCCCCCAGGCTCTTTCAATAGAATTGATATTGAATCAGTACTCAATCATGAAACATCTTCAATTGCTTCATGAAAAAAAGAAAAAAAAAGACGATTAAAGTTCACGTTTGAGAAAGAAAAAGATTTCATTAACTACCTACAAGGTTGCAATTGATGTAATGATCATTTCAAGGGCGATGATACCCACTTTAAATAGGAAAACTTCCAAAAGGCGCTGCCAAGGACAAATAATTCAATGTTCGAGCCACTCACTCGTACTTTGGCTCATCTTCAACAGTCCGTGAGATTGGTTGGACATTATATGGTTCTCATATTTTTTTTTTTTGTCGGTATATGGTTCTCATATTCACCTACCTAAAACAAGCTTCCTTATAACACAAGAAAATACCCGCACAAAAATACTCCCGCTAGCATCATGGAATAGGTAAGATACGAGTCCAAAATTAGGTAGGCAAAGATTGCTTATGGTCGATAATACCGAGAATGTGTCATGGACCCAATCTATACATCTAATTCTGTTTCTTAATCAATCGACCAATCTTGCAAAGGTCAATTTTCTTTTCTTTTTTTAATGAGATCCTCCACCCCTCGAGGTCTCCATTCGATAGTTCATCCATTAATGTCATTCTTACACGAGAATAAAATTATCTTTGCAATCTATACCCAATATTGTCAACGGATGAAATTTGTCGAAACACTGATGAAGACATAAAAGAGAATTTATGCTCTCTATTCCCATCAAGTAGATATATCTTCCCCGAGGTACCATTGCCTTTAGGACTAAAAAAAGTAAACGTAGCGGACCACTGAAAATCTAGTACATTTGGGGGGAAATCCTTAAGCACGATCGAAGTTCTGCGCCATCGCCTATCTTTTTCCGAATGGACGGTCGCATGGCGTCCCGAAATCTCGACAAAAAAATAAAACTATCTCCCCAAGGTGCTGGCTCTTCGATGCAAAATTTGGGGAATGATGCCATTTTCGTCCCTTCTCCTGTCCCGAACGATGTCAACAAGTCGGGCGTTTGGGCCGCGAATTTCAAAGCAGGAGCATAGTCACACGGACGGATCATTAGGACGGGGCGGGGGAAGATGCTCCTGAAAATACCTACGAGGCGGGGCCAAGGACATTGTCGGGGCAAAGGTGTCTTTCCATAGCACGCGATGTCCTTGATAAAAAATAGGGATGAATAGTTTCAAATTTCGTACAAATTCCATTTGAACCGTGAAATTTACTCATTGAAATAGATTCTTATTTTCTGGAATTAAAATACCTACTCGGGGGCTTAGGACATTGACGGGGCAAAGGTGTCTTTCCATGGCAGGTGACGTCCCTGCTGGTAAAGGGAAGAGTCAGCAGATACTGAACTACCCATCTGTATTTTACAACTCCCCAAGATATCATCGTTGCGTCTAAGATTTTATAAATTACGGACGGGGGTCAAAAAGCAAAGCATTTGCTTTCTCTCCATACTGAGTCCATCCTCGTTCTTCTACCGTTCTTCACACACCTTGTCCAAAACATCGTTTATCTCCTCGATGTTTAGGTGCACGTAGGCATCGTCATTCGTTAGCTTTGTCTGCTCCGACAAGTCAGCAGCAGAACACCAAACAGGAATATAAGAGAGAGAGAGAGAGAGAGAGAGAGAGAGAGAGAGAGAGAGAGAGCTTTCGTTCTCAGTTCCCCCCACGCTGCGCGGATTGCCCAAGAACTTGGGCTGTCGAGGCGTTTCGCAGGTACAACCGCAAGCGAAGTTAAGACGACACACTGCGAGTGAGGTCAGCATCCCAATGCTGCCTTCCTTCCTCTCTCTCTCATGAGTTCGTGTCCTTCACTCTGAGCCCTGTGCATCGCGCTCTCTGCCCCCAGCTTCGAAGACTCCGCCTTTTCTGTTTTTTTATTTATTTTCCGATCACCCTTTTCGTTGGAGAGGAAAAGATCGCTCCTTTTTGCGTTTTCTTTGCTTCTTCTTGAGCTCGTGATGGCGGCTTCAATGGCGGCCTCTCCGCTCTGCACATGGCTGGTGGCGGCTTGCACGTCGGTCTCCTGGGAGAACGAGCTCAAAGCGAACCCGTTTCAGGGCTCCAGGAGACTTTCCAAGAGGCTGAAAAGGAAGGTCCTTTCGAAATGTTGTAGCGATACGAGCAATGGCCAGTCGACCATTTCTCCCGTTTCTGGATTGATATCGTCTTTCTGTGGATCGAGCATTCAAGGTCTCATGAGTTCGTGTTTGGCTTTTGAGCCTTGTAGTGATTACTACAGATGTAATGGGCTCTCGTCTCTGTTCGGATCGAGAAATGTTGGCATAAATCGGAAGCAGAAGCGCACAAATCGAGCTCGCTACTCTGGTAAAGTTCTCTTTTTGATGTTAAAAATACGTTCTTTAATGATTATCGTGTTATTAGCTAATGTATCATTTGTCCCTGCTTTGGTCTTCGTAGTGAATGGGCATCTGGGTTGGGTTTGTTTTCGGTGATTGGTGCGTTTTCATTTGATTTTAAATTTTATAATCATTTGTGAGTTGTTATGGGCTAGTCTTGTAAGCACCCATTTGGCTTATCCAAGCTGTCTTTCATTCGAAAGTGGACGCTTGATCTGATGTCGATGTGGCTTCCTTTGTTCGTTTCCTCGGTGAGAATTTGATCTGCCTTATGATGAGGACATAATATGCGAATCTGATCTTAATTCTGCTTCATGATTAGGCTGTAGAGAGGGATAAAAAACTTGAGATGCGAATCTGGGTTTTTGTAATCTAGAAACAGAGTGCGTATATCCGCTTTGCCAGACTATGCGGTTAATCTTGTTCTTATGCGGGTTAGAGCAGTATCTTAAACATTTGTCTGCTAGGATCCAGTCTTTTGTATCTAGTTCCGACTCTTGCATGGAGAATTTAATTACAAATATAGTCTGAAAAATTTAGGTTTTCTTATCAAAAGAAACCCGTCTAGTTGTTCATGCTTGCTCTGACTCTTTAGCTACTGAAAATGAAGTTTTTAAGAAGTGGATGGGGGCACATGGTACCGGTATCTACTTTGAGATGCTATAGAAGAAGATTAGTTATCCAGCATTGCTCTTAAACATAATCTTATCTAAGTAAGATATTCCAATTTAATTCGGCGATTTGACTTGCCGTTCCAATTTAACCTTCTGATTTGAACTTTATACAGCAGCATTACCGGGTTAGAGCAATAATTGCAGAAAACCTAGTCACTTGACATTGTGCCAAAGTTCGTATTCTTTTGTTTGCTATTCACTTGGCAGACTTATGTCATTTGAGTCTGCCAATCTTCTCTCTATTGAAATAATCGTGGTTTTGGCCAGTGCTCTAATGTGAACTTGCTCGGAAAGTGATTCCTATTTGGAACTACATCTCTTTGCTAGCAGGAAACATAATATGTAGATGACTTCAACAGACTTCCTGAAGAAAGAATGAGCAGTGATTTGCCGCATTTTGACTCGATGCACTTATTTTTTATGTCCCTTAAAGAGATTTTGTGTAATTTAAGTTGCTTTCTGTAGATTACATGTATGGATTTTATCTAGAGTCATTTCAGTATCTTTATGAGTAATGCTGAAAGATGCTAGTGCTGGCAATTGCATTACTGCATTTGGGAGGTGTATTATTCGTGACAAGTTGGTCATAAATATAGGAGAAACCATGGCAGTGGCCCTGCAACCTGTTCAAGAAGTTTCAACGATGAAGAAACCTGTAACGAAGCAAAGGCGGGTAGTAGTGACTGGGATGGGTGTGGTAACTCCCCTAGGCCATGATCCAAACATCTTCTACAATAATTTGCTGGAGGGTGTCAGTGGTATAAGTGAGATAGAGACATTTGACTGTGCTCAATTTCCAACGGTTGGTCTTGCCTTCCCCTTCTACTTTTCTTGTGTCTAGTTTTCACCTGATGATATCCATGTATGTTTACCAGAGAATTGCTGGGGAGATCAAGTCTTTCTCAACTGATGGATGGATTGCTCCAAAACTCTCTAAGAGGATGGACAAATTCATGCTTTACATGCTCACTGCTGGCAAGAGAGCCTTAGACGATGGTGGAATGACTGATGATGCTATGAAAAATCTGGACAAAGCTAAATGTGGGGTTCTCATTGGCTCTGCAATGGGTGGGATGAAGGTAACTTGATGCTTTTAGTCAACCTTTATGAAGTTAAGGTTTACATCTTCCAGCCATTGAGATTTTGAAGAGGGTGGACAATGGAAATAGGCCACTTATTTGCAGCTTAGGCATCATTGCCTAACTGTGTCTAAAACTATGAATGGCATTTCAAAGATGCATTAATTAAAATGGAAAGGATATTTTTCCAGATGCAGCAGTTCACATTCTGATCGGGAGCTTTATTGAGAGCCCAATCAGACTATAGCTGGCCATGTGACTCTATCTGATTCATATGTTTGGTACCTTTTGAATGCACAGGTTTTCAATGATGCTATTGAAGCTTTAAGGATATCATACAGGAAAATGAATCCCTTTTGTATACCTTTTGCAACAACTAACATGGGTTCAGCCATGCTTGCAATGGATCTGGTTAGCCTAATCTCCAACTTATTGAAATGCATTTTGTTCTGGCTGATTTTTCTGATTATATTTAATTTATTAAACTGAAGGGATGGATGGGCCCTAATTACTCAATATCAACTGCTTGTGCTACAAGCAACTTTTGTATCCTGAATGCTGCAAACCACATAATCAGAGGAGAAGCTGTAAGTTTTTTAATCAAAAGTCGCTTTGTGATGAATCTGCTTTATTTGTGTTTGCTTAGACTTGTTAACATTAAAATAAGTATAGCTATCCTGGCGATTCAAGCTGCATAACTTTCTGAGAATTGTGGGATCTTGCAGGATGTGATGCTTTGTGGTGGCTCAGATGCAGCAGTTATTCCTATTGGTAGAATTTGCCTCCTCGTCTTTGTTGCGTGCCTCCCTGAGTCCTTCAAAAGCTGCAGTGAGAGAACTTCTTACATTGTCATTGTTGCCGCAGGTCTAGGGGGTTTTGTGGCATGCCGAGCGCTTTCACAGAGAAATAGCCATCCTGCCAAAGCTTCAAGACCATGGGACATTGTATTAGCATCTCACAACTTGCTTTGTTTCCTCTGCATCTGTTTTCATTCAAAGGATTTAGAAACATCTACAAAGATCTTTCTAGAGTTTTTCAAAGAATCAATAATGTAATTTTTTTTGGAGGCTGGAAGAAACTCAAGTTGAATGCTAAATTCTTCACTTGACGACAAGTTTTTTTAGTCTGAAAATAACCTAACCAATTTGAGGAAACATAAAAATTGAATACCCATTTCTGAAATTTAGTTGATGATATGGCTTATGGTAGAGACTAGTGGAGAGGGAAACACTATTATGAGTCTTGTGACTATAATTTAATAATTTTGTGAATATGAACTGGAGGCAGATGTATCATCCGATTAAAGTGTGAGCATGGCTTTACAGAATCGTGATGGATTTGTCATGGGAGAAGGAGCTGGAGTTCTGCTCTTGGAGGAATTAGATCATGCCAAGGTACGTACACATTTGGTTTCTCTCATCTATACTTATGGTCTTGGGGGTTGCTGCTCAGTGCATCTGGTGCTGCACCTGGTCAACGTCCAATCTGTGGCTAGGCCCATGTGAATACCACTGGATCAGGCAGTCACCAGGTGCATGGTGCACTGGTTGTGGGTTCACTCCATGCTTAAGCATGGTCATGGTTGGTTGGTGATTCAAGATGACATATTAGTATTTCCTTGCAGAGAAGAGGTGCAAACATTTATGCGGAGTTTCTTGGTGGAAGCTTCACGTCTGATGCTTATCACATGACCGAACCTCACCCTGATGGTAATTTTTCCTTTTGTATTCTCACTGTCTGGGTAGTGAAGTCTCAACAGTCGCTAAAACTTTTTTAGTTGGTTTTAGCTGTTTTCTTCATCCTCTGTCTTTTCCATACACATTCTTTTCTGTATTGTGGGACCTTATCCTTGTTAATCCGACCTGTTTTTTGGTGGGAGATAGGAAGTTTCGATACAAAAATTAAAAAGTAAGAAGGCCTTTCCATTTAATCATATTATCCCACCCTTTTTTTTATACAAGAGGGATTAAGAGACCACACTCCAAAAGAACCTTTGATGAGCTTCAGAAATTTTTGGTGTGATTTAGGTGTTTCTTTGGGTTTTTGGTCAAAGTTTTTTTTTTTTTCATTTACTATTTTGCTATGGGGTCTACCCATTCAAGGGCTGTAGCCCTGTAGTGTCCTTCATGGTCATGGTTTTCGGTGTAAAATCACGAAGTACTTGTACTGATTTTTAGGTTCCATCTTTTATCTTCTTGACACTCACTGATCATAAACTTATACGACTTGCTCCAGTGCACATCTTATTCTTGTTACGGAATCAACTTGAACCCACAATCTGTTCTCTAAGCAGGGGTGGGCGTGACTCTCTGTATTGAAAAGGCCTTAGCTCAGGCTGGAGTGTCTAGGGAAGATGTAAATTACATAAATGCCCATGCTACATCTACTCCAGCTGGAGACCTCAAAGAGTACAAAGCTCTTACCCATTGTTTTCAAGAAAACAGCGAGGTAATGCAGATGTAAATTCTTTGCTAATTTATGTCGAGGTGTATCTTTACCAAATTTTGGTGCCTTTATGATTACCTCTTTATGCAGTTAAAAGTGAATTCCACTAAGTCCATGATTGGTCACCTACTTGGAGCAGCTGGTGCTGTGGAAGCTGTGGCGGTTGTACAGGTATTAGCCTTTTCACTTTAACTGAGCTATGCAAAATCCACAGGAGAATTGAGTGCCTCCTTGGAGCTGTCAGATCTGATTAAATGTCCTTGTTATAGTAGATTGAATGTGCATACAATCCCGCTATTTCTCCATGCTAAAGATGAGACTTACTGGACAGACCAGAATTTCATTGGATATGCGTTTTCAATGCAGGCAATAAGAACCGGGTGGGTTCATCCAAATGTTAATTTGGAAAACCCAGATAAAGGAGTGGTATGCTTTCACATTTCCTATATTACGCTTTTTGTCTCCAATGTTAATATTTTGGACATTGAGCATCAACTGTGAAAATCGATTAGGATCCAAGCAAGCTGGTTGGCCCAAAGAAAGAGAGACTAGACATTAAGGTGGCTTTGTCTAACTCGTTTGGATTTGGTGGCCACAATTCATCAATACTATTTGCCCCGTACAAATGAATCATCCTTGGCGGGCTTTATGATGCAATAATCAAGCCGAAGGTATGCTTCTTCGCGCTTCATGTTTGTCTCTTTGGCCCCTTGATAAGGGGTCCATATATCCTGGGGAAACAAATTAAAACTGATACAGCAGGGACCCTACACTGGGTCCAACTCTAATGTCTTCTTCCTTTTGTCGGTTGTTTTTCAGATGGATGTCGCCATTATCGAATGTGAAGATGTTAGTGTTCACCTAGGATGCTGGGTGCTCAGTCACAAGTAACCTCCTCGCACTCTATAGATAGCTGTCGTATACAAATGGAAATTTGTCGGACAGCACAGTGGAGAAGAATCCAAGGCCAAGACATGTTGCTAGTCATTTGCCAAAATTGTTATTGTGAATTATTGCTAATCATCTGTAGCCACACTAGGCATGATGCAACCTGGTACACCATGCTAACTTCTTGTCTCTTTTTGTGTAAACATATATTGAAAGACTAGAATGTTATAGAGATCAAATTCTACAAGTTAGGTCCTATTGGTAAAAAGTGTTTTTGTTCCCCAGAACAAAATTTTTTGGTCTTTTGTTCTGGGGAACAAAAGAAGAACAAAAACGTGTTTGGTAAAACTTTTGTTCCCGGGAACAGATTTGGAACAAAAACAAGAAGTAGAAAAAAGTTGCTTCTTGTTCCCGAAAACAATTCCGAGAAACAATTTTTCTCTCATTTTCTTTTCTTCTTTCTTCTTTTATTTTTCTTTTTTCTTTTGGCCAATCGTCGGCCTTGGCCATGGTTAGCATTGGCGACCGGCCAGACGAGGGCTGGCGACCTTGCCGGAGGGTCGTCGACCCCTGGAGATGCCACGCCACGGAGAGGCTCGGTCTCGCCTAGGCAAGCCTTGCTTAGATCTAGCGAGGTCAAGCCTCGCCGGTGGCTGGGTGAGGTTGGCCTCGCTAGATTTGAGCAAGCTCGAGCTCGCTCGTGCTCGCCTAGCCACCGAGGCCACCGGCGAGGCCAAGCCTTGTGGTGCTCGCTAGGCCATTGGGAGGCTCGGCCTTGAGCCTTGCCGGTGGTCAGGTGAGGCTCCGGCAAGCTCACCAAACCTCGCCCAGCTGGTCGCTGGCAATTGGCCACAAAGAAGGAGAGAAGAAAAAAGAAGGGATATGTTTAGCAGAAATCCTAAAACTTGTCAAGAAAGTGCAATTGAATCCTAAAACTTACAAAAAGTGCAATCAAGTCACTAAAACTTGTCAAATTGGTTCAATTGAGTCCTAAAGTTAACACCGTTAGCTTTTTCCATTAAAAATGCTGACGTGGCATTTTAAATTATTTTTTATTTTCCACGTGGATTTTTAAAATTATTCTTTATTCATTTTTAAAAAAATAGATTTAAAAACTAAAAAATTAGATTTATTCATTTTATCTTATTTTCACCAAAAACTAAAAAGAAAAATTAAAAAAATTAATTAAAAAAAAAATCAGGCTCCTCTCTCTCGCCGCCGCCGCCCCGCCGCCCCGCCGCCCATCACTGGAGATTTTTTTAAATAAAAAATTATTTTTAAAATTATTTAAAATTATTTTTAAAAATTATTATTTTTAAATTATTGTTTAAAATTATTATTATTATTATTTAATTATTTTTTTAAAATTGTATAAAAAATTATTTTTTAAAATTGTTTAAAATTATTGTTTAAAATTTATTTATTTTTTTAAAAATTGTTTAAAAATTATTGTTTAAAAATCATTCTTTTTACAGTTTTGTTTTTTAAATAAATTTAGATTTTCATTTTTAGTTTTTAATCTAATTTTTAAAGATTTTGAATAAAAAATAATTTTAAAAAACCATTTGAAAAATAAAAAATTCATTTCAAATATGACGTCAATGCCACGTCGACAAATTCCGTTAGTAAATCTGACGGTGTTAACTTTAGGACTTAATTGAACCAACTTGACAAGTTTTAGAACTTGATTGCACTTTTTGTAACTTTTAGGACTCAATTGCACTTTCTTGACAAGTTTTAGGACTTCTGTTGAACATATCCCAAAAAAGAAAGGAGAAAAAAAGGAAAATATAATAAAAATATTAAAATACTAAAAGAAACAATAGAATTATACAATTTACCAAATGCATTTCTTTCTTGGGAATATAAATTTTGTGTGGTTACTGCGATGGCGCAACGCATAGTAACGCGTTTACATTCTCAATTCATGTTATTTTGTTCCCTATAACAAAAAAAAAAAACATAAATCCGTTTGGTAAAATTTTTGTTCTTGAAAACAGATTTAGAACAAAAATAAGAAATAAAAGAAATTAACTTCTTGTTCCCGGGAACAATTTCTAGAAATAAGCCAATTTTTTCTTTTCTTTTTTTCTTTTGTTTTTCTTGTTTGCTGCGGCCTTGGGTGGCCGCTTGTCAACTGCCGGCCACCTCCAGCTGGCTGCGGCCACTATCGGCCGATCGCCAACCGTCACCGACCGCTATTGCGACTGTCAACCGCCGTCATCGCCACCGCCCGACCGCCGACGTGGCCGCCGACCGCCGCCACTCGTCGCTGCTGCCCACCGCCCGTCGCCGCCGACCACTGTTGCAGGACCACCGGCCGTCGACTGTCGCCGCCGACCACCGCCGCACAATCGTCGCCCACAGCCCACCGGCCGTCGCCTCCCATGACCGCCCGTCCGCCGGAGGTGAAGGGCTGTAGCGATCGGCGGTCCATGAGCAAGAATAAAAAATAAATAAATACAAAAAATAAAAAATCGTACCAAACGCATTTCTATTCTTTTTCTATTTCAAGAATAGAAATTTTGTGTAGTTACCAAATATCTTATTTTACTTAGAAATTGTTCCCCGGAGTAGAATTAGGAAAGAACTATTTCTGAAAAGAAACTGTTCCCCGGCTAAGAAGCGTTATCATGTGCACCCCAAGCGCGTTCTTATACTCAGAAATTGTTCCCGGAAACATAAAAAAAAAAAAAAAAATTATTTCTGTTCAAAAATTATTTTCCAGAACGGAAACGTTGCCAAACGTGCCCTTATTCTCCGGCGATTCTCTTTTCTATTTTGTTCTTCTTTGGTTCCATGTGCTATTCTGTTTCTTCTTTTCCAAATTTTCTTGCCCCATTCTTTCAATGCTTTTCTCGGTGGTTAATGGGATAACCCTTGGTGAGCAGGAAGAATGATGCCACGCTTGAGGATATGCGCTCTTGGGGAACTATGGAAATCGGCGCGAAAATGAACAGAATGCGTCTGGCTACATAGAAAGTCCGTGAAAAATCCTAAGTGAAAAATGTTCAAATTCAGGAAACCGGACCATGATGTAAGTAGAAATGGCAAGTGGCCCTGGCATGATCCGTAAGGGCTTGGGACATGGGTCAGACCGGCATGCCGTGCTGATCCTTGGGTTGGCCCACGGGGCCAGATCCCATGCAGCCCCTCAGGCCGCCTGCAACACATTTGAGTTTGCAATAGGGTTGTGGGGTCTTTCGCATTTTGAACACAAAGAAGAACAAATTTATTAGAGGAACAACGTGCGCAAACCATATGTTCGGGATGCAGCTGACGGATGCTTAGGCGGTTTAAGAACTGTACTTAAAAAAATGCTCAGTCTATTGCACCTTCATTTAAATTATATGTACAGCAAAATTGCACCATAAACCAATTGGTCTATGATTCTAGCACCAGGTATCTCGCAACTTTCTGCGCACTAATTCACACAATCACAAGCGCTCAAATGCATCCAATATGCTGGACATGGTCACAGTTTCTATTCACTTGCCTTTCATTTTGCTGGCTTTATTTGCCCTCTTCTTAAACTTATTGCTTTTAAGGGAGAGCGCACTCGAGGCACTCTTGCCTTCGAGCATTTTCGTCATCTTCACAACACTTGTCATTCCCTTCCTCGCTGCTGCCCGATGCTCTGGTCTCCGGCTCATCATCTTACGATCGAGGGGCCAGTAGGCATAGGGCTCAAGCTTGTCCTTCCTCTTCAAGTCTCCACGAGCTTTCTTACTAGCATACTCATTCCCTGTGTAAGCCCAGCCTGATTCTGTCGTCTTTCTACGCTTCTGGGCTTTCCTTGAAGAGTCCACGGAAAGATAACTACCAGCTTCACTCCTGGAATCTGAATCTGGGTTGGCTGCCGAGGATTTCTTTGACCCCTTTCCCTCATGGATTACTAGACGACCTTCGGAGTCTATCTCCAGGTCATCATCAGACTCTGCCTTCCGTTTTCCTTGCTGGGATCCTCTAAGGGCTGACCTCATTTTCTGCCGATCAAGCATATCGAGAGGTTCGTCCTCCAATTGGTCCAAAAGGTCTTCTGGCAGGCTTTTGGCAGATCTATGCGATCTCTTAGACCTAGACAAATTGAGCATTTGTATGAGTCCAATGGTAGGATGGTAGCTGGCTACGTAATTCATCAGACAGTCTAAAGAAAGCTCTTCAACAATACAAGTGAAATGAGACGTATTAATGAGGCATATGGTTCCTATTTTTAAAAATAAATAAAGTAATTCGTCCAACAATGATAACAGAAATCTCTTTACAAAGATAAGTGAAATGAGATGTGCATGAATGAGGTCAACCTTCCGTCTGGCTCAAATATGTACAAGTTGCTAATATTTTGAGCAGAAATGTCTCGCCTACCTAAAACATGCACATAAATTTTTTGCAAGAGTACCGCATCAAGTACCCACCGTAATGAAGTAGCCTTTGACTTTAACAATGAGGAAGCCCTGCTCCGTCTGCCAATATTTGTCTCACTGTCCATATAATCAGTCTCACCATCTGCGCTGTCTTCATCACCAGAATCAGAAAATATCTTTGTATGATTCCATCTGCTAAGCCTGATGAGGGAGAGAGAGGAAGAGAGAGAGGAGGATTAGTACAGTTAAAAACTCCGATGGATGTGGTAAAACAACGTAATGAGGGGAAAGTTGACTGATAACACTCTTTCCTGACAGTAGATACTACTTTAATTTTACTGATTTAGATCTGCATTAGACATCTCATGCATCTCTGTTTATGTTTGCAAATTTGTCGGGCTAAAGCATGGTAATCATCAGCCAGAAAATAACAGGCATAAGGCCAATCTGAGCTTGCTTGCTGCTGCTTCAATCTTCCCGATTTGGACATGGTTAAAAGCATGCATATGATCAGCATGTATAATGAGAATTCATTTACTAGTTCAGCCTGAGACAGCATATCTTAAGAGTAACTAAGCATCCTTTCCAGAATTAATTGGGAAAAAGCAATGAACTAGGATATCCTTAAAGATAAGCCTTGAGGATTTTTTTCATTTGAAGGCCCTGATGGGAATATCTTATTCCTCTCCGAGTCACACTAGAGATGGCAGAGGTCTGAACAAGAGTGCAGGATGATGCTCAATGGAAAGTTTTACGATTAGAAATGGAAAGCTGAACATAGGATGCATACACATGCCTGTGCCCTTGCTTTTGAGAGAGAGAGAGAGAGAGAGAGAGAGAAAGAGAGAGAGACAGACAGACAGACAGACAGACAGACAGACAGAACAGACTAAACACATTTACATACTCACTCTTTAAGTATCGCGATCCAAAAGATAATTCATTCAGAAAGCAGCAAAATGCTGTAGACTATAACAGAAGAGTCATAGCAATCCCATGCGGTCATAGGACGCCTTCTTATCCAAGAAAGTCGATTCAGAAGTGACATGCAGAAAATGTAAACAGCAAAATCCACCAATCTGAATTTGTTTGCATTTGAGAGACAGAGACAGAGACAGACACCTGGATGTGGTTGCTTTGGACAGATGAGACCTGCTTTCCTCTGAATTCGTTGCTCGCTTTCTCTCCTTTCGCTCCTTAATCTATATGGAGAAATAGTTAGCAAAAATTTCAGAGGACACTTGATAGAATTCCATGGGAAGATGATAAAAGTACCTTTCTTATGTTAGTAAGGAGTTTCATGTGTTCTTCAGGCATTACAGCCTTTACAGCATCCAAGCCACATCTCTTGACTAGCATTTCCAGGAGGACTTTAACCTATCGAAAAATAGTAAGCAGAAGAATTAATCCCCACAGTAATATCAGTTAACAGCTCACCCACAGCATGATGGGGCGAGATTTTCCCAGTATTGTAGTAATCAGATAAAAACCAAACAACGATGCTGACTCTAGCCGTCAAATAGACAGCCAGAGACAAACTCGTTCAATGATTCAACTGGGGAAAAGAAAAAGAAAAGGAAAAAAAGGGAAAATTGAAGGACTAAAAGGGCTGCAGAAGGAAAAACCAGCTGCAGGCCCATTATATCTCTACACTTATATCTCTTATTGAGCAGCTATCTACATAAGGAAAAAAACATAAAACGTATGGTTTGGTATCAATAGTTCATAACATTTTTCGACAGTCAAATTGATGATAGTTAGCTTCTTTAGTTAGGTAAAAACATTCTTCTGAACACGAAACCTTGGTAAGGGTGGGACCTCATCCTCTATAACACCAAGCAACTTTAACGAAAAGGATTCTAGGTTCCACAGCTCAGAAGAACTCCAGAAATAGTTACACACCTTAGAAAGAAGAAAGCCTGCTTCTTCCAAGAGAATATAGAACAGAGGAAAAACATATGACTTAAAGAGCAACAAAAACCTTGCAGCATAAGACACAACTTAATTTAAGAAAAAAGGAGATAATTTGAAACCTTTGATTTAAAATGATTTTTTGTGTTATCTTGCCACTTCAACAAGCCTTCCACCATGCTTCCCAAGTGCATCTGCAACGAATCAACTTGAGATTTGGCAACCAGTACCTTTAGAAGACCTAAATTTGCCTGCATAAGTAAATGGATTCCATGAAGCCAATCACTCGCCATTACAATAAATCAATATCCACATGAACATAGGACGAACTTACCTTAATTATTTCTCTGTTCTTTCTCTGAAGAAGAAGAAATGTGGAAGGCAGAACATTGTATGCAGTTGAGACAAGATCTGTGAACTCATAAGCCAAGCGAGCCAGGCCTTTTGCTGCAGCACTGATCATATGAGGAGTTTCACCTGCCAAACCTCCAGCTACCTGCTCCAACAGCATAGCTAAAGAGTAAGTACTAATCATTATTATGCCTTGCTCAATTTTCAGAACCCATATCCCCAGACAGAAGGCAACGTTAACAGAGCTGGACATATTAAACCTGGCCAGAAAACTGGCACTTAGTACATGACTTAGAATGTCAGCAATCAACAACCAGATAGACTACAGACCATGTTAAAAAATTGAAGCAAGTTTTCCTTTCTTCCCCCCTTTTCTTCATCACCAAATGCATGCCCAATTTCCACAAGGATGTCGTATGCCCTGTTTCTAGTCTTCTTGTTAGCCTGTGAAGGCAAATATAATCTAGTAAGCATCTTATCAGGAACCTGATTAAAACAATAAAAATAAAAAGCTGATATATCATATAGAGTAACAAAGGCACTATAATTAGTCAACATAAAGTACCTCTTTCAAAGCCAATATTATCTCGGTTAAGAATGAACAGATGATCTCAGGTTTGGTTTTGTCTGAACCATCCTATAAACAAGGAAAACTTTTAAGCATTTTATCCATCAATAGAATATTAAGATATTTGAATGGATTGGAAGAAGGCTTTATCATACTTAATCAACAGAAAAGCTAGAGTTTCAACCTTAGAAAGATGGACTATAAGAAAGTACAAGCATTCGAGCCTATAACGTTTTGCTGAAAAATGACATGCGGGTAGCACTTCAACCATAAGCTTCAGCAACTCCTCGAGCTTTGATGAAAGAAACCTATCATAATTCTTGAAAAAAAACAGAAAACACAACAAAATTGTAAAGGAGTAAGAAACACAGCCAATGTTTGTGAAATCAAAAGCTAAACACCACAAAAACTCACAATCATCAAGCTAGGGAGTCAGATTAAGTATTTCAAACAGGCCTCATAACGCCTTTCATTCATAGATTCAAATAAAATGCACAAAAGGAATTGTGTTTTTTTCTAGGGCAGGTAAGAAAAGAGTCAACCAATTAGGGCTCTAAGTCTGGGTTTCAATATGCATGAACTGTCTTGCTGTCAACAATGAACCCAATCCGTTCCATTCAATGCATTATTAAACTAAGTATAAAGTTCTACTCTTTTTGGGATGTTATAGAAAAAAAAATTCATCAAATTGCATTCAGTGGAAATATGCAGAGATAAACCGAACCAAAGAGATAAGTACCTTAAGCATTACTGAAAGAACTTTGTATGCCTTCTTCTGGATAAAACCGTCTGCATCCTGCAAAGAAGCCTCAAATTTTGTTACCTCAACTTGTAGTCTGTTGTTGAAATCATCTTGAGTAAAACAAGGGATATACGTAGATTCACTGGCTAACCTGCAATGCTGGCTGTATAGCTTTAAACAGAACATCAACCTCTGCGATATTCAATCCAGGCAAAAGAGAAGCAGCCAAGTCAAATAGCTTTCCCCTGCATATATTGTGACCCGAAAAGCTAATTTGTCAGTGAATCCAGCATCCGCATTCACTTTTGCCAAGAGAATACAGATGCATACGGTAAAGAGGAGTAACATTAAACTGATGCAACTAAACACGAGCTGTGAAAAATACATGAACTAGAGTGAATGGGAAGGACAGACCGAAGAACAGAAGGTGAACTTTCATTGGATGTATCATCACTTTCCATGGAGTTTGGCTTTCTAGAATCGGGCACTTTCGCAGCTTCCAGAGTGACTTTCAGTAGCTTTTGCATTGTACTTTTATATAGTCTTGATATTACTGCTTTATCTGCTATTGAAGACAATGCAGCAATTGTAGACTGCATAGAGTGCAAAAAAAGTCACTAGCAAGTATCAACCAATCTAATGACAGCACCAAACAAAACACAGGTTTTAGAACAAAACTCGGCAAGACTTGTTACCACTCTCAAAGCACAGCTTTCATCAAATACTAGAACCAGGGCCATTTCTTAGGTAAACTCATACAATGCACATTAAAGCGCACAGTTCATTAGATCTAACTAAACAAGAAAAGTTATAGTACCTGGAGACAGCCACCGTCATCTTTTTCGGAATTCAGAAAGATTCCAGACAAAACTGACAAAAATTCACGTGCAGATGACCTCAGTGCACTCAAATTATCAGTGGCAACCTGCCGAGTGTAACGAGACACAGCTTTCTCTGCAGATGTACCGAACTCAGTGCCTGAAGATTCATCATTTTCATTCAAAACCCTGTGATTCTGATTAATAAGTAGTTGCAGGCTGGAACATATTACACCACGAACATCAGGTTCTTCACGAAGAGCTCTGCATAATGCATTCTCCAAGTCTTTCAAACTTTGAGCTGTATCCACAGCATAGTTGCAAAATGATGGCAACAGGGACCATAAAGAGTATACAAGGGCATCTGCACTTCTAGCTGAAACGACTCTTCCTTCTAGCTCAAGCTGGCAAAAGTCATGTGTGACTAACAGAACAAACAAAAGGAGGCAAATTTTAACTGACCCCTAGCTCCATACCTTACGTGCTTTCTGTTTTATAAAACCAACTGAATCCAGAACTGATTCCATGAAATAGCTCAAGTGGGCACCTACGGTGTACTGCTTCAAAACTGGGAAGAGCCAGACATTCACCTCAGATAGGTCATCAGACTCCAGATTGAGGGGGAGAAGGCTTAAAAACATTTCAGGACCAAGGGCGACAACTGCCGATCCAACACATTCATGCAACTACACCACAACAGCATTATAAGTCAACAGGCAAAAAAAAAAATTAACAATATTTTTTTTAAACAAGAACAGAAGTGAGAATCGACCGAGTATAAATCTCAAGTGAAAATCCTAATACAATTCATTCCCATTAATTTCTGGAAGCATTGGACTGCTCAAGAGCTCAAATCAGATTGCAGCTATAAAATTGAACTGATAGACGACTGCACACAGATCCACAAATATTTTATTGATATCTCTAAGAGAGAGAGGGAGCACAAGTAAATGTTCATGTGATATGCATTTCCAGTTGAGTTATTGAGAGGGAGAACGCACAAGTAAATGTTCATGCAATATGCATTTCCAGTTGAGAAAATTAAATACCAAATATATATGAAAAATCAAATTACCACATTCTTTTTGCAATCCTTCCAAAAAACCAATATCCCAACAGGTGAAAGGGAATGGCATGCCAAGGAAACTGCTGACACTCTTGCTTAGAACACAGAATTGCAACTAGTAAAGAGAAGCACACAACTCCCCAAAATATAAACATGCCCAAATGGAAGCGTAAGCTGAATTGCAGATTGAAGTGACCTAAATAATGTAGAAAAATTTCTGCTAAGTAACAACTGCAGTTAAATAAATACGCACCTGTTTCCTGTAAGGAAAATCTTCATCAGGCAACTTCTGTATGTCTCCCAAGCTCTTAAGTGTTCCTCTCAGAAGGTAAGAAGCATTATTTCCTGAAAAATAAGAGTTTTTAAATTTTGAGAAGCTTATTTACAAGAAAAAGTCAAAACAGATCTTTTATGCAAGCACAGCATACACGATAGAAGGCAAGAATGGGACTCATTAAGATTATTCCAGTACATAGCAAAGAAACACCAACCATGGGAGATAAGAGAGTTGACGAAACAACTTTACCACTGTACTGCTTAGAATAATCATCATTTCTTAGGATGACTAGAAAAATGCATCAACTTAAAATGACACCTAGAAGTCACCCCGCTACAATTTATACAGCACATTAAATGATAACAGAGCCTGGGAAGATGAATTTCTTGGTTCACAGAGAGAGAGAGAGAGAGAGAGAGAGAGAGAGAGAGAGAGAGAGAGTATACCTAATCTTTTAAAAGTAGCTGAAATAATTTGGAAGGCTATATCCCAGACAGCACTAAAACGATAATCCAGCAAACTCTCAATAGTCACACAAATTCTTTCAATGCAAGTGGGTCCAGACTTTCTTGATTCTGTGTTTGCATGTATCTTGATCTGCTCCACCCCCTGATTGATCAAATCTTCATCAATGCAAGAGTCTATGAGACTCTTGAATGTTTCTGCTGAAGCAAAAATGGCTTCCTCGTGCTCAGATGGCAGAATCTCTGCCAAAGCAAAGAGGGAAAGATAAGATAGCATTCATTTTGTTCCCTCTCTCGAACTAAGAAGCTAAACACTGACTTCAACGAGAAATCCAAGAGATGCCAAATGCAAATTGAGCTATATTTCTTCTGATGTAACAGAGGAGGAGAAATTATTAGAACTGATAACTCACCTCTAAGTGCATTGAATATCAGGTGGAGCTTAACAACGCATATTTGCCTATTCAAGGAATAAACTTTTTTCATTCCAGCATCCAGTAAACGAGCAGTGAATGTCATGCCATCCACAGATGTTTCGCTTGTAGATACTAAATGAGCTAATAAGCATAACAACTCAAGCAGGGCTTCAGGAGACACTTCTGAAGTTGGATATAGACAGAGAGCACTCAAACCATCTGTTACGCGCCTAGTAACAAGGGGCTGGCGAAGTTCCAAAAGGGTTTTGAAGTACTTAAGAGTATTGGTTGTATACTTCAATGACATGAATGGTAGACACTCTTTCAAAGCGTCGAGAACATAAAGGACTTCCTGTGCTCCTCTAGATCCTTCTGTAGCATCGCCTTTTGATCCACCAGCAAGCAGTAGAAATCTTTCAAACATGCTCGTTAATCCTTCGCTTGCAGGCACTACTGCTGGCGTCCCGTGAAAGCTTTGCAAAACATCCTGTAAACAGAGGTGCGATTGCCTTCTTATCTGTTGAACACCAGCAGGAAAAGTATTTTCATTACTTTAGCTTCATGTATTGAACATCGCAAGAGATGACCACATACAGAAACTGCTCTGTTAAAAAATTCCCGAATTTCCATTTCTCAAAATCCCACCTACTATCAGATGAGAAGTCTAAACTCTTAATTCTAGGAAGAGAGAAACTAGCACTTAAGAAATCACCAAAAATGAAAGTACAAGAAATCATGAAAAACTAAAAATTGACAATAATTGCCAAGGAATTGTTGCAGCAGGAACTATTAGACCTGCATTGATCTTTCTCAATCCCACAAATGCAATTTAAAGAAATGGGCAAGGCAACCATAGTATCAAATTCGAATTTTTCTCATCAAACACTGCCCACCACCGACTTAAATCACCGAAGGGTCATACAGAGGCCGAACAAAAAATCACCTTCGGGTGCGAGTCGGTCACGAAACCGAGCAGAACTCCATACAATTGCGCCACGCTAGACCAATTCGCATTCTTAGAAAGGCACAACAAATGCGAAACGCACTTCAACCCCGACCCCACCGCTCCGGGCGGCAAAGAACCGCCGCGGACCACCTTGAGAACGAGCTCCGACATATACTGGCTCCTCTTCCTCACCACGGAAGCGGCAACCTTGGGCAACAGCAGGCAGAGTATCGTCATCAGCGACTCCACGACGTGGCCCTGAGGATCGGGGCCGGCGGAGGCGGAGAGGATCCTGTCGAGCGACGAGCAGGTGGCGCCGAAGTAGGCGATCGGGGTGCGGGGCAGGTTCTGGTCCTTGAGCTCCTGGGACATGGCGCCGATCACGGCGCAGAGGTGCTGGTGCTCGTCCCGCGCGGAGCCGCCGTAGCGGGCGAGGATCGAGCCGCAGAAGTCGTCGTCCTCGGCGGCGGCGGCGGGGTCGTGGGGAGGTGGCGGCGACGCCGCGTCGAACTCGATGCCCTCCATGGTCGGGGGCGGAGAGGCGAGTGGCGAGCGTCGGGGGCGGCGGCGGAGGAGGAGCTCAAGGTTTAATGGCGGACTGAGGGGATAAATCTTGGTCGGTCGGTGGAGCTGGGGAGATGATGATGATGGTTGAAGTTTTAGGGTTTATCGAATGGGCTTGAGCAAAGGCCCGACCGACGTTGCTAGGCCCAGCCCAACTAAACCTGTAACGAGGCCCAATTTTTTTTTTGGGTCTCTATTAATGGCAATGACCTCTGAAAGATAACCTGGGCCTGCTGGCCGCATAGACCCGTTGAATACATCAGTGTCATATATAGAGTAGAGATGCCAAATGGGTCGGACTGCAATGCTCAGCAGCGGAGCAGGCGGTGTCGGCATGGCTTGTTTGTGGAGCAAGCCGTGCTTAGGCACGGCGCAACATGTGACCCATCACTCTATGCTTGGGCATGCCTATATTTTTAGTGGTCGATGACTATCGATCATGGGCGCAAAAGTTTGAAAAAAAAATTGCACAAAGGGCCCTTTAGGACACAAATAAATGGGAAAAAATGGCATGTGTTGGACTGAACCGTCACGATCCATAGGCCCAGGCCACACATGTCCAGCATGGGCCTCGTACTATGCTAGGCCGAGGTGACGTGTTCGGCTATCTTGGCACACACCAAACACATTAATATGGGTTGGCCAGGCACGGCCCATAACAGACTGGATCATGTTGAGCCCGGCCCATTTCACACCACTAGTTGTCAAATGGGTGTAGCCACGACAACGGGTGACATGAAACTTAAATTTGAGACAATCCAACAAATATGACGAGTTCATACAGCCACTCCAAATGGCCCTTCTTCAAATATCTGGGCCGTTGCCTAGGTAGAAGCGATAAGTTATTCTATTCAAAAGATGCCTTAAATCAATTGACAAATGGTAAAATTGAGGGCTTTATAGATGATAAAATTTTAGAGAAGTTCTACGTCAAAGAATTTGCGTGATGTGGAGCAATTTATATATCATATTTGACCTATAATTTATTTGATTAAGTTTTTAAATGAAAGTGGATCTAACTTAATAAGTTGATGGACTCAAACTTAGGCCCCATTTGGTTCGACTTTCTTTGCATTTGGCAAATATTTTTGAAAATTTATTTGCCAAATGTGAGCATTCCCAATGCCGAAAGCTGAATGCTGGGGAGGAGCTGCTGGCTCGTTTGGTTCAACTTTGGGGAAATGCAAAGCCATTTCCCCAAGTAACTTTGAATGAATGGGCATTTTGTGAAGGCAAGTCTGTTTAGAAACTCATTTGTGTATATATTTTGCAAAGCAATTTTAAGGTGAAAAGAAAAAGGAAAAAAAGAAAAGAAAAGAAAAGGGAGGAGGAGATGTAGCTACTCGGCAATGGTGTTGGTGGTGGTGGGGAGGTGGCTGGTGGCGGTGGCGGTGGCGGTGGTAGTGGCGGTGGGGGGAGGCGGCTTGCTTGAGGTCAGTAACTAGGTCGCGCGACCCAAGCGACGCCCAAGGTCAGCCGACCTCAGGCGAGGCTTCCCAGCAGCCAGATCTGGCCGCTCGCGGCTGAGCGCCACCCGCCAGCTGAGCTTCACGATGGAGCAGCAAGTCCAAGGAAGAAGAAAGACGAGGATGAATAGTATTTTTCGAGGGTAAAAGAGGAAAAAATAATTATCAGTAAGAGCAATATTGGAAAGAAAAAAAATTCATTAAACCTTAGACTAGCATTCCGAAAATGTTGAAAGCCCAAAGTAGGTCCAAACCTGCTTTGGGCTTTCAACATTCCAAATGCTAGCATTTGGCAAATGGAAACTCAAAAATGTGAACCAAATGCAAAATATTTTCCCCAAGAGGCATTGGGGGCCCAAAGCCCATTGGAAAAGCCGAACCAAACGGGTCACATGAGCATTGGCATTTTGGAGATGCAATTTCCACTGTTCATCGCGTTAGTGTTCATCTTCTTCTTCCTCACCCATCTTCTTCCCCACCTGAGAGTCGCGCTTCTCCGGCAGCCGCCACCGCCGCCTAGGGTTGCGCGTCCCCAATGATCACCGCCTAGGTCGCGCAAACCACAGGCGGCAGTCGTGCATCCTTGGTGACCACCGCCTGGGGTGGCACGACCTTAGGCAGTGTTGCCTGAGGTCCACGTGACCCAAGCCACGCCGCCTGGGGTTGCGCGGATCTCGGGCGGCATCGCCTGGCACGCGCGAACCAGGCGACGTCGCGAGTGGCCAGATCTGGCCGCAGGGAAGCCTCGCCTGAGGTTGGGCGACCTCGGGTGTCGCTTGGGTCGCACGACCTAGGCAGCTGGGTTGCGCGACCCAGGGTGTCGCCTGAGGTCGCCAACCTCTGGCGAGCCACCTCCCCCACCACCGCCACCACCACCACTAGCCACCTCCCCACCACCACCAGCGCCACCGCCATCACCACCAGCTGCTCCCCCACGATTTTCCCCTCTCCAGCTGCATCTCCTCCTCCCTTTTCTTTTCTTTTTTCCCTTTTTCTTTTCACTTTAAAGTTACTTTGCAAAATATACATAACTAAACACACTTGCCTTCGCAAAATGCCCTTTCACTCAAAGATACTTGGGGAAATGGCTTTGCATTTCCCCAAAGTTGAACCAAACTCTCCCTCTCGGCACTCTCTTTAGATAAATGTATCGGACTTCTATTACGGGGTACCAACAAATGGTATTAGAGTTGGCCCTAATGGTAAATTGGTGGACCCCCAATCCGATAAGGAATCTTAAATGCAAAATGGTACTTGGATTAAGTGGATTATTGATATGCATGTGTGAGTTGTGTCGGAAAGAATCTCACGTTGAACAATTACTGTGGTGTGGAGCAGTTTATTAATCATATTAATCTATAACTTATTGATTTTAACTTTTGAGTGAATATGGATCTAACTAGAAATGTTGACAAGATCAAACTTCTATCGTGTGCTTTCAACATTAAACACTAAATTGATCTCAATTTCATGTAATGAAAACCTTTCATTCGGGCGCGAGAGGGTTATACTTTCCCTACCTAGCCTTGAGGGCGAAAGTACGAATCCAGCCATTCAAATTCTAGATTTAAACCTAGAAACGCAAAAATCAACACGAATGGCTCAGACCATCTTAGACAACCAAGCTTGAAACGGATATTCCGAAAGACCAAACGGAACAAAAGGCCAAGATGCCCATCCCGTGCTGGAAAGCCAAACTCAAGTCCATGTCCTGTCCGGCGCTTAATTTTGAAACAGAAAAGAACGAAAAAGACAAGGAAGAAGGCGATCCTCCAATGACAGCGACATCATGGCAATTGCCGCTGAGGTGATGTCGCCGATAAGTGCAAGAAGAAAAGACAGAGGCTGGACATTGGTCGAAAATATCATTTGGGTGAGACTAGTGACAAAGCCGGTGGTCCCTCCTCGATCTCGTCGGATGGCCGCCGTTGCTTTGGCCCTCGCGGTGGCGTCCCGTGACAGAAGATGTAGCCCACAAATTTTCATCCCGATTGCGAAGTGTGGATACCTGACATGTTGGTGGGTGAAGGATAGAGAGTGTGCATCGAGCGAGAGCGGCCCGGAAGCCATGTTTTGCGTGGTGCAACGTCCCTATTGAGAGAATTCTCCGATGTCTTTTTTCGGATAAGCCTGCGTAGTGGTCCTTATGCGGTGCGAGGGCATTGAAGAGGCAAGAGTTGCTTGGACCTGAATCTGCATGAAACGGATCAATCTTAGCCATTAACCATGCAGGTTCGTGGTGTGTCTCTATTGAGAAATAGATATCCGATGGCCCCTTTTTGGGTACGCCTCTACGGAGGTGACAGTCGCCTAGGCCCAAATCCACATGAAAATGGGTCAATCTCGGCCGTTAATCTTGCGAGTTCTTGCAGCTTATGGTTTTTAGATGATCACCAATCAAATTGTGTCTGATCTACGGATTTGAGTCCAAACAAGTTTTTTCCTTTTCTGCATTAGAGACCATGTGCAACTTTGCTTGTGCTCCGTGTGAGCTCAACTTATGGTCAATATCGGTGGGCTTAAATTAAAGTGACGTCCTAATAGCCCTTGTTTAGAAGCAGTAATAAGAGGATTAGGTGGGAAACCTAGGCAGCCAGTCTCATTAAAGCATGTGCAATGCAGCGGCATCTTCCGAACTACTGTTTGGCAAGAATTGGGGAAATCACGTCCTTCAAAATTGTCTTCCACCACGTTGTTTAAGAATAGCGTAAAAGCAAGTACAATTGCCTCTTTTTTTCGTTGATTGGATTAGGAAAATTTAGCGGCACAACTTTTTCTTGCTGTTGTCAAAAGTAAGATTTTATCCATCTCCACAAAAAACAAAAGAAACAACAAAGTTCAACTGCAAAGCAAGATAAATCCCAAATAATTTCAAAACAAAACATCATTAGAACAAAATTAGAGATCACCTACTCAAATAGCAAAATTGTTGATTTCCTCAAACTAAAATTGATGGTCGATCACCAAACTTGTCTTCAGTATTAAGTACACAACAAGAATTCCTTCTGTTGTTACGGCTTTGTCATCCGGCGATCTGCATTTAGATTTGGTATCCCCAACACCATCGCCGTTCAGAATAAAAAAGGTTAACTAAGCATAGATTTGATTGTGATAGTAAAATCTTCACAAAACTCCTCATATCTCTTGCAAATGGACTTGTACGCCAAAGAAATCCAAGGGAGGCGAAACCTCGAAAACATACACACAAAAATTCCCAAATTTATATTAGATTGAGATAGAAATCTCCTCAAATGGGAGAGAAAAACTTCTAGATCTAAAATAGATCAAAAGGAAAAAGCTCTCTAAATGGGAGGAAAGCAAGGAAAACAAAACAGAGAACTAAATTAGTAAAAGAAAAAGGGAGAGGAGGGAGAGATCTAACTCAGACCCTCCCTCTATGGAGATTGAAAAAGAAAGTTGTGTGGAGATAACTCTCCAACTCAAAAGACACCTTTGTGGCACTTTCCCCGATGTTCAAAGATTTTCACGTTAAAAAGACAAAAAAAGAAAAAGAGAACGTCACAAAATTGTAAGATGAGGACAATCTCATTAATATGGAAATGAGGCCTTGTTAATCAGTACCCTAATGCATTATTTCACATGAGGAAAATATTTTGATTTTCAATACAATGATTACATATGATACAAGATAAACAGTGCACTAAAAAAAGGTTAGGTTTTTTCCTACACGGTGGTCAATTCTGTTGGTAGATGTCGGAGCCATTGCAATGACAACCTCAAGTTGATCCGTTCAAATTGACCTAAAATGGAAGAACTTGGTGGAAGAATTCGATTTGATCTCTGGTAAATCGGCAAAAGGTTTAGGAGCGAAACGGAAATCTTCCGTCATTCCAGTGGGGCAAACTAGCATATTACCAAATAAAATAGGGGGGGTGTCTTAACTGCAAGGAACTGGTCAGCATCAACCAAAGGAATATGCCAAGAAACAGAGGAATCCCCCTCAACCAATCGACCCGAAGGATGGAGATGGCAAGAGCTTGACCAGCCAAGCCAGCAGCCGCAAAGCGGCTTCCTCCAATTAACACGTGCCTCATCGTTCACCACGATCTCTGTAGCCATCTCTATCTCCATCTCAATCTCTGTGGGACTTTTTTTTATGCTGTCGAAAGCGAAGAAGAAGAAGAATCTAATGGTGGGTATTCCCAAGAATTCTAGGGGAAGAAGAGTGTTACGATTTTCCCGTGTAGATGTTAGTAAGTGACGAAGAAATCCCACTTTTTTACTTCGAAAGATCAATTTAATGCTCACCAAACAGTTCCCTGAATGGTGGGTTCCTTGGATGACGATCTAAAAACCCGAATTCATAGAGGATCTGCTCATGCATATGCCCACAGGATCAAAAGAGAAATTGCTAATGACAGAGCAAGAACGAACAGAAGAAATTGTTGTTTTCGTTTTCCCATCTAAGTGTCAATCAAGTGTTGAAAAGATCCCATTTTTTACTTCGAAAGTCAATTTAATCCGCACCAAACAGTATTCTAGATGGTGGGTTTTCATTGAACACCGATCTGCAACCCAAATTCGAAGAGTATCTGCTCATGAACATGCCCAGAGAATCAAAAGAGAAATTGCTAATGAGAGAGCAAGAACAGAGAAGCTGCAAATCGAGAGCATTGCAATTGCATTTCATGTCATAATCTCTTTTTGGTTTTCGGCTGTTCTACTACCCAAGCAAATTTATATACAATTACATCTCCAAATACCACAATAAGCCCCCAGAAAAAATAAAAATGGAGCTCCCGATCCGGAGCCACCGAGCCATTATTACTGCACGAACCGCCATCTGCCACCACCTACCACCGCTTCCTCCCTTCTTTACCCCTACACCTACCACCACACGGCGGCACCGCCTGAGCTGCCCCTCCTCCTCCTCCCGGCGCCGCCGCCGCATCGGCTGTCGTCCCACAGCCTCACCACGGCTCCGTCCAGCGCCCCCGCGTCCTGGCACCTGTACCACCACGTCTCCCCGCTCCTCGCCTTCAACACTCTCTCCCAGCTCTCCCACCACTCTCCTCCCCCGCAAGACCCGCCCTCCCCGGCGTCCCCCTCCTCCTCCTCCGCCTCCGCCTCCGCCTCCGCCGCGGACGAATCGCACACGTACTCGCACTCGCCGTCGTCCTTGTAGTAGGCCGTGAACTTCCTCCTCCCCTTCGTCACTCCGTCGCCCATCTCGCTCCGGAGACAGTAGTCGCCGCCCGACGTCGAGGCCGCGCTCGAACGATCATCGGCGGCGGCGGCATCGGCCGGCCGCCGCTCCTCCTCCTCCGGGATCGGGCCGCCGACCGCGCCCCCCACGTCGACGCGGGGCGCGGCGGGCCCGGGCTGGCGGCGGCGGAGGCGTACGGCGGAGGAGCCGGCGGCGGCCCGGATGCCGAGCACGCTGACGGCGGCGGTCACGACGGCGACCAGCGTCCAGAGGTTGTTGACCACCGTGAAGAGCCCGAAGCTCACGTACTGGAACGCGAGCGCCTCCAGCCTGGAATCTATGGCGTCGTTCATCTCGTCCCCGCTTTCTCTTCTCCACGCGCCTCCCTCGCCGGACCGGCTCCGCCGCGCCGCGGCGGTTTCTTTTTTCTCTGTGGAGTGGTGGAAGGTAGGAAGGTGGAAGCGAGCGATGAGCACGAGGTTCGGGGGCGGGGTATTTATACGGTGCAGAGGAGGGGAGGGGAGGCGCGAGGAACGCGAGCCGTCGGATGGGCCAACTTGGGGGGAGGGAGGGGATCCGATGGAAGATGCCGAGAATCGAGATGGCAAGATGCTAAATGCTATGGTAAGATGCGCTGCGCTGCGGGGGCTATATATTACTACCGGGAGATCTTTAGGACACGTGTGGCCCGGCGAGTGGTCCGGGGGCTCGATGGCGGACGCACCTGATGCTGACCCCTGGGAAAGTGTGCGCGAGTGTGTGCGTAGGAACAACCTAAAATGGCTACTGGGTGGGGTCCCTCGATTAATGATCATTATGCGCCCTCTGTGGTTGGACTAACATATATCATGTATAGTGAAATTTCATTTGATATTTGGAAGCTTTTTGTTGGGTCGAAATTGATATTTATGAGTTGGCCAGGCGAACCTTGTAACATAGAATCTAGGTTTTTCTACGAGGCTTTAGAACATGGCGAGGATAGTATGGGAAATTTAGAACACTAGTGCTCTGGGCCAAGTGAACCGTGTAATTTAAATCTAGGGTTTTATATGAGACTTTAGAACGTGCCGAGGATAGTATGGGAAATTTAAAACGCTTGTGTTCTAGGGGCTTTCATCATTGTCAATCATCTCCTTATTCGGATCTATCTAGGTATCTGAATATTTTTTTTGGAATTCTCGAGAGCTTACTTTTCTAATGATTCATTTCTTTTTTAGTGTGAAATCGCGAACGAGAGCAGGTGCGGCTCACTTGGACCAAATAAAGTAAATTGAGGTGTAAACGCAGCACGATTTGTGGTTTGAAGTATCGGCCTATGACATACGGACAATTAGGATGCCGGAATCCATACGGCTCGAACAAAGCCTTTCTTAGTAAATACCTTTAACAAACGTGACAAAACATTTGTTTGGAGCACTGTATAAACAAACTTAATCATCGAAGGAGTTTTTGGATCAAGAAATATAAATGAAGTCAATTATTGAGCATCGGTCACTAGATTAGCTCATGTATTTAATGGGGCCCACGTGATTATCTTATTGGATTATAGTGTGCACTCATGTTTTCTTTTCACTAGGGGAATATACGTGAAAGGTCCGGGGAAGAATCCCCGCAGCCACCTAGAGCAAGACAAAAAGAACCACGTCATCCAGGATTAATCAACAAACGGCACTAATGCTATCATTAAGCACGAGAAATAGTCTCGCCTTAATTTGCACCACTCTTTAATTTTAGTAACCTCTTACATTCGTTGATGTGCTAAGGCTGTGTGTGATCATTTAGATTTCTAAACTATTTAGTGAATTGCAATAATGAAATTGGATAATTTCACATTATATTCTATCCTCTCTTTTTTTTTTGGTTATGAACGACATATTAGTATCGGTGTAAATGAACCTTAAAATTGTATAGATAGAGATGTTAAGAATATTTAACAATACTCTTGCCCGCTTCATTATTTGCTTTTTTAAAATTTATTTTTCATTTCTTTTTTTCCTTCCATTGTTCTCTAATAGAATTTTATTAAATAGTAAACTAACATAAAAATACTACAACACCTAAAATATGCAATAACTATAAATACTAAATATATAATTATTTTTATTGAATATATATGTTATAAAATAGAAAGAAATTCAAACATAGAAATACAAATAGGAATAATTTTTTTATGATTTTTTCTTATTTTGAATTTTTATATTAAAATTCAATTATTATTTTAATGTTATTAATTTAATGAGTTTGTTATCTAACAAAATTAAATTTTATATTATGATATTATAAATCTTATCCACATTTTTTTCACCTCCCCATAGAGATATTTTTATTTGGGCTATGTCATTTTTATATCTGATTTTATCCTATTTTGAACAAGAATCAAATACATAATAGGATCAATTTTATAGGGTTAAGTGCACTAAAAATCCTAAAATTTGTCATGAAAATACAATTGAGTGCTAAAACTTATCAAGTCATTGCAATGAAGTCATTCCATTAATTTCATCCAACTTGACAAATAGAAAATATTAACAAGTTTTAGGATTTGATTGCACTAACTTGACATGTTTTAGAACTTGATTGCATATACTTTATAAGTTTTAGGACTAGATTGCATAAAATCGATAAGTTTCAAGATTTGATTACATTTTTTTTATAAGTTTTAGGACTTTGTAATAAGTTTTGTTACTTGATTGCACTTTTTGAAAATTTTAGGATTTCAATTTCACCTTCGTGATAAGTTTCTTGACTTTTAGTACACTTATCCTGATTTCATTTTATTTTGAGTTTTATTGCGATTACCATAGGTAGCCTAAATGATTACTAAATAATGAAACATCAATGCCATTAAAAACAATGAGAGAAAATTACTAAAAAGATCATAAACATATTGTATGGATGTTAGTTCAGTTATACATTTTCAATTTGGCCAATTTGATCCTAAACCTATTGACGATTTGCCTAGCTAGCTAATTTTGGTCGAAAAATCATTGACATGGATGTGGTTCATCCTACGTGGTATGGCCGACTCCGAAGTAGATAGTTTTTGCATTTTTTAAAATTTTATTTTTAAAAAGGAAAAATTAAAAAAATGAAATTTTTTTATAAATTTTTTTATAAATTGTTTACATTAGTGCTAAACGTGTCATGTAGGACTGTTAATGTCCATATCAATAATTTTCGGCCAAAATTGGCTACAAAGATACTAGCAAACCACCAAAAGATTTTTGATTGAATTCATCAAATGGAAAACTTTAGGGCTGACTTGGTATCAATATAATAGGTTCGTGATTTTTTTGGTAATTATTTCCACTAGAGATCTGAAATTGTTGAAGAAAGAAAAAGATGTATAATGATATAACTTTTATTTTTATGAACCTTTAGAGGTCTTTTTCTGACATGCTACATTAAATGTACCTAACATTAAGAATTTATAAGCAACGTACAAATGGGAAGTGCAATGACATACATTATTACTGCGGACCTTGAACATAAAACTAATAGAAAAATGTTCACATTTTCTCATGGAAATTTCATATCTCTTGTCATTTCCACTCAAATTTCCATTCCCCCATTTTCTTCCGTTTCCTAGGTAATTAAATGTAGGGCATTTGACTCTTATGTTCTGCAAAGAAGTAAAGCAAAAGTCTAAAAGTGAGATGAGAGTAAGAATAGAACAAACCTAAAAAAAAAGTAATTAAAGGTGGGAATAAAAGGTAATGGAATTGCATAAAAAATGCAAATGGGCATATGATCCAATGGTAAAGGTTCGAGGATGGGATTCCGAATTGACTTTCCTGGTTTGAAGACCAGTGTAATTAAATTTTGGAATCAGAAACTGAATTGGATGGTTCCGGTTTTACCGGGGAACTGGTCAACGTTTTATTTTGCATAAAAAATCACGCTTTCATATTAAAATATATATAAAAAATTAAAATCTCACTACAAAAGCATTTGTTTGTCAAGTGGTTATTTTGTTTATTCATTTTGGAGACTTTGGTTCGATGCTTGATAGGTACAGAAGTATCATTTCTTTTTAACGATGCTTCAAACCTAGTTCAACCCATGAACTAAATTTTCGACCAAAAAAATAGCCCAAGAACTAAACTTGACAACGAACAACGTGCACACTTTCTTTCATTGGCACATGGCCAATAGAGCCTAGAGGAATGATGGCGGTCGATTCGAATCATTGTCAGGGAAAATAAACAGACAAATTTTCCTTAGCTTTCTTTGAAACGAGATTATTGAGGCAAAAGAACACATGAAGTATCAAAACTTGATACAATGAGACACTTAAATGTCAAAAATTTAAAAAGTCACACTTAAGTGTCACTTTTTTTTTAAAATGGGACACTTGAGTGCCATCTCCAATAAACCCATGCTCCCCTATATAGCTCATTTGGAGAGCTAACTCAAAGACACGAAATGCAAAAATGATATTGTTTTGGCGCCGATTTGAATTTGAATTAAAAATTAATTAAATTAAATTTAAAACCAAATTTAATTTTAAAAAAATAGGAATGAAGAAGATGAATAATGGACTAGTAGCTGGCAGCCTTGGCGGACCCTCCCCGCACCGTCGTCGACCCTTCTCGGCGATGGCGGGGAGGCGACGATGGCGAGGGCTGAGCCCTCGGCCTTTGTTCATCTTCTTCTTCCTCCTCCTTCTTCTTCTTCTTTTAATTTGGTTTTAAATTTAATTTAATTAATTTTTATATTACTTATTTAGCCCCATCAGCAACAAAAGTATATCGTCTTTGGTGACACGGGACCAAGTGATTATTTTTTTATTTCATTTTTTATATTGCTTAAAAAGACAAACATACTATTTGAAATTATATATACATGAATAATGTGACATTGAGCAAACAAATTATGAATACCAGTACATAGCAAATATAAATAGATAAGGTAACACCAAAAATTTACGCTTACTAAAAACAACAAACCATAAAAACGAACATTCGATGAGAGGAAACAAAGGCAAGCGAACAGAAGCGAGTGACAAGGCAAGTGAGGCTAAGTCAAGTGAAGATGGTTTCTTTTTCTTTTTTGTCGAATTAATATTGAGTTTCTATCTACTTTCTAATTTACTTAATAAATTGAATTGCGAAGAGAACAGAAGAGGTGGTGCTAGAATTTAGAGTAGACAAAAACATATAATATATAATATATTAGATATGTAATATGATATATAATATATATTAAGTATAGGGTTGGTCCGGGTTGGACAACTTTAACCCTTATGATTGAAGCCCAACCCATACAGTGTTGGGTCTAGGGGTCCCAAGACCAACGACCGACCCAATCCCCTTGGGAATTGGACCAAGATCAATTGGATTGGGCCGGTCCAAGGTCGATCCAAGATGGACCTTGGACCAATGCTCACCCTTAATTATTTTTGCTTATTGTTCTTGGATTGTCATCAATGGACTGTTTCAAACCACAATAAAAATTTGCATTGACACACACATACATCTATTTTTGAAGATTTTCTAATTGCTCTGGACTACATAATACAGTGACTAAATTGCACATGTATCAAAAGTTTAGATATCACATTGAACAAATTAAAAGTTCAAGGATCACATTGCATATTACATTAAAGTTCAGTGATGACATCGAACAAATTAGAAGTTCAAGAATCGCATTGCTCATTAAGCCAAAAAGTATGGATCATTTGTGTCATTTTATCTAATTAGGAAGAAATGAATCTAGGAACCTATTCAACTATAAGATGCACGACTCTTATTTTTTAATCAATGGAACTTTTACTTGGTCTGCGCTCAAGGGGAAATCTCAATTGAAAAAACACTGCTGAAAGAAGGGAAAGAGAGAGGGGGTGATGAACAAGCTGAGGAGTCTGTCTAGAATTTGACCCTCTGACTTTGCATTCATGCTCGACTCGGTAAAACAAGAACCGAAGGCAAAGAAGGAACGCCAATTTAACCAATCACAGTTCAATTTATGAGATATTTTGCTGTTTAATTTTATGTGTTATTAGCAGTAGAACGAGTCTAACGTGACTTTTCCACCTCGAAAAGTAGATGATTGTGGACGGTCAAATTTTTTAGAAGCCTTTAACAAGCCAAACTAGCAGGAAGTCACCCCAGGCGGGAAACCCTAGGTCGCTTCAAGCGCATTAATGTCAAGTCGTGATCTAGTGATCGATTGCCCCGGTGTTGATTTTCGTCCGCATAAAACAAATTACACCCCATCGTCGTTATAAGTAACCCTCACCGACTATGATGAAGATCTGCTAAGTAACCCTCACCGACTATGATTAAGATCTACCTGGACTTGTGATAGATTTTGGACCCAATTCAAATAAACCCCAAGGTGGCTTCACACACATTACATTAACGCCGCTTGATAACGGATCTTATAAACTTTTTTTACATTCATATGGTCTACTTTTACTTAACAACTTAAATCAACATGATATCAGAGCTATTGTCTAGGAAGCGCCCGATCAAGTCTATCCCACGATGGTCGCTTCTCCCGTTTCTTTGCCAAAGCCACAACTTCGTTTATTGTTTAAGACTTCCGCCACGACATCGTCATCAAATTGCCATCCTTAGACAAGCCAAATCCCTAAATTTAAACTCATACACCACCCTACACGCCGCCACATTTGAGATCCCCCCAAAGTCCATTGCTTGTAAGTGCAATTTCAACACTTTTAGTTGGTTGTCTCTAAAATAAACACCACCATCAGCATCATCGTCCTCAGACAAGTCGAAACACAATACTACATGCACCATGTGTCTCTGATGGTCCATGCGCCAAATGCTCATTCGATGTGTGATGTCATTGTCGACGTCAGCCTCGCACGCGCCAATCATATGCACTACTCCGCCACTAATGTTGACGTCATCTCCACGTCAGCTTGCCATATTAGTTGTTGATCGGAACACGAGACACTGCATGCGCCATGTGTCTCTGATGGTCCATGTGCCAAATGCCCATTCGATGTGTGATGTCATCGTCGACGTCAGCCTCACATGCGCTAGTCACCGGCACTGCTCTGCTACTAATGTTGACGTCATCCCCACGTCAGCTTGCCACATTAGTTGTTGACTGGAGTTAACTATTGTTGATTGGCTTTGACCAACCATTGAATAGCATTGACTAGTTCTATCAAAACGGTCCAATCAGTTTTTGGAAATTTCCAACCGATTCCTAAGTGAAGTGCATACGATAGATAAATTTTGGAAGCAATGTCGCTAACGTGGTAATATGACATTCAATTGCCATCAATTACAACCTAAGCAACCTACCAAGTGGAATAGTCAATCCCGAAGCTGAGGTTCACATGCACGTCCATTCACTGCTGCTGCTACCATAAATGCTTCTTCTTTATCCTTGGAGGACCTTCATTCCCTTTTTCAAGAATATGATACTTCTAGCTCTTCCATTCCTAGTACGTCTGCTAAATCTGTCGCCTTAATTACTTTTGATTCATGATTTTTTGACTTTGCATGCCGCAATCATGACTTGAAATTCTATTTTGTTTCAGTTAAAAATCCTTCACATCACATGCACTTATGATTCAGACAGCTAATAATTCATAAATGAGAGTAAGCCATATAGAGAACATCTCCACATTCGCATTACTCTTGCATAATACCTTAATTCCTAAACTCTTACTATATTTGAATTCCGTAAGACAATAATGTGAACTTGATTTTGACATTCATTTCTCTTCTCATGGTTGTCATATGCAGAATTCATGGATGGGATAGACCATTAGAACACGCCGTAGAGTGGGACGCCTCTTTGAGCTTGTTTCTTTAATATTCCCAACTTTTCGACATCATCTAAAATTTGACGTTCTTAGTTAGGGCTTACTTCTTCCTCTAGATTAAGATCTTTGATTCCAAATAGTCATTAAGATTCTATTGACAATAAACATTTTGATTGTCTATCACGTCAGTTGGGAAAACATCACACATTGCCATTTAATCTTAATGAATATGTCTCTAATGCTTCTTTTGATTTAATGTAAGTTGATATTTGGGGACCATTTCCAATCCTCACCAAGGTGGCTCTTGCTATTTTGTAATTTTTGTGGATAACCACTTTTGTTATACCTGACTTTATCTTATGAAAAATCAATCTAAACTTACTAGTATCAATTGTGATTATGGTGTCATATTAAAAATACAATTTTCTCAAGATATTAAGGTTTTTTGTACCGATAATGCCATGGAATATAGAGATATTGAATTTCTTAACATTCTCTTTCGAAATGAAACTAATATGCATTGTTTTTATCCAAGCACTTCCAAGCAAATTGGTCGAGCTGAACATAAATGTCATGGGCTGGTAGTTCCTTAGTTGCGAAATAGCATGTGCGACGCTTGATGAGTGGAGTTCATTAAGCTAGCTGTTAAATTATGTCTCGAGTTTGAGCGTTTGCAAAACGCGATTCGCTGGACTCTTGAAGATTTACAAAAGAGGACATAAAATAGAATTAAAAAAAAAAAAAAAGGCAGCAAAGTTTTCTTCTTTATCTACAGGAGGAGGCCGAATAAGGTTAGTTATGTGGGGCCCAAAGTCAAATATTTGACTTTGGGCACACACATATTCCACACCGGAGTTTCCTTTTCGCCGATGGAAATTAAAGGGTGGAGTCTACATGTGGAGCCGAAAAAAGGAGAGCTGGCGGGCCCAAGTCAAATATTTGACCTTTGGGCACACGTTTTTCTTCTTTGGGCGTGCATGAAGCAGCTTAAAAAAAAAAAAACCCTACAAAAGCAGAGAAAGAGAGGAGCCGCACGTCCACGTTGCTTCCGAAGTGCCGCAAGTTTCCTTGAAGCCACGCGAAGCTTTCCAAAGGAACGCGAAGATTTATGTATGTGGACCAAAGACGAACGCCGGAGTTCTTGATTTTGGCATACTTAGAGCATTTTGTTTTGAGCTTGAACGCGCGGTAATTTTGTGCCGTGAGTTTATGTCCAAGATAATTGTTTATTTATAAACACTTTGATTTTTAGGTTAAATCTAGGTGTGGAAAACACTCGAGCGTGTGAATGATTGTAAACTCTGATTCTCCGATTATAGTGGATTATTTGCTGCTAGCTCTCCCCGTGGACGTAGGTACCGATACTCGGACCGAACCACATAAATTTCTGGTGTCCTTATTAGTTCTCATTTATTTCTTTGGTGATTTCGCGTTGACGTAAATTGCAAAATCCTGTCATTTCCGCGTATTATATTCCAACAATTGGTATAAGAGCTTGGGATCAGATTTCTTGATTGTGATTTAGAGCTTTTGCTTGTCTGATTATTATCAGGAAATTCTGTTACTGCAATTATGTTTGAGAGGAAATCTGAAATTGAGAAGTTTAACGGGAGTAACAACTTTGTGTTATGGTGCATCAAGATGCGGGCTTTATTGATAACCCAAGGTTTGGCCAAGGCACTGGATGGTGAAGATGAGTTACCAATTATAATGAAAGCCTCTGAGAAGGTAGAGCTAATGGAAAGAACAAAGAGCACAATCCTATTAAATTTGTTAGATGAGGTTTTCATAGAGGTTGCTGAGGAGAAGGATGCCGTAGTATTATGGGCAAAACTTCAAGCACTCTATGTGAAGAAACGTTTGAACAATCGCTTGTACATATTGAAGAAGATGTTTCAATTTAGATATACTGAAGGTATGTCTATCAGAACCCACCTAGATGAATTTAATAAACTCATGATGGATCTGAAGAACGTCGATAAGATGCTTGATGATGAAGAATAGGGCATGATGTTGTTAACCTCTTTACCAAAGTCATGGGAGCACTTTACCGATTCACTGTTGCAGGGGCGTACTCTACTATTACCTTAGAAGAGGTAAAGTCCGCCTTATTCTCTAAGGAGTGGCAGAGAAAGTTGCAAGATGACGGTCTAGCGCAAGCACTGACGACTTGGGGTAGATAACAACATCGAGGGCCTAGTAGCGTTAGAGATAAAAGCATATCAAAATCACGCCATAGAAAGTCTAAGGGATGCGTGACGTGTTTTGAGTATCACAGGGAGGGGCACATCAGAAGAGATTCTCCAAAGCGGAGAAATAAAGCTTATAGGTAGAATGCCACAAGCAGTGTGACAAACGTTGCTGAGGGAAGTAATAGTGATGCAGAAGTCGTTTTATATATGACTGCTACTTCATCAGGAGACGAATAGGTGCTGGATTCGGGGTGTTCTTATCATATGACGCCTCATAAGAACTAGTTTACTACTTACTAGATTGCAGATGGTGGTAGAGCTTTTTTGGGGAATAATGCAGTCTGTAAGGTTGTGGGGATGGGGACAATTCGGATTCGGATGCACGATGGGGTGGTGCGCACATTGACAGATGTGAGGCATGTACCAGAGTTCAAGAAGAACCTTATTTCTCTGGGGACACTCGATGACATCGGGTGTAGGTACACCGCTGAAGGTGGAGTACTAAAGATCTCTCGAGGTGCTATGACAATGATGAAATGGAAAAAAATGAATACTTTCTATTATTTACTAGGAGAGACCGTGACTGGAACTGTTGCAGTTTCATCAGGTAAGTCAGACTCTAACTTGACTCAATTATGGCATATGCATTTAGGGCACATGAGTAAGGCAGGTATGACGATGCTGAGTGAAATGGGGTTGTTGAAGGGTCAGAAAACATGGAAGCTAGACTTATGTGAGCACTGCATTTATGGGAAGTAGTACCGAGTTAAGTTTCCAACAGCTATTCATTCGACCAAACGACCAGTTGAATATATTCATTCAGACGTCTAGGGCCCGTCTTCGGTTCCTTCGAAATGAGGTGCCTGATATATGCTGACATTTATCAATGATTATTTGAGAAATGTATGGGTATACTTTCTGAAGCACAAATATGAAGTGTTTGATCAGTTCAAGAAATTTAAGGCATTGATTGAGAAGTAGTCAAATAAACAAATCAAGTGCCTGAGAACCAATAATGGCATGGAGTTCTGTGGTAAAGATTTTACCGAGTTCTGCGAGAAAGAAGGTATTGTGAGACACCGCACAGTATCTAGGACACCACAGCAGAATGGCGTGGCAGAACGGAAGAACAGAACTTTACTTGAGCAAGCTCAATGCATGCTTTCGCATGCAGGACTTGGCAAGGAATTTTGGGCAGAAGCGGTAAACATTGCATGTTACTTAGTTAATCGATCTTCATCATCTACTATCGAGTGGAAGACTCCTAAGAAAGTATGGTCGAGGAAACCTGTTGATTATTCCGGATTACGTATATTCGGATGTTCTACGTATGCTTATACGAGTGATGGTAAGCTTGAGCCGAGGGCGAAGAAGTGCATATTTCTAGGTTATGCACATGGGGTGAAAGGCTACCGGCTATGGTGCACTGATCCCAGATCACTTGATTTTCTAATCAGCAGAGATGTGATCTTTGACGAGACTATAATGCTTCAACAAAGGAGTTCTGAGACACAACCAGCAAAGAAGACAGATCATGGTATCATTAGTGAGGTGGAGTTTCAGGAGGAGACTCCGGAGGCCTCGAAGGTAACAGAAATTGAGACTGCAGATGAAGCCGCAATTCCTGAAGTCAGTGATGAGGTGGAGACAGATGAGCATTCGTCTTACTCTGAGGCGATAGCTAGTTTGGAGTCGTCGCAGTGGCTAGGGGCTATGAGCGAAGAGATTGAATCACTCCATCGAAATCAGACATGGGAACTGGTCAAAGTACCCAAGAGCTAAAAGATTGTCGGAAGCAAATGGGTCTTTAAACGGAAAGAGGGCATTCCTGGTGTTGAGGCAGCGAGCTATCAGGCAAGACTTGTGGTGAAGGGATATACATAGCGTGAGGGCATTAACTACAATGAGGCGTTTTCTCCTGTGGTAAGACATACTTCTATTCGTGTTTTATTTGCCTTAGTTGCTTCGCAGGACCTCGAGTTAGAGCAATTAGATGTGAAAACTGCGTTTCTTCACGGTGAGTTGGAGGAGCAGATTTACATGAGGCAACCAGAGGGATTTGATTCCAAGTAAGGAAGATCATGTTTGCTTGTTAAAGAAATATTTATATGGGCTAAAACAGTCTCATAAGCAATGGTATAAACGTTTTGAAGCCTTCATGGCTAGTCAAGACTACACAAAAGTCAGATGGATAGCTGCGTTTACTATAGGAGATTGGAGAATGGTTCTTTGATTTATCTACTTTTATATGTTGATAATATACTGATAGCAGCTAAGAATATGTCTGATATTGATGTGCTAAAGAAGTGGTTAAATGCTGAATTTGAGATGAAAGATTAGGTGTTGCAAAGAAAATTTTGGGTATGGAGATTTTGCGTGACAGGACTGCAGGAGATTTACGTCTATCTCAAAAGAAATATATTGAGAAGATTGTGACACGTTTAAATATGCAGTCGGCAAAATCTGTAAGTACACCTTTATCGAAGTATTTTAAACTTTCAGATAAATTATTACCACAGACTGAGGAGGAGGAGGAGCATATGTCCTGTGTTCCTTATTCTAGTGCCGTGGGTAGTATTATGTATGCTATGATGTGCATTAAGCTTGATATTTCACAAGCTGTGAGTGTGGTTAGTCGCTATATGAAGCATCCTAGTAAAGCTCATTGGGAAGCTGTGAAGTAAATCCTCAGATATTTGAAGGGGACGACAGACGTGAATATAGTGTACCGGAGGGACAACAATGGCAGTGAGATCACTGGTTTTGTGGATTCGGAACACGCCGGTGACTTGGATGATCGCAAGTCTTTAGCAGGATACGTATTTACGCTAGCAGGTGGTGTAGTTAGTTGGAAAGCGTCCTTACAGGATCACATTGCCTTGTCTTCGACTAAGGTAGAGTACATGGCACTAACCTTTGTAGCGAAGGAGGCAATATGGTTACGAAGTTTGCTCTCGGACTTTGGGTTAGAACAGAAAAGTGTAGATATACACTGTGATAACCAAGGTGCGATAAATTTGGCGTATAATCCAGTTTATCACGAGCGAACGAAGCATATCAATATTAGGTACCACTTCATCCGAGATGTCTTAGCTAAGGGTAATGTTATTATCAAAAAGATTGCTACAGCAGATAACCTGGCAGACATGATGACTCAGTCCGTTCCTTTGGCGAAGCTCAAGCTTTGCTTGATCTCTATTGGTGTCTGTGGAAAGTGAGCGCTCGTCAGGGCGTTAGGAGAGCAGCATGGATGATGAACACTATAACTTGGCTTTAAACATCGAGCCAATATGAAAAATTGTTAAATTATGTCTCGAGTTTGAGCGTTTGCAAAATGTAATTTGCTGGACTTTTGAAGATTTTCAAAAGAGGACATAAAATAGAATATAAAAATAAAAAAAAGGCAACAAAGTTTTCTTTATCTACAGGAGGAGGCTGAATAAGGTTAGTTATGTGGGGCCCAAAGTCAAATATTTGACTTTGGGCACACACATATTCCACGCCGGAGTTTCCTTTTCGCCGATGGAAATTAAAGGGTGGAGTCTACATGTGGAGTCAAAAAAATAGAGCTAGTGAGCCTAGGTCAAATATTTGACCTTTGAGCACACGTTTTTCTTCTTTGGGCGTGCGTGAAGCGGCTTAAAAAAGAACCCTATGAAAGTAGAGAAAGAGAGGAGCCGCACGTCCACGCTGCTTCTGAAGAGCCGCAAGTTTCCTTGAAGCCACGCAAAGCTTTCCAAAGGAATGCGAAGATTTACGTACGTGGACCAAAGACGAACATCGAAGTTCTTGATTTTGGCGTACATAGAGCGTTTTGTTTTGAGCTTGAATACGCAGTAATTTTGTGCCGTGAGTTTATGTCCAAGAGAATTGTTTATTTATAAACACTTTGGTTTTTGGATTAAATCTAGGTATGGAAAACACTTGAGCGTATGAGTGATTGTAAATTCTGATTCTCCGATTATAGTGGATTATTTGCTGTTGGCTCTCCCCGTGGACGTAGGTATCGATACTTGGACCGAACCACGTAAATTTCCGATATCCTTATTATTTCTCGTTTATTTCTCTGGTGATTTCGCATTGACGTAAATTGTAAAATCCTGTTGCGTATTATATTCCAACACTAGCCTTCCTTCTTTAGTTGTCCTAGAGAACAAAACGGCGAATAGTTTTCTTATGTAGGTCGTACTATGCCCAGTTTAGCTCGGGCATCTAGTCCATCGAGTGAAATAGCATATCTCTTTAAGCTCCACAACTAACTTCGGCCTATTATGACTTCATCAAGAGAGCGGCATCAACTCCCAACCAATTTGTGCACAAGAGACCAATCTTGTCTCCAGAGTTCCTAAGTAATATAATCTTTCTATCCTACTAGCACCAATTGTCTTAACGTCACTCCCTTGGACCAATCATATTCATCCCCTCTGCATCACTTGCTCTTTACTTGATAACTCTAAGCTCCACTCGCAAGTGTCATGAGTATGGGAGAATCACGGACCATGACATAAACATACATCTATGTTAGTTATTACATGCACTCTTATAGTTTGCCTCTTGTATAAACCAATTTTGATGAGAGGCTTCTATTATTGCTGCACACACTATCAACCCCATTCTATCACCTATCATGGGTAGCATTTCTCCTTATGAGCACTTATTTGACTGTGTCCTCAATAATAGTCTTTATAGTTTTTGGTAGTGTTTGTTTTGTCCATCTTCATTCGTATAACGCATGGAGTTAAAACCTTGTGCTTCTTTATACTGCTTCCTTGGGTATGGCATTATGCACAAAAGATATAGATGTTGGGATCCTGTCTCTAAACATTTTCATTTGTCTCTTCATGTTAGCTTTTGGGAACACGAGAAGTTCTCATCTCTTTATCCCTTTGGATCCCATCCTTTCAAATCATTGACTCATGTCTTCTTCTCCACCAATCCTTTAGTGGATTTATTTCCAGAAGATTCTACACCTCCGTCCACTTGTGAACTTTTCTCTTTAGATTTGTCTTCTTCTTCCTTTAATCTTAATGCATGCCCTTCTAGCAAAACCACCCCGGCAACTTTTGAAATGTCTGCCCCATCTGTGGATTCTCCACTGTCAGATATTCCGTCATACTCAAGTCGTCATTCCACCAGAATAAGTCAATCTTCTGTTCAATTTCGTGTTACCATTAGTACTTTGCAATTACTTCCCTTTCTAAACCTTGCACATATAGAGCTAGTACTCATCCACTTTGGCAGCAAGCTGTGAAAGATGAAGTGCAAGTTTTAGACCAAACTCATACATGAGATTTAGTTATTTGTTCCCCGGTAAGTTTGTTTTACATTGTAAATTGTTGTATAAGATTAAAGCAAAAGTAGATGATACTACGGACTATTACAAAGCTCGACTAGTAGCGAAAAGTTTTACCTAGGAAAACAAAATTGATTATAAAGAAATTTTTGCTCCTATTGCATGACATACTTCTGTTCGCAATCTTCTTACTATTGTCGTATTTAAGCAATAGTCTTTAAATCAAATGGATGTTAGAAATGCATTCTTAAATGGCAATCTCACTAAAGAATTCTATGTGGTGCCTCCTCCAAGATACACTCATCCGCATTATATGGATTGAAACAGGCTTTTCGTGCATAGTATTTCAAGTTTAACTCAACAATGGACTCCCTGGTTTTAAATCCAATCCCTATGACCATACTCTTTTTATTCATCATGCATCTTGTGGGTCTATTATGTTACTTTTACATGTGGACAACATGGTTATCACTAACGATGACCGTATTGATATTTCAAAAATTTAGTAATATCTTAATGAACAATTTGAAATAAAAAATCTTGGTGGCTCATATACTTTTTAGGTTTGGAGGTTACTTCAAATTCCTCTAGTTACTATTTCTCAAGCCAAACATGCCACTGATCTTCTTTCTCGAGCGAGACTCACTAATAGTAAGGTCGCTACAATTCATATTGAGATTCATGCCAATTTTGATGCTAGAGATGAGACTCCTCCTTCGAATCCTACACTCTATCGACATTTAATTGGTAGTCTTATATATTTCGATGTTACTTGACCTGGCATTGCCTATGCTGTTCATATTGTTAGTCACATTATGACGCCCCTAATTTTGCTATAGCACTTCTTCACTATGTCAAGGGTACATTATTTCATGGCCGGTACTTTTCTACTCATTTTGCCTTGGAGTTGACAACTTAATATGATGTTGAACGTCAAAGTTACCCTCAAGATCATCGTTCCATTGTGGACTATTGTTTCTTTTCAAGCAACTCACTTATGTCATGAGTAGCAAGAAAGTGCTATTGTCACTTGCTCTGGTAGCATAATATCAAGCTCTTGCTGATACAACATTAGAGTTAATATGGTTGTGATGGCTATTGGAAGACATAAGAGGGCATCATAATAGTAGGACAAGCATTTATTGTGACAACTAAAGTAGTATTCAAATAGCACATAATAATGTTTCTAATCAATGCACCAAACATATTGAAATAGATTGTTATTTCATTCGATAGCACATTCTTCCTAGCACTATTCGACTTGTATCTTCTGCATCCACTGATAAGATTGTCAATATATTCATAAAGACATATCTATATGGGCGTTTTCTGAATATTTTTTCCAAACTCCAGTTGACTTCCTTTCAATCACCTTGAGTTTGAGAGGAGGTGTTAGAGATATATCTAGAATTACAATTTAAGATTAGGTTACTCGTGATTTACCTTAGTCTAACTAAGTCTAATTGCCTTCTCGCCCTATATATAACTCTTGTACTATTATCCTAGACATGTATGTAATCTTACACTTTTTCTCTCTACAATAAATCCCCACTTGGTATAAGAGCCACTGCTATTTATTCCACGCATATGCATCCTACCCCATCAGTCAAATTTCACATTATGTAGTCAAAATCCAGTTGTCGCTCATAATTTGGCTTGCACATGAGAGGAAATGTTGAAATATAATCTCATGTCGCTTGACAGCGGATTCTATACGCTGTTTACATGGTCTCCCTCCACCAAATGGTTTAGGGTTGGACTTTTTAACCTGCATTTCGCATTATAGTTGATCTCTTTCTAATTTCCAGAACCTTTCATTCCCCTCCGCCCACGGCATTCGACTTTACCGCTTGTTTCGAAACTGGTGAACCTTAGATGGACCGGCTTGACTGAGGGAAATTTTGCTTATTTCGCCGTCGAGTCCAAGCTTTGAAGTTTGAAGTATCGACCATGAAATTGTCAACTCATGGCTCATCTGATTGTCAATCTTTTCCAATTAACGTGAAATCCCATGCGTCTTCAATTGAATTAGGTTTCATGCACTCTTGCGTGGTAAATGGTTCATAAAGACCCCAAAAAAAATTTTGGCTGTTAAAAAGTAATTGAAGTGGAAGACTAAGTAAAAGGACCCGTTTTAATTAGATAAATAAGTTTCTCGAATATCCAACGCCTAGTTCTCAGTTTCCATGAATGGGAATGGAAACCTTTGAATCAAGAACGAGAGACTTTGACTTCAAAGAGAAACTTTGCATATGGTCATGAATACTGCCTAAATCGTTCAATATCTTTGTTCTAGGGCAAAGAGTTATTTAAGCTGACTTGAAAGTGCAAGCTAGCACAACTTCTTCTGAACTGCGTACTCATCTTCTCGGATCTTTCATATTAAAAGAACATCAAATCTCTGCAGATGGTTCAATCTGCATGACCGTGTCCGCCCTCTCTATTTTTAATATGCCACGCATATTCGGATTTGTGTTTTCGCAATATCAATAAGCTCCAGTTAGAAATGGGTGGTGATTAGATACTATTCCATGGTCAAGAAAATTCCCTTCGCGATGCTCTTTTTTTCCTTTTTTTAAGCTTTCTAAGTCGAGCAATTTGCCTTTCTAATATAATGTTTCATTAGGGTTTGCACTCGTCGAGGCAGTCTTGATTTAAGTGATTGGTCAAACTAGAAAAGTGGAAATTTGGGATGGAGTTTCACAGGCCAGATACACCTAGCCTGGTTCAGATGTTTTTATGGAGTTGAGATGGGACCCGCTCGGTTCATCACTCATGCCATGCTTTGTCCCTATAGGGATCCTCCTCAAGTTCATGCGAATTGATCTTTAGTGTCTTAGAGGTTCCATATCTCGCCACCCCGTTGCTCTCATAGGGCATCTCTAGTTCGTCATGGTCATCGGGATCTTGAAAATTCATACGATAGACTATTGCGATCTTGAATATTACAAGATATGATGCATTAAAGACACTTTGAAAATGTGAAGAGTTCGGCATCATATTGATTGATTGATTGATTAAATTTATTATGACAGAAACCCTCTTTTAACAACCGTGATACTCGTGGTAATATGGACCTTCCAGAAAATGGCGCACATCTTTCAAAAGCATTTACTCCGAAATTCCCGTGCTTTGAACTCCGAATGATGTTTTATTTCCCGTTCAGACGCACTCGCTCATATGAATGATGAATTGACGCTCCGCATGTGCGTACAGTACACCCATTCTGCTCCAATTTTGTATCCACAAACGGAACAGTGAAAAAAGCTGTCTGAAAACTATTTTCAAATGAGGTTACCTTGAGCTGAACTTCGACCCTCGAGAGTCTTGATCATTATCACACTGTTGAACACAGAATTTTTGTTCAAAGAGCTAGAAATGAGGCCATCACAGCGGTCAGGTTTCTTCTTTTTGTCTTCTTTTCTGGTAGCTCTGAAATCTTCAATTCTTGCTGAATAATTCTTTGGTCCAATTCCAAGTCATCTCACAGAAAGATACTTCTGTACTTATCAGAAACTCGTGACTATTTAACTTGTAACTTACCCACTAAAGATTTAAAGTTGTTTTTCCTATGGGCTCTCGATCGGTGATTTATATTGTCATTGATGACTAGGAAGATGGGTGCGGGAATATTAATGTATGTGTTATCGTTTTTTAATTGGTTTTGAAGGAGCATAGAACTCCTTCCACCGCCTCTGCAATTTAGAGGAAAGCTCGCGAATGACCGAAAGTTCCTCTTCATGACTGGCCAACTTCAAACAACTGCTGTTCATACGCTAAATTATAGTCTGAATAATACAAAAGCACTGTAGCTACCCTTCTCTACATTGCATGATCTCTCTCTCTCGCGTCCACTCCACGTGCTTTTAACGCTATTTCATGCAAGGTCACCACAAAAACCGGAAAAACAGACAATACTAATAAAAAGAGAGAAAAGAAAAGTCACCATCTCATGCAGAAGTCTATAAAAGCCTTGCATTTGCATGCATATGTGTTCACCAACACCTTGCTAATAGCTTTCACAAGGCAATAGCAAAACCAACATTATAGCATTCCCCACCCCTCTTTCCTGTCCAAATTCAAAGCCGATTCCAAGCATTCTTTCCGGCATGGACCCTTTGCAAAACCCTACTGTCATGAACCCACGAATCGCCATCCTCGGCGCTGGTGTTAGCGGTTTAGCCACGGCTAAACAACTCTCCCACTATAACCCAATTGTCTTTGAGGCCAGTGACTCAATTGGGGGTGTTTGGAAACACTGCTCTTACAATTCCACCAAGCTTCAGTCCCTTCGCTGCGACTATGAGTTCTCGGATTTCCCCTGGCCTGACCGAGACAACTCAAGCTTCCCTTCTCATGCCCAGATCCTCGATTACTTGCACGCGTATGCTACACGCTTTGACTTGATGAAGTTCATCAGGTTTAACTCGAAAGTGGTGGAGGTTCGCTTTGTCGGTAATCAGAAGCCGACGGATAATTTGGCAGATTATGGTAGTTTGTTGCCTGGGCAGCCGGTCTGGGAGGTTGCCGTCCGAACTCATGAATCAGAGAGTGTTCAGGTTTTCTATTCAAACTTCCTAGTTTAGGCCTCAAGCAAACTTTTCTTTTTCTATAGTTTATTACACAAGCATAAAGTTGAAAGCTGATCAACTGAAGGTTCTGCAAAATCGATTCCAAGTAAAATGGTGAAATTCTTCCTCTGTCATCTAGTCCATAATAAACCACATAATCCGAGCCAACAAATAAGCTCATGGGAGATCCGTCAGATTTGATGACTCAAATCGCCTAGTCCATCATGGACCAGGTTGGCATGCATGATTCATTTTATATTTCTCTCAAGTATCATGTTAGAAATATCACTCCTATACGAATTAATTCCTCATGATGTTTCAATTTACATCAGTGGCACTCTTTCGAGTTCCTGGTGATATGCATCGGCAAATATGGGGATATACCAAAGATCCCTAGTTTCCCACACGACAAAGGCCCTGAGATATTTCATGGCCAAGTATTGCACACCATCGATTACTCCAAGCTCGACCATGAAGCCGCGACCGAATTGCTCAAGGGCAAGAAAGTCGTCATCGTTGGATACAAGAAATCAGGCATCGATTTAGCCATGGAGTGTGCAGAGGCAAACCAAGGTATAAAATTCAGGACCTCTGCTAATATTTCCGAAGCAATTGTTCGTGGTGCAAACATTGAGTATCGTATACATTATACAGTGTATATAGATGAGTAAAATCTGCAAAACGGCTAGGCTTTCGTCTGCAATTCCAGGAAAAATGATCACTGAGTGATTTCCATTGTTTAATATCTTTCCTCTTGAGAAGCCAACTAAAGAAGACAGATAATTCCTATACTCTGTTAAAATTTTGTGATTGCCAATTGGCGATGAATTTGCCTTCATTTTTGGAGTAATCCTTTGAGGATAAATATTCACCTTTTCTATTTACATCACAAACATTGATTTACAAAATTGATTTATGAAGAAATGTGTTAAATTGTTAATGGGTATTAACAAGAAGCGATCCTATATCGGTTTATAAAATTTCGTATTGTAAATCAACTCTTGCATCTCTTCCATTAATCTTTGAAAAAGAAGAAAGAGGTCAATCTTCAAATCTCCAAAGACCAAATCAACAAAAAGACCGTCTCATTATGTTTTGATTTCTTGACTTGCCCCCATTCTCCACTTATTCACAACACAAAACCAGGTTTTTCTTGTTTACCCAAAAAGATAAAGAAGGGAAAAGAAACAGTTTTGACTTTGTATATACGTACAAGAAAATGGGAAAATACAATGATTTTGAGGACACGTGTGAAGAAAATCCTTAGAATATGCTAATTATTATTCATTATTTATTATTTTGGTCGGTAATATGCTAATTATTTATGTGGTTGGTTAGGAAGTCAATTTTTCTTGCAACATTCACTTATATTCTTTTCAAGAGAAAGTCAACATTTGTTATAAGCGGCATATGTTGAGTTGAATTCATGCACATGCTCCACTTTTATCGGACAATGCTCAAGGTAAGTCAACCGAATTGACTTTTTCATTTAGTTGAAACATTGCGCGAGAGGAAAGTCAACCGAATAGACTCGAGTTACAATGACGGCAAGAAAATATACGTTTCCTAAATAGTCAAGCACTCTTCTAATAAACCAACCACTAAACAATCATAGTCAAATATTAAAGAACCTGGGAAAATTGTCCAATCGGTCCTAAAAGTATTGTAAGAATGCCAATTTAGTCATAAATTTTCTAATTTTGTCAAATCAGTCTTAATCATTTGCACAAAATTCCAATGTAATCCTTCCAACTAAATTGAGTCTTACCATAGGCCTGGGACCGATCGGATAATTTTCCTAAAAAATCCCTATTCCTTGTATTTTCTCATGCCCCATGCATGTCTTAATAGTAAAATTTACTTCGCCTAAACTATGACCAATTATGTTAACTTCATCTCCCAAATGTCTTATTGAAGTGAAATTGAATACATGTTTAATCAGTCATTTCAGCTAGTTTTATTTAGTTACCTTTGGTTTATTAGGACACTAATGTGCACTTCTTTTTTGGTTATGTTTTGCAACAATGTTGAAGGACCAGAAGCCCAACCCTGCACGATGATTGTGAGAACCCTTCACTGGACTGTCCCACATTACTGGGTTTGGGGCTTGCCTTTCTTCTTGTTCTACTCCACGAGATCTTCTCAGTTACTCCATGAAAAGCCCAACCAGACCTTCCTCAGGGCGTGCGTGTGCTTCCTTCTGTCTCCGCTGGTCAGTCAAGATACTTCTCAGGATTGAGCCATCATTTTGTGTGATACTGAAACTCTGTTGCTGATTGAACGTGATTCTTGATGCTAAGCTCTTGTTTTTTGTTTTCCACGATGCGTGGTTTTCTCAGAGGTGGGCGATATCGAAGTTCATCGAGTCCTACTTGGTGTGGAAGCTCCCGCTGAAGAAGTACGGGCTGAAGCCGGATCACCCGTTCGAGGAAGACTACGCGTCTTGCCAAATGGCCATCATGCCGGAGAATTTCTTCTCGGAGGCCGACAAGGGGAGGATCGCATTCAAGAGGCCCAACAAATGGTGGTTCTGGGAAGGAGGGATTGAATTTGATGATGGCAATAGATTGGAGGCCGATGTCGTCGTTTTCGCAACAGGTTACGATGGGAAGAAGAAGCTTAAGTCTATACTGCCTGAGCCATTTCAGAGTCTGATTGAGTTCCCTTCTGGTATCATGCCCTTATATAGGTAATACAATACACTTTCTGACACCATCTAGTCGTGCGTATTCTCGACCGCTAGTGACTTACACTTTCTTTATTATCTATCAGGGCCACAATCCATCCCTTAATTCCGAACATGGCATTCCTCGGATATGTGGAGAGCGTTGCGAACCTCCATTCAGCAGATCTTCAGAGCAAATGGCTAGCTCACCTGCTAGATGAGAAGTTCAAGCTCCCGAGTGTCGAGGACATGCTTGAACAGACAACTAAAGAGATCGGGGTGATGAAGAGGATGACCCGGTTTTACAAGAGGCACTGCATCTCCGTCTTCAGTATCAACCATGATGACGAAATATGCAGAGACATGGGGTGGAACCCGTTGAGGAAGAAGAACTGGTTGGCCGAGGCATTTAGCCCTTACACTAGTCAGGACTATGAAAAAGAAGAATGATGCGACAGTGAGCTCATGATCGTGCTATTCTATTTGTATCTTTGAAGGTGTTCCCATTTGTTTTTCATATGTTTTAGTACAGAATAAAGAGAAGCATCATAGTAAATGTTGTATTAGGCTTGTCTGGATTGCATGTCCTTACTACAAACCCAAATAAAATCAATCTAGTCCTTGATCCGTACAAGACCGACTTAAGAATCATAGATCATGTCATTGAAGGGCCAAATTACAGTTTACATAAATCAACAAGAAATCGGGAAGGACAAACTGTCGTTGTAGTTACGATGGCTCATCAGGCACTCTGAAGGAACTTCAAGGTCTCGTCGATGTGCTTCTCAGGTTGGAATTGGTTGTTGTAAATGAGCTGAACCACACCATTCTTGTCGAGTACGTAAGTCTGTCTTCCAGGCAATGCCCCAAATAAATCCGAGGGGACTCCCCAATCTTTCCTGACCTTATCCCCGACATCACTGAGCAATGTGAATGGAAGTCTATACTTCTTGGCGAATGCCTGACGTTAACATTGAAACTCATTGTCAGCAGCAAAACATTAGCATTTTGGTGCAAAATCCGAGTATTGCAGTTTCATTAAACATGTACCCCGAAAGACTTAAACATTCCTGACAAATCTATCACTTGTTCTTACAGCTTTCAGCATTAGTTTTCCAAAAGCTCAAATGATGCAAACACATAATCAATTACAGGAAACAGATGAACTTTGTCCAATACCTTATGCGAAGACGAGTCGTCCCCACTGATTCCAACCACCTCAGCTCCTGCTTTCTTGAACTTCTCATAAGAATCCCTGAAAGCGCAGGCCTGACAGAAACGGCATTCTTAGTAAACCCAATTCTTCACAAGGAAAATTCCCTGCAGTCGATTCAGCAAGGTCTAGTATAGACCGAAGCTCCAGTTGAACGGAGAAATCGCTGAATTCATCTCTATCTATCAATAGCTATTAGCTACACTAAGCAACTCAACACATTGTACTCAAATTCTTTCAAAGAAAGTAAAGCAATTGGGCGCAGTCTAGCTCAGAGCATACTCATTTCACCACCATATTCGGCAAAAGAGAGAGAAAGACAAGTGATTGTGAACAGTGACACTCTGCACATAAATGGGCAAAAGAAGTTATGCCCCTTATCACGGATTGCCATTGTCCAACAGGACCAAACACTTGAATCTCCCCCCCAAACCAACAAAAAGAAACACTGGAAGAGCAGGTCGTTCAAGTTACCTGCTTGGTGCAACCTGGCGTCTCGTCAGCAGGGTAGAAATAGACGACGACGGGCTTGCCCTTGAACTTAGAGAGGCTCACGTTCTTGCCATCCTGATCCTTCAGCGTGAAGGCTGGCGGGGCTTGGCCTTTGTTCACCTGCAGGAAGTTTCCAGAAACAAGAAACGAGAAGACATTAGTAACCCTCTTGGCTTAGGCCTCCAAATGCCTCCAAATCTCTGGACGTGGGACAATGTACCTTGGCAAAGACGGTGCTCTTGGCGGAGAAGGAAGAAGGGATGGAGGGAGAGGAGGAATTGGACAGCTTAAGGCCGTGGAACTGAGACTGCGTTGACTTGGGCAAGAACGTTGGGGTCCGGGGAGATTGGGTTCTGGGTGTCTGAGGTGGGAGCAGAGACGGGAGGGAGTGCTTCGGGAGGGAAAGCGTGGCCATCGTTGAGATCAGAATCAGAGCAGATGAAGGGGGAAAAAGAAAGGCCCAAGAAAAATAAGAGAAAAAAGCAAACAGGTTATTCTTTCGCTGCTGTGCTGTGCGCCTCTGCTTGCGACCACACCAGCAAGCGTTGCGTTCCTTCTTCTTCTTCTTCTTCCTCTGTGTTTTTTTTTTTTTTTTTTTTTTTGGTTATCGGGATTTTGGTCGGGTGGTGGTGGGAAGAAAGATAAGGTGGAGCGGTCGTTCATTGGTTTTTCCAATGTCGTTCGTGGCGTGGACGATTGCTGGCCCTTCGCGGCACGACAACATCCGGCCTTCGTTTCGAGGGAGCGGGGCTTCGACCTGACCAGCGAAACTGGACCAACTGGACCAGATCCTCGGTCGGTCGGGCCTGACCGGCCCAGTAGGCCGTCAAGTTATCACTCGAGAGAGAGAGATAGCAAAGTTACCAAAGTTATATTGTATAAGTTAATCCCACGAAAAATTTCAAATTGGTGCATTTGTAATAAATTTGCTTAAACTAATTTTTTAACCATAAAAAAATAAAACATATACACTTGTAATAAATTTGCTCTCTATTAGTTTCCGTTAAATTTTATCATCAAATTTTTGAGTTGGATGACATGTTGTAGTCAATGGGTATACTAGTTTGGGATTTTACCTTCAATTTATAACAAGTGTACCAATTTTTTTTTGTGGTATTAATTTAATTTAACCGAAATTAACGGAGAATAAATTTGTCACAAATATACCAATTTATGATTTTTAATAGTCAAAAAATTAGTTTAGGATAATTTGATACATATATACCAATTTAAATTTTTTTGTAATTAAATTATTAGTTTAGTGTAAATTTGTTACATATATACTAATTTGAGGATTTTTGTGTAATCAATACGAGTATATTGTAATTTAAGTATGCCGGTTTAAGTTGAGTTTGGACATTCATTTATTTGTCGGTCAAGTCGAACTCGGGTTCGGGAAGATCTTACTCAGATTGAGTTGAACTTGAGGATTCAAAAGTTGATCGAGCTCGAATCCGAGTATCACGGCTCTTGTTCTACGGCCTCATTTTTCCCTCCTTTTTTTGGGAGGGTCGGAGGCGAAATCGTTGTCAAAGGCAAAAGGTTGTTCACAGACTGATATATTTGATGGAAGCTTAAAGATAACACTTCGGACTCGCGCTAATGAGTCAAGAAAGTTGAAGATGACATTCTCCTTCTGATGGTTTCGAATGTAATTCAGGGGATCAAAGCATCATTGAACTTGAGGAGGATGATACCGTTGGCGTTCTAGGGAAGAAATGAGACTGATGATCTAAAGCAAGATTGCTTTCCAATTTGATGTTTTGAAAGTAAGAGTTATGATCAAGATTATTTTCCAATTCGATGTTTTGTAAGTTTCATGGACAAGCCACGCTGTCGTTAGTTTTTGCTTTTGCCCCCCATGCTCGGATCTTGTCAACTACAACGTCGCCGTGTCCTTCGAACGATATTACTCAAGTAAAACTGTCGGGGCTCCAGAATTTGGCTTTTCTCTCCGGAAATGCCTTCCCTTCATAAAACATTGGTAGATTGTTGTGATGTCGAGATCAATTGAATTGAGACATCTCCGAGAAAAAAGTGTTATCAGAGTCGGTTGTTTCGATAGGAAACCATATAATCTATTGGGTATATTCCATTTTCTCATGCTGTTCCTGCTGACTTTTGGCTAATAATAAGCAAAAGGAATAAGTAGGTGGAACATGCATACACAGGCACATGTCTTTGTTTAAGCCATTGTCAACTAATGGATGCCTCTTTCTTGTTACTCTCATCCAATCCCTCAGACCTGGCTATTAAATAGATGAAGTTGTTGCAACTCCTCTTTGCCCAAGTGTTGAAAATCGGATACTTGCACGCCAGCAATCGACACAGAATTTCTTATCGAATGCGTAATCAGAGTCTGAAAAATAATGCTCATCAATAGAGAGAGAGTCCTTGTCCTGGTAGTTAGGAACTACAATCAAAATGCAGTGCTACGAGACTATAAAATGCTGTCTTTGTTTCGTAAAGAATTACTTGTGTTGGTGCGTATTCCTATCGTTGGTATATAAGGGCATATACATCCTATCTGCTCTGTGCTACTATGGTGTGCGCTTCAATGTTTTTTCAGCCTGTATCATAATTACAAAAACAAAAAAAAAAGTTGCACCTTGATGCTTCGAGGGTCCGACTCAGAAAAGCTCCTTGTGGAATTCGAAACGTGTAGATGTCTTGTGACTCAGCTCGTGCGATAGCTTCCTTAATTCCTTTGCTAACACCGGCATTCCGCAGTAGAACACCCCTGCAATAGAAAAACCCCTTTCGTTCAGACATCATTGAAACGTCAGTATCTTGCGACAGCTGCAGATTCAGCAAACATTGTAGAGTTTCATTACGTTAAGGAGATGGTTTTACTTTCCTAGTCAAGGGTTTTATTATATAATTTACGCAAAAGTTAAGATCTTATATTTTGATCCTTCGCATTATTTTCTGATGTAGACTTGGCCTCAGAGTGCGTATAAGGGTCTCCTACCAGTTTAAAAACAAGTCTTTAATTTGCAGAAGTTACATCTGACCTAATGTCAATTTGTAAGTCTTGTCTAGTTATTGTTAATATCAGAGGCTACTGTGCCAAGCTCTACCTGTATGATGATTTCGGGATTAATTACCGGCAACAAATGAAGCTAGTTTTTGTAATTTCATTGTATCTGGGATCTGAACTACTTAGTTTGATTGTTATGAAATTTGTCGGCAAGTACTAATGCTTTCTTGTTTTACACTTACCTACTGTAGTGTATGGATGCTTTGAAGCTACTTTGATAAATACTTCTCTCCAATTCGGTCTTCCAAAGTGTGTTCTTACCTGCAAGTATCGAATATCAGGACTGAGTTAGCAGCCTCACGGTTGAAGCAGTTCACTTTAACAAACGAGCTAAAAAATAGAAAAAAATATTCTATCTATAGTGTCTCTAGTCAGTTGTCTCGGTAACGTGTTGATTGTTAACATGGTAACGTAACGGAATGTGGCATTGTTATGTAGACATCATATTATACCCGTGTGCCTGATAGGATGTCGAAACCATGTTTGGCATGATTAAGAGCCTGGACCATGGTGATTAGAGTTGACCTTGCATCTCCCTCTTCATAGACACTCGTAAGGTGATTGTGAAGCTCAATTTGACCCTGCTCATACAGAAAGAGAGAGAAGACATAGGGTCACTTAGCCCGCTCATTTAGTTCCTGCTACACGTGCACTAAACAGTCATGAGCAATGTTCAGAAGAATTTTACTTTGTGATCCATTTCCGCAACTTCATTCATGACTCCTTTGAACCACTCGAACGACCCGGATTCCCTAGTCACCCAGTAGAAATAAGCACTGGACGTCCTCTGTGACTTTCTTTTGCTGCCTGGTGTCACGTTTGAAGATGCGAAACTATTTGTGCTATCATCAGATCTACTGGTCTCTGTGGTTGAATCCTAGTTCATCACAATAGCAAAAGTTTAGGATGTGCTTCCTAAATTGTAAGACACGTTGTTCATATATTAGCAACATACTGTACCATTTGCTCCTCTGCTCTTGTATTACTCAGAAGATCTCTAAGGATGCTTACAAAAGGGGTTGCACCAATGCCAAGCCCCACGAGGAGCAGTACATCATAATTTCTGTAGTCCTGAGCTGGAGCTCCGTATGGACCATCGACGAGCAATTTGGGTTGGCTGCATCATGACATGACAGTTTGTTCAGTTAGCATTACCTAGAATAGTTTCTATTTCGGAACTTAAGCCTGCCAGAAACATAATTACCCTGTCTGATTGATACGCCCAATCGACGTGAATTTTGCTCGGCCAATAACACATGACGAGTCTCTGCCTTCAGTGAGAGTTTTTTTCAACTCTTCTGTCCAATCACCAACTGTCCTGATGTGAACACTGAGGTAGTCATCTCCAGGTGCTGAAGTAATTGAGAATGGGTGCCTGGAAGGTATCAGCACTTAGCCTTAGATGGCGGAAATGCTGATGTTGGAAAAGCTAGGAGGTGAGATGAGTTTTGGACTTTACCACTCAAAAGGGGAAATTGTCGGACATTGTAGAAAAATGTACTGCCCGCTTCTGTACTTGAACCCTTGAGGCTTGGACATGATTATGCTGAAGACATTCCCTGGTAGAACCGAAACCTGAAGAGAACAAGCATATTCCAAAAGAAATTAGCTTTTTTCAGAAAAACAAATTTCTCAATGTACTTTGCGAAGATCGTGCATGAAGACGCTGATGCATTTTTTTCTCGATTGTGCATTATATTATGTCCTTTTCTTGATCAAACAATGAAAAGTCGAAATCTAAGAGAAATAAGAAAGGTATTACCTTCAATATTCGAACTGCATAATGGTTTGATCTGCATGCTCGCACGCTTCTCTCAAGTATGTAAAGCAACAATGGAATAGAGATGTACATCCATGTCTGAGGTGAGTAAGGCGTTGAATTAGTACCAGTGCTATTGAATACATGATGAAGTTTGATGTCTTGACTTAACTACGGCGTATACAATGAGATGGATTGCTTACCGTTTTCCTGTACCATTCGCGCACCAAGTACAGAAAGGTTCCATGGATGAGCAGTAAAACGTAGACCACACCTAGCAGATGATGGGAATACCAGAATGCATTGAAGCCTGTTAATCTGTTGAAAGGTGCAGGTAGCCTCACTATGTTTCTCCTGAACCGGTGTGTCGCTAGAGTGAATGAGATAGCCATCAAAACCACCATAGCAATGCCCGTCACTCCTTCAACTCCAGATAGAAGGTCCGTGTATGTGGGCTTTCTGTTATTGAAGTTGGAGGATATGAGGGCAAACTTTTCTGGGGAGGAGTTTACCAGTCGGGGAAAATCACATGCTAGATGGTCTCCAGCATGAAGGATGATCCCGATGACTATGGCACACGCAATTATCTGTGCATTGGGAAAAAAGTGCTGGAGTGTCATTCCATTATCTTTTGCATACACGAGATATAGTTGGTCTAAAATACAGTAGTGCTTGAAATAATCACTGTGATCAACTGTACTTCCTTTATATCTTTGCCATGTTCATATGCACTTTAGCTCATGCATGTTAATGGAATTGCATTCCCTGGAAGTTGCAACCATTGAAATCTTTAGACTTTCTTTCTAAATCTTCTACTTCTATTACTTGCCATAGTGAATTTCAAGCTCCATTATTGGGAAAAACTATGTTTTCGAACTATGCCAATTTAATTCAGCCAGGAGCAATTGATACGAAGTTGGGAACCATCATTTCAAAACTCTATGCTTGATGTTTCTACTTGTTTCGCCAGATCTTTTACCTTGTGGAAGTTTATGTTGTCATCAAAGGGAACGAACGACCTGGCTCGGGTGGACCTGAGCCACGTCAGGGTGTTCCGGCAGACGGGCAGGAGGATGAGAGCCATGTTGAGCTTCAGAGTTTCTGCTGCCCCCTTGGCCGTCGCCAGGCAATAGCCCATTACGTGAAATGCTGCCATGTTCCTGTATTGGATGAACTTCCAAACGAAGAGGCACCCCATCACTATCGCCCAAAGCAACAGAATCCAACCTCTTTGCCAGTTCTCCAGCACGAGGCATCGGAGGGAGCTGCTAATCCTCCGCACTGTGTCAGTCGGTCTAAACGAGCTCAGGTTTTGGCTCCAGCCAACACTGGTTGTGCTGAGCGTTCGGCTGTAGTTCATATAAGTGTCCCTTTGCAGAAGCAGAGTCTCCAGTTGCCACAACTGAAACAGAGGACAGGTCAAATGATAGCCTGTCTGAATTAGTACTTCTTTCCATGGAGCAAAGAGTTTTCCTAAGTTGAATATTCTATGTCATCTATGTTTTGCTTTGCCGCTTCAGAGGCTTTTACCTCGATGTAGCCGAGGCTCTCCGGGTCCAATTCCTCCATGATCAGGGAGGCGTATTCCTCCGCTCGCTCTTTAAGCTTCGACAACTTGTTAGCGGATGCACTGAGCATCAGAAGCTGAAATCAAGACATTGGTGAAGCTCCAAAGTGTCGGTAAAACGAAACAATTCATTCTTTCTTAGCTACAACCGATGCATCATCTCGCTAGTGAGCCGGAAGTACCATTCATGTCTACATGGACAAGCGAAAGAGGGACAACACGCTGCTGATAACGCTCAAGTAATGATGACAAAACTCGAAATTGCAGATGAGGAAGAACAAAGTCCTACCTCCTGTACTTCTGCCCTGGTGATTCTCCCATCTTCATTGCTGTCCGCCCTAATAAAGCACAAAGGATACACACGTCAGGACTTTCATCAGGGCTTTTAGGGCATTTGCCAAGTTACATGAAGTATCAAGTAAATTGAGGAGGTACACTAAATCTAGTTCAAATACGCAAAAAAAAAAAATGACTAAGATTTTCCTTTCCATTTTTAATGAAAACATTAAATTTTTTCATGACCCAAGAAATCAGAAATTGTTGACAATTATCGACGACATAAGCCCCAACCAAGACAACAATAACTCTAGCAAGGACTGCTATTCTTAGTGTAACTGCTACTCTTAGTGTATAAATTCTAATTTTCAACGAGTTGATCACACGTAAAAAGACAAAAAAAGGGTACACTCAAAATCACGAAATTCACTACCAAAAATCCATTTGGACAAAATTCCTTTTTGCTCTTCAAAAAGTAACATTCAATGTACTTCATTTTCGCGGGTAACAATAATCAATGGAGTTCGACAAGTAAATTAAAGCTTCAACGATACTTCTCGTCTTTTCTCTGTGTCAGGCAATTAATACGCCGGCGATCATCCCGAGAGATGACCGCCGGAAACCTCGGGCGAGATCATGCGGCTACGGGGCGGCCGGGCCTGCCTCGGATTCCGCATCCCCCCGCCGTCAGATCGATCGAAAAGGCACGGTCAACGAGGCCAGGAAGCCATCGCTCCGATCCGATCGAACGGTCACGAAACGGGTAGACGAATCGAGAGATAAAGAGAGACAGGGAGCGGGGGGGCCCACATGTCGAAGAATATTTGAAGCCGCGCGTCGAAGCTCTGGTCGGAGATTTGGAGCCAGAAGTCGTGCAGCTCCTCCCCGGTGATCTTCCCGATCCTCTGCCGCCGCCGCCGCGCCAACGCGTCGAACATCCCCACCGCGAACTCCTTCGAGTCCATCCCTGGTTTTCCAACAGCAAAGCAAAACCCACCGCCGCCAACCGTCAACTTCCTTCGCAACCCGTCCGCACACATTTCACCACGTCTCGCATGCACTACTGTAACGACGGCGATGGGATTTGGAGAACGTACCGATGCATTCGCCGAAGTCCTCGCGGGCGAGCAGGCCGTCCCTGGCGAGGCGGTGGAAGCGAGCCTCGACCTGGCGCCAGAGCTCCTCGGCGTCCCTGGGGCAGAAGTTGGCCTTGCTGATGAACCGGAGACCCTTCAGCGCCCTCTGCGCGCTCGACCGGCTCCGGTCCAGCTTCGCCCTCGCCCTCCGCGCCTCCCTCCCTGCCGCCGCCGCCGTCGGGGCCTCCGCCTCCGACCCGGCCCGCGACGACCCGGACCGCAGCCACGGGAACTTCCTCCGGATCCTCGTCGTGACCGACAGGTTCCTGTCCAGCGCCGCGGCGGCGGCGGCTGGATCGGCGTTGTCGGCGGCGGCGGCGGAGGGCGCCCGGTTGTGGTTGCTCGTCGGGGTGACGCTGCGGACGACGATGGAGTCGTCCTCGAGCTCGAGGGTGACCTCCACGAGGTCCTGCTGCGAGTTCTGCCGCAGGTCGTTGAGGAACACGGGCAGCATTGCCCCGCCGACGCTGCCGTAGTCGGTGGCGTCGGCCGCCGCCTCGTCCTCCTCCTCGTCGAAGTCCTCGGGCAAGTCGAACCCGCGGCTGTAGCCGCTGGACCGCTTCGAGCCCATCGAAGCGGACGATCTCATCTCCTTCCCCCCAGTTCGAACCGAACCCGCCTCCCTCCCTCTCTTTGTCAACCGCTGCACTTGAATTGTCTAGAGAGCGAGAGTGCGTGCGTGCTTTTCTCTCACTAGAAACGCTGGAGGAGGAGAAGGAAGGGAGGTGACCCTTTTGCAGGTTCGGTCGATCACACGTTACAGCAGGAGAGAGAGAGACAGAAATAAACACCGCTCAACCGATCTCTCCGCACGGGCGCGTGAGTTCAACGCATGAGAACTTTCCTCTGCAGAATGTGCCCGAGTCGTGGGACGAATTTTAAAAAGCAGTTGGGATTTGGACTTCGCTCGTCGTCATCGTCATCGTCACCACCGTCGCCATTTTACAGAGCCGGGAATTTCAACTCCAGTTGTAACAGTCGCGCGGCTCCGCAATAAACAAAAGAAGGCGCCACCTTTGGGGAGAGAGAAAGAGGGGAAGGTGGGTGTACTTGTAAGTGCTGGATATGCTTCTGCACCAGCAACCACGGCGAGGATTGCGCCACGTATCGGCTCGTCCGGTTCTCAGAGCAGGAGAAGGGAAGAGAGAGAGAGAGGGAGGGTGTTCTTGAGGGGGAAAAATGATTCTTTTTCCTAGAGAGAGAAGTGCTTCTTCTGGTGAAGAGAGAGGAGGGGGCATATGGGGGGTGGTGGCTTAATATAGTAATGGGAATGATGCTACAAAAGGTTTTTAAGGTAAGAGAAGGTAGAAGAAGACCAAAAAGACCAGTAGAGAGAGAGAGGTTTGGTCGGAATTATGGGTTGGTTTTCTGTTTTTTGGGCTTGCTCTCTTTGGGACGATATTCGGCGACCCCATTTGCCCAGAATGACAAATTTTTCCCAAATTTTTTTTTTTTGACATGAAAAATCCTTAACTTTACAAACTGTGACACATTTATTCCATTAAATACGACCCCATTTGCTAAAAATCACCTTCTTCTTTTCTCTCTCTCTCTTATTTGCTTCTTCTTTCATTTCTTTTTGTCTTGTTGACGTGATTAATTTCTCATCCAATGTGCGGCTCATTCTTTAATTCAATGGAATTAAAAGTAATCAAAAAGGGTCAATAAGTGGATATGGGAGCGCTCGCGGCGTTCGTAGTTCGGTTTGAGGTGCCTTTTGCCCAGTTTCAGGATGGATCTCGAGCCAAATACATTACCAAACCAATAAGAATTACCGTTCAAATCAAATCGATAGCCTTGATTTATTGTCGGTTTTGTTCGGTTTCAAACCATTACTATGAAGTCAATGTGTAACTAAGAAGTTTAACGTGTAATTAGACTGTCTATTGTTATCCTTAGACGGAATTCAACCCAAAAAAAAAGGAAGCACCTATTTCTACCTGCCTATTGAAAATAAAGAGGAACATAAATTATGATTGTATTGAATTATTTATCGATAGTAAGTATGATACAAAGGATCATAGCAAGTTCTTCTGTCACTATTATCCGAGACTAAAAATAAATCAATAATGGCCAATTATTGAGAAGTAGAAATCGTTCATTTAATAGAATAGAGCAATCCTAGATAAAAAATCTAACTTGGTTCTGTTAAATCAACAAATTTTATTAGTCAATAAGAAAGCAAATTTATCTATCTAATCAATTTATTGGTTTGGTTCAGTGTTATTGGATTTCAAAGCTATAAACCAAAATCAAACAAGTAAAATAATAACAAAAATATCCCAAACCAATAAATGGATAAACAAATCATATGGTCCGATTTGATTTTTAGAAACGCCCCAATGAGCAATCGTGCTTCACAACATCTCTCCTTTGAGTACGTACATGTCTTATTCAGTTTGGTTAGGCTCGGTTCAATGTACGTAGATTTTAGTTGGTGTAACAGTAAGAGTAAAGAGGATAAAGAAGCAATTTCTATATGCGACACGTTCTTCAGAAGCTAACAGTGATGGAAACTTGAGGCAAACCCAGAATTGTCTTCATATTGTCAGGATGATTTATCTGTCACATGGTCGCACGAACGAACGCATCGAAAGATATCATCGTCTGAACACTCCTAATTCGATATGCAGCCTTTTCATAATAATAATAAAATGTCCTAAATCGATATGCAGCCTTTTCATAATAATAATAAAATGCCCATTGTTTGTAACACGTGAAAATGGAAATGCTTTAAGCATTTTCATCAATGGCAACACTGAGTAGTCGATCATGCGACTTCGTTCATCTGAATCAAGCAAAACGAACCGCCACCAGCTGCAAGATCACTCCTTCTTAGACATGTTTAACCTCTTACTAATCTTACCCAACATACACATGCATATGATACTTCAGATACTTATTTATCCTTATTTATCTACTCGAAATCGCGTCCGGTCTCTCGTTCCAGTCGTTGCTTTCCTTTTTCCTTCTTGGAAGATGAAGGATTCCTCCCATCTCCATCAAAACTCAGAAGGTTTGACGAGGTTTATCCACAGTTGGAAAGGAAATGTTGCAGCCGAGCGAATATCTTGCTTCCAAACACGAAGACTCCCCTCCCTCCCGACCCATTCCCACGCCATAAATAAACAATCAAACCCTGAAAAAACAACAGCAGATGCCAGTGGTCATCTGTTCATGGATGGCACTCCCTTGCCGCCCTCACGGAAGACTTTTTTGCTACCTCGGCATGCATGCGAGTTGGCAGGAGCCAGGACTCTTCTTTTGTCAATTATGGATTCCAACTAATCTTCATTTAATGACATGACTAGCAACTTCAGTCTCCCCTCTAAATTACTTTAAATTAAACGCATGCAACTTTTGAACAGGCGACGCTGCCGACGAATCCCCCCACGAGAATGGCTCGTAGCCGGACCCGCCTTGACGCAAACCCGGTCAATAATCGCGACCCTAATGATTTTTGGGGGGGCTTCTATCGGGTGGCGACGAGTGAATTTTCTTTCTTCTTTCTTCTTCTTGCTGTTCTGGAATCAACAGGGTTAGGTGAGACCCGAGAGGTTTGTTAGAGAGACGTAGGGGTGTCTTAACGCATTTGAGTATTCCATAAGACAAGAATGTCTAGGACACATTAATGTGTCGTTATCATGAACAGCCATTGGAACCAAACGCGATATATAATGTACATATTCCAAGCGTTGTACTAGTTCTTTCAATTGAACTTTGGCTGGTAGTACAATCGACCGACAAATATCAAAAAGAAGAAGAAATAAAATAATAATAATAAGGAGAAAGAAATCAAAGAAAAGATTCGGAATATATGTCACGGACCAGGGCTCCTTCTGGAAGGTCTACGACCATTGTGCAGTACATTAGCGATCTTTTTATGTGTTGTTGCTTTTGTTTTGAGAATCATTCTTCCTTTTTCTTGACGATGCGAGCTTTTGCTTCGAGAGGGAAGCAATTTTCGTGGCTGAAATGAAATCGTGTCGTGTTCTGATCATGATCGAATTGAGAAAGCTGAAGGTGTCCAAAGAAGAGTCTTTTCTAAACCATCGTTTTCACTTTCTGCCAGCAAAAGAATGAAGGGGGCGATGGAACCAATCGTTTTCGCTTGCGCCGCTCGCTTTACCTGAGATGGTTGCTCGGGTTTCGTAATTCCTCGATGACCGCCTTTTAATGCATGGCGAAATTGTGCTTAGGGAGTTCCCCGAAAGGAAAAGAAGAAAGAAAGCAGCTCTCATGCACGTAATAGGCGAGCCTGAGCTGTAGAGGGGCGCCGTCGATGACTAACGCAAGAGGGGGCACGCATGTTTAATGACCTATAAACCAAATTCGGAATGAATTGTCAATTCAAGTTGGAAATTGAATGGGACGACCTCCCCGAGATAAAGCCATAACCACCTAAGTTCGACCATGCTGCTCGATCATCAAACTACTCCGTTTCTTAATGATTTTGCGCTACTTAATCAGGAGATTCCTTAATCGGAAGCATAATTAATGATGAATTTCTGTTAAAAACTCTTGACTAGATACTATTGGAGGACTCGGCTGGATTTCCTGGTCTATCGTGGTGAAATTTCAGTATAAATGAGTTGCAATTTAGTCGAGCCGAGCAATCTCGACGACCCATTTTTTTTGTACTCTGGTTTGATACTGACGAAAGTCCTGTCAGTAACCAAATCATACGAGATTAACTTGCTATCATGCGAAGTCCATAACATCAACGTAGCTGTCCGCAGGATGCATCCAAAACGGAGTGGTTACAGTCCCCATCTGAATGATTACTACTCGCCTTTCTATTCTAAACGTCTCAGCTTAGTTAATGACTACTATTTCGTCGTTGGTCCTGCCCTCGCACATAAAGAACGAACGCTGACGCCTAGGCTAAAAGATGAATTTTTAGAATAAGGGGGGAAGAACGCGAACCCCCTGGCGAGTTTCTAGAGACCTCAAAAGGGCCCCGATGAAATCATTTGACTAATGATTAATCGTCGTTTTCAAAGGACTCGCCAGTGACGTGAGTGGGTTCGCGTAGGTACAAGATAGGGAACATGCAAGTGAAACGTGGGTAGGACATGGTTTATTTTCTGTCCCTTCCCGTCGAATAAAGAAACGACGGGATCGCTAGCGATTTGGTGTGTGCGTGTGCGTGTTTTTCTCCCTTTGTGTTTTTCCAATTGGAGGACCGACTTATCGAGACTTGCGATGTCATCGAAAGCCACGGCCTACGAGTAGTTGTCATCTTATAGGAAAAAAGAGAGACGCAAGTGTCGATTCGAGCACCCATTAGACGTTAGATTTGGAGAGGCAAAGCCTTCTAACCAACCCACTTTTGACTTTGCGAAAAGGAACGTTTTTGAGTATGAATTATCGAGTCCGATTTCAAGGCATGCATGATTTGTTTTCTCACAAACGTAGTCGAACGGGAATGGGAAGCATCTGTCTTGGAAAACAGAGGAATGGGGTAGGAATGATGTGAACATCATTGTATTTTCCATCTAGAGAAAAAGCACGTAAAGAGAGAGAAAAAAGAAAAACAAGAAAAAGCGTGACGAAATATAGCTGGAATGATTACGAGTTAAAGCGATGCCAATACACAAAGAAGCATACAGTATGACACGTAATAGCTGTATGAGCTTGGTGAACCGTGGCATTGAATCGACTTGGGGGAAAAGAAAACGCGGTGGCCTGCAAGTAGAGGTTCAGCTTGCGAACGACAACTACGATACAATTCTTAAAGAGAAGTCCAGTCAAGCTAGTAGAGTATAAAGATACGGCAAATTGAAGTAGTATAAAACTCAATCGCTTCTCGATTGTACGCAATTCATCCGTATATACAACTATCACGACCCCTTGATGAGAGATCACAGACCATTTAATCCATACACTGTAATTTGTTTCTTTTTAAGGTAAAGATGTAGAGACAGTGGACCCCGAGCAAAAAAATACCGATAAAAGCATTCGACACACAAAAATCTGTTAGAGCTCTAACATATCTTCAAGTCACGATTCCTTCAAAAAACTAAATCAGCACATACAGGTGCCTCCTTATGCCTTTGGAGTGTATTCTACTTCCGGGTTATACGTTTATCGCATATGTTGCCTTACAAGTTATGCTACAAGAAGCCACCTGGCTTTTACGTGTCACATGCAGATTGTTGACGTGTACTTGAGCTACTACATGATTTCCTATCAAGTACAAAGCAAATGACCAAAAATCGATTTCATGCTGGTCCAAACACAGCGCGTACTGCAGAGTACTAACATGGTACTGCTGACTGAACAAAGGATGGTTCCTTGGTTCCTTAAGCAACAATCTGCCATTTAGGTTGAACTAACAAATCAACAATAAAGGAAACAGAGAGAGATGCACCCTCAGCACCCAGCATCATCTAGTGACTAAGAATCATAATCCAGAATCAATCACCATGAGCAAATCTTACGAGGGAATTCTTTATAACCAAGCATGTGAGCAAAAGGGGTCATCATTGCAATGTCATATCAATGCTATCGGCCAAAATGATATATTCCAATCTTGAGTTGCCAGGGAATGAAGCAGCCCAACTACTTCAAAAGATGAGGAAAGGCCCCAAAAAATCTAGCTAGTAACCTTCTGACAGCTGAAGCTCGGCAGTGAACAAGAAAAACATATGAAGTACAACATGAGGACAGTGAGGAGACAAAATGACAGGCATTCTCACCATACATCATTGAATTAATCATCAATGACTGGACAATAATGTGACTCTTGCCACAAAAATAGACCAATGAGTTATACCGGGACAAGTTCTACCAAGTAGACTAATGGTCAAGCCTAGAGTATGAAAAACAACATACTGATGCATTTGATTTCTATCCTTTATCTGTCTGATAAAAGGGCTCACATCAAAGTCTTAACACATACTAGCCGAACCAATATCCCCATTCCCAAGCTAGACAAGGGCAAACCCATAGTTTTGTAAATAATGCAACATATTCCCCAAACTCCAATAGAAATAAATAAAAAAATTCATATTTACAGTGATTGGCAGAAAAAAAAAATGTCGAGTTCGTAATATGCGACTGCAGCCACGAAATAGGCTCATTATCACGTATCTCTAGGCTCATAAAGCTTTTGGAGATAGGTATCGTGAGTGGACTCTATGGCAAATTTCCAGCCATTTTTACCATTTCACTTAATAGATGCCCATCAGGTGTGTTACTGACTTCTTTTATCATCTATCTTCAAATCCTTTAGAGAGGTGCAAGACTAATAGCTAATATTACTCCATTCAATTGCAGTATCCCGGCTCCTGTTTTTCACCATATAGGATGCCTCCTCCTATCAGCTTCAATGATTTGCCCAAGGCAGCTAGATCAAAAGACGAATGGATTGGTTGGGATGGAAGAAGTGTTACTTACCTAAAGTGAGAGAATCGCCATAACCACAAAAGATCTCATTTAATTTTCGGTACTTTGTCTATTCGCTTGACAGCCATTTTTCAGTGGCCAAGAAATTTTCCCTGAACTCTTATAAGTAATTGAATATGGCCCTATAGTCAGACAATTTAATAGCATCATGGTCCATTTATATGTCACATTTCTTCGTCAAATGGGCCTTGTACCAGAAGGCTAGCAAAGGGGGCAATGTTTAGGCTATAGTTGCTTCTCCACGTTCTGCATAGACCACGACCCAGTGGTGGGATCTCAAAAGTTAAATTAGAAGGGATACTCATGGGATGGCAAAGTTAACTTACAGTGATACTCATGGAATGGGGATATATAATATAGATGTTGAGCAAAGGAAAGATCAGAGTCAGTTCTTTGCATGCACCATAATATCTACTTGTGGAGGCTGGGTTTTGGCACGGCAGGTCATGCAATTCTCCCTAGAAGTTAGAAGACCAGATCTTTTATAATGGGCAAGGGATAAATACAAGTTGTCACATGTTCAAGGCATTAGAACTGGTAGACTGTCATCAACTTCATTGAAGCCACCCATAAATAACTTACATGAAGAAAGAAAATGATTCTAATGATTAAAAAGTAGAGATTAGTCAAGATTTACAAGTTTATTTGAACTTCCGCTCCCCAATAATGTGACCAAATGCAGTTTGACACAGAGTAGCATCACGTTATGCACCTGTAACAAGTTCTAGCAATGCATACACTGGATAAAAGTTCCAATGGATAGTTATCAGAGCATTGGAGCACCCAAGCCTTGGTCAATAGATGCTCCATGCATGTCTAGATAAATTATCATTTCGCCTATAAATTCCACTCAACAAACTAAAACTACTTGGGATTTCCGCTCTCTCAGTCACAAGAATGAAGGATCTCTTACCTTGTTGATTTATCATGAGTAACAAGTTAGGCTCGGAGCAAATTGCACGTCCCTACAGAAGAAGGAAATTCTTAGGACAGATGCCTCTCATCATTCTATGAGCTGAGAAAAAGAAATAGAAAAAGTTTTGCAGGTTCGGACAGAGAAGATATGCATCTGATTGCTGAAAGAGAGAACCACACCAAGAGAAGAGGTAGCTAAAGATCTGGTCCACAGAACAACCAACACTTAGAATGTGTTTGGGGTGGCCGTGGCTTTTAACATGTGTCAACTTTTGCTTTTAGTGTTTCCACCATGCCCACTGTTTGATATTCAACACCTCAAATCTTTAAAAAAGTATCCACTAACCTCTAAAGTTATCCGCATTTATTTTTACAGTTTCTATGAATCAGAATAAGTTTTTACTTTTCTGAGGTAGGTCCCCCATGCCATCTGTCCTTCCATTTCTTTTACAAACTCCCCCATCCCTAATTTTACCTCCTCAAGTACCATGCACGTACAAACCATGATTTTCTTTTCCTGGCTTGTCTTTCTACCTGGGTCGTTAACAAGCCTTTCGCATTGTCGGAAAAATGAAAGGCCTAAATTCTTTAGAACAATGAAGACTAAAAAATTCTCTCCATGCTAACAAAGTTAAAATTCTAGAGCTACAAACCATACGCATTGCCAAAGGAAAAATAAGTGCATTCCCTCAGAAATAAGAAAGATTGAATAGTCATTATGAGAAACGAGCACAGCCACATTTAAGGAAGATCAAATTTTATTTTGACAGCTTTCATATGAAAAACCTGGTTTGGATTTTACACCATGTGTATAGGGTAAAATGTAATCTGAAATCAATACATAAACAAAGAATAAGAGATTAGAAGTGTACTCTGCTACAAAATTGGGATGACTGCATCCTTTACACTCAGAAAAAACTTTCCAAAGTTATATCATGTTAATGAGGCTTTGGAACGTATCCATCAACAGCAAAGTTTCGAGTGGCTGCTGGAATCGCCAAGCGCATTCCATCTAATTCAGGTCTAGCAATCACCTGACAACCAAGACGAGACCTGCAAAGACCCAAAAGAGACAAAATTTCACTTCTGGACAGATTATTCAGCACTATGCATTCTGAACGGAAGCAGGGTGTCATTCCTAGGTTTGGGGCACACTGCCAACAAGCCATATATTATCACTCGGAGAAGTTTCATCCCTACGCAAAATTGGGTGGGCCCCAAACCAAACATTATAGTGAGCACTCACGTTTCTGTAAGCCCGAAAGCTAAATCCAACATGTCATTTTCCTCGTCAGTTGGATCATCCAGTTTATTATAGTACTCCATGTCCTGTCATGAGATTTGTAGTTTTAGATACTTTTAAGTCAGACTCAGAGGCTAGTCAATTACAATGTTGCATTGAAGAAACATACCATCACAACGACATGACATGTTGAACATGCAAGTGAACCTTCACATGCTCCTGATATCCAAATAACAGCACAGAATCAGTTTAGAGAAAAGACAAAATCAGATTCAAGTTGCCACTGAAACTTAAGATTTCATGGTACAATCCTATATCAACTGCATAGAGATACCTAATCTGGAACATAAACATTCTGGGACATTCTATGATGCAACAGGGTGTTTTTTTCTTCTATTTTTTTTTTTTTTATTGGTCAGATGCAACAGGGTTGAGAGGCCAACTCCCTAGAGAGACCTTGGCATTATTCGGAGAATAAGCCACAGATAAGATGACAGCAAAGCTGAATAATGCATGACAATTGCTTCGGAAGGACACAAGTACCTTCAAGTTCTATATCATTTTCATGAGCTGCTTCTAACATTGACATTCCAATGGGAACCTTAATTTGCTGTTCTTCACCATCCTTATCAACAAACGTCACAGATATCCTGCAAAATTCCTCCAAGTACACTAACATTAAAGGGTGGTCCGATTATAGAGAAAACCCTGAAGAGGGCCTAGCTCATAACTGGAGATAAACAATCTTCACGTTGGATCATCCACTAGCCGCACTCATTTAGGATGACGCACCAAATTAGCCATCACCACAAAAATGATCGGCTAAGTTCACCATAACTACCTCAACAGTTCATGCAACCATATGTATTGCATTTCCATCTTCTTTAATACCAAAAACAGAACAAATAACAAAAGAAAAAAACAAAAACTCACTTGTCTTTCTCTTCATCACATCCCCCATGAGCACCGTCAGCAGTGGTTGTAGAACAAAAGAAATGCTTCTGAAGTGGGGCACCCTGGAACAGCTTATCCTGCCAGCCATTGAAGAAGAAAAATCTAAAGACAGGATTCTATCTGTAGAAAGCCATTATTGACAGAACAATCCTACTAAAAGAAAAGCTAGCAGATAACAGAGAGCAATTCCAGGTGAAAGAGCAAAGCAAAAAATTATGGCCGTACACTGGAGACAATATTCCAACTGGTGTAAAATTGCAGGGCTGAATAACCTTCGTGTAACATTTGGATGGCAACAAAACATAACATGGAAATCAAGGCAGCAGCAGAACATGATCCACCCCCCACAAACATTATAAAGCACACAATTGTGCCAGGATTAAGCAACCATTAGAGAAACTTTTGTCCACACCAGTTCATCACATTTGATGAAACTATCATTTCTCTAAAGAACACATAGATGAACCTAGAAATAATTTCACACCTAAAGGATATCAACCGTCATATCACCATCCCTCATCTAGACTTTGCTAATCGAAGGTCGAAACCATTGACACAATAGAAATGGGGTTGTTAAGACACAAAATAAGTTGTTAACAGAGTTTGTCTCTCTATTATGCAGTTCAGAGCACTCAAGACAACATTCACAACAACCAAATTTCAATCCAATTAAATATAACCAGATCCAGTTGAGACTTACCCAATTGAATAGAAGAAACTCAACTCTCAAAAAGGAAAAAAAAAAGCTTCAAATTCAAGCATAGAGCAAGAGAAAGATATGAAGATCGATAAGCATTTCTTGTAGAGTAAAAATCAACAAATGTGCTTACTCCGACAAAGGGACAGTTTTTCTACCTGATCTGGCCCCTCAATATGGAAAAACTGTATGGAATTGATTCAAGGATTACCACTCAGACATTATCTTTCTGGATTTGAACAACTCAAGACTAGACATTGAAAAAATCAAAACAGGAAAAGCGATGACATAAAAGAAAAGATATTATGCACTTGAGCCCTACGAATAACCTCACTTCACCAAGAATCAAGAGCCACCCAACCACAACGACCACACAATTTTGGCACTGAAAGCGGTGACTATATCATGGAACCAACTGTTATAGAAAGCCCATGCATTTCCATCTATATTAGTCCTGCTAACATTTCCAACCAGAATAGCTCACAACATGGTCAATAACTTTTCCGTAGGGCTACGCATCGCAGGATTCTCCATAGTATTTTGTAGCTAAAGCTCTCTAATAATGAAAATGGGGACATCGACATTTCAAAGCAGCAACCACTTCACTGCGAAGCCAACCACGCCTCGTGTAGTACTATTTTCTGAAGCTTCGTGGTAACGAGAAAGAGTAAACAAGAATCCAACAGGTACCAATGCCAACATATAATTCATAACTGCTCATATGCGAACAGCTCGAAACTGGGAATCGACCACTCAGTACCCAATACGGAAGGATTACTAACCGAAGGCTGCATTGCAGGACTAGATTGTCTTCGCGCCACTAGATGTCTTCTTGCCAGGTACGTACTCGCGCCTGCCAAAATTGAAAAGAATCCAGGCCGAACGAATCAGCAATATATCGAGCATGAGCAGCTGGAAAAACTCACTTCGCGAATCATCCGATGCCAAAACAGACGTCGTCAGAAGCTATGGAAGCGAAACGAGACGGGACCGAACCCCAAAACGAGCGAGCGCAATCCCTAACCGAGAGAGAGAGGCACGGACGGACCTCGACGCGAGAGGAGCTCCCTGACGACGCGAGCTCCGATTCTGGATGCCCTGGAGATCACCATACTCGGCGCCGCCTCAGCGAGTCCCTACCTGCGACCAAAATGAAAGAGAGAGAAAGCGTCAGGCCTCCGGAATGCGAGGAGGAGAGGCTCGGCGACGCCGGCGACGAACGGTCGGAGGGGACGGAAGAGGAAGAGGAAGAGGACGGACCGACGTTGCCGAGAGAGAGAGAGAGAGAGAGAGAGTTTGAGAAGGAGATGAAAGCAGACGTCGACGGCGGCGAGAGAGAAGAAGGGAATCGTTCCCGATGCTGCTTCTTCTTCCTGGCGGCGAGAGAGGCGTAGCCCGTTCGAACTCGCGAAAAGGGAAAACGAGAGGACAAAAAGCGAAGGGAAAGCAAAAGGGAGAAGAGTGGAGATGCGGGGTATCGAACCCCGTACCTCTCGCATGCAAAGCGAGCGCTCTACCATGTGAGCTACATCCCCTACTTGCTGGTTGTGGTCCAGCCATTTTTAATTAAATGTTATATTAAACTCGGTAGCGCCGAGGCCCAGTTTATCTGGATTTGTTTTCTAATGGGCTTCTGTTTTCGTTTCTGTTACTCTTGATAGCCTGTCTCTGGGCCGGTCCGACGGAACCTCCTTTTTTTCTTTTTTTAAATCAAGGACGGACGAGTTGAGCGTTCGGATTTATTGGGATTTGCCAATAATTTTGTCCCGGCGGTTTGCGGAACGTTCCGAGCAGAAGTAATCGATCAACCAATTAAAAGTGCGCATGATAATCATTCTATTTTTGTTTGAGACTTATTTTTGCAACAGAAATTTATTTGATGACGTAATTTTTTTTTTTTTTTAATTTCTTAAACAAATTTTCAATCCAAAAATAGGTCTTGAACAAAATTAAGAAGTAAAAATTTTCCACTTCTCTGTTTCTGGAACAAAAGTAAAAAATAAAACTTTTTTTATCGTTCATCTTCGCTATTAGTTGTCCGCCTTCCACAACCACCGAGCACCATCCACCGCCGCCAGGTGTCGGTTGCCCCGTTAGTCATTGCCATTGCGCCACCATTTGCTATCGCTTAGGAAGGAAAATTTTTGTGTTGTCATCAAACAAATTTTTATTTCAAAAATAGAAATTTTATATCGTTATCAAACACGTATTTTTGCTCGGAAATTCATTCAAGAAAAAAAATAAATTTTTCTGTTCCAAAAATCAATTTCTAATTGGAATTATTATCATTCGCGCCCTAACTAGGTGATTCGAGAATTCCCGCTTTCTCTTGGTCCGAGAAGCACATTGTTGGAACCGTGACAATGCGGCTAGACATAAAAAAACCCAGAGAATTTTAGTAAGACTTCTGAGCTCTTCTCCCTCTTCGGTCACCCTTCTAAGTCAAGCATTTTGACCGTGAGCCGGGCATTTTCTTCTCTCTCTCTCTCTCTCTGTTGCTTCGAATGCGTCGTGACCGTGAATTCGCTCGCTTTTTGACGGAATACTTATATTCACGAAGTTAAAGTCAAGCACTCAAAAGACTAGAGAGCCAAGTTCAAACATTGAAGAATAATAGATAGAATCTCCAACAACAGCCAAAAACAAAAAAGGGGTTATCAAGTGCCCTAATGAAACTCTCGTGACTCGAGGTTTGAAATCCGAGGCACAAGTGTTTCGCATCTTTATCATTATATTCTGTGGACTTTTCACCCTACATGCATATACATTGAGGTGTAAAAAGAGATAAAGTCCGCTATAACTATTACGAAAAAATAGGCGAGATTTCACTTGAGTCTATATATATATATATGACAAATTTTCTCTTCGAATAAAGAAAGTGTGTGCATACATAAATAAAAAGCCAAATGAAGGTGATTGAAATTGTAAAGTGCACCAGCAAAAGGTCCCGATATCTCTTTCGAAATTCATTTCCTTCGTTTTCGAGATAAAATTTATCGAGGGCTCTCTTCTTTTCCACGGCGCATTCATTGCATGTGAAAAATTTAGATTAGGAGGGGCCCCCCACAACATGGCACGTTCGATGTCGCGAGCAAATGAGTGCTGCATGTGTGCCAATGATATGAGAAGAGATTTTCACCCAATTATTATAATGCGGTCTTTTGTTTTCTTACTGCCGAAATTATTTTCCCCCTTTTTTTTTGTGGGGTGGGGGGGGGCAAAAATTCCAAGCTTAACGTGGACGTGGACTGACGGGTGGGCCCCCACGTGGCTACACACCCACGTGGGCTTCGGTCTTCGGGGGCGCGCTGACCGGCGGGGGAAGGAGGGGGGGCCGGGGCCGCCTCCGCCTCCGCCGCGCCGTGAAAAGACCGAGCTGCCCCTGACTGACCACCTATCTGAACCAGGATGACGGAGACGTCGCGTCGGATGATGGATTTGGATGGAGACGTGCGTCGCTTCATGGCAAAAGCCGCAAAGCGTGACTGCATTCTCACGCCGATGTCTGGTTTTTGTCGTCTACGGTGGCGACAAACCCATGAAGATGCCCCCCAGCGTCGTAACGGAAGATCGGTTCGAGATCGAGAGGGCTTGAATGAGTACATTAGGGGAGCGGATATTCAAATTTTGGAGATAACGATGACGTATTATCGCGAGAGAAGCCGATGTTTCTCGCGAAATTTGTTCGACGAACTCCTCGAGAACTCTCTTTTGAAAAAAAAGGCAAATTATAAGATTGTATTAAATGTTGAAAAAGCGTGTTTTTTAACCATCCTAAAGACGAATGTATTGATAATAAATAGCTTGGTTTAAAGTTAACTTATCGAAGATTAGAATCTCTCGTCTTTAGTTGCTTGATAAAGATGTCAAAATGGATTTTTAAACTTATATATGCCTCATTTAAATTATATATAAATCATTTATATTATGAAGAAATCAATTAAATTGGTTTAAAAATTGAACATTTAAGATAAACTGATTTTAAATGAGTAGCGTTGAATGTTAAAGAGCGTGTCTTTTGATTGTCCTGAAAACGAGCATATTGATAACGAATGGCTTGCTTTAAAGTTAACTTACTGAAGATTAGAATCTCTCATCTTTAGTTGCTTGATAAGCGTGCCCTTAATTTCCACTTAGACCTCACAAAAAAAATCGCGCGGGGTTGGAAGAATCTTGAATGTTTACGACCGTCAACATCTTTGAACTTTAGTTTTTGCACAAAACTCATAGTCACGTCGTAGTTTTTGCACATAACTCATAGCCACGCCTGACGACTATTGTGCTAAATATTTTGCATTCTCAAAATCAAGTATACTAAAAAATCGAGTAATTCCACGAGACTACTCAGGCGATAAGTGCATCTGTCCTCTTTTATAAAGGCCTGGGTAAAAATCACTAACCCGTGTGCTTTCTTTTGCGGCCACCCCTAGAAGCACCGACCCATGTGTCTTCGATTGGTACTCAACATGCGCACCACCCTCGATAGAGATCAATCATATGCTCAAAGAATTTATCAAACCTTATTTATGTAAAAAAAAATTAGAAAATGGGGTCTCTGATGGGGTCGTATCAGTTCGATGCATCACAGTCCAAAAGTTACGATTCACAAGCCAAACATGGCGTGCGGATTATGATATGTCATGCACCAGCAGGTGACTGGAATGATGAATAGGTAGTTTTTCAAACTTCATGATGCAACTGGGTTGAAGTGTAATTTGGGGAAAAGATTCATTGGTTGTCCTTACGCTCGAAATGGCAATGGACATTAATTTCAACAAATTACGATTAAGCAAACGTTCATAGAGCTAAAAGCTAATGGACATGAATTTCAACAAAAATGATTATTGTGTACTTTTGTATACCCTATAATACTTCTCCTCATGCAATATGCTTAGTTAACAAGAAGTGCAACTATATGTTAACTAATTCTTATACTTCCATTTTATAGGAAATGAAGTATAATGAATGCTCATTAATGGTAAGTACATGAAATTACCTGTATCTTCGACAAGGTAACACAATATATACATGTCTGTGCGCGCTTGGGAACGACTTTCCTCATCCGGCGATGCATGAAAATTGGGAAGTCACATGCACTAAGGGCAGCTAAGATCTTTTCTCATCCACTGCTATGACAAGGACAATAACGATGTAATCCCAGTGTCGGCGGGGGCCAATGCGATACCAACAATGCCTTGCGACAATAGCACCGAACAAGCCATGAATGCATGCTCACAACTCACATCAGCCATCACGTCAGCCATCACATCAGCCATCAGGTAGGTCTAATCTCATCTAGTAGTGCGCGAGAGCTGGGAGCTCACATGCATCAGGAGGGTTCTTTTCTCATCCGCTCCTACAATAGGGACAATAAGGATCTAATCGCCAGTGCCGGCGGCGACATAGGCGACGACAGCGCCCGCCCGAAAAAGGCGCAAAAACGCAAGCATGCGCAAGGGAGAGGCACCATAGCCAAGTGTCACGGGCCGATCGGTTGGATCGCGACCGCACGGCGACTCGGGCACTTTAGGATCGAATTGGATCGCCAAGCACCTAAGCCAAGCTTTGCTCGATCGAACGCACACTCGCTCGCTTACCCGGATCGTAGAGAAAGAAAGAGTTTCTAGAAAGAGGAGCTCTGGAAAGACTTAAGCTTTGTATTGCGGAAGTAGTGGATGATTACAAATGAAGGAGGACACCCCTTTTATAGTTGAGGGCCTCGGCTTACAACCATTGATCTAGAATTCTATCGGCGGACGAGATCGCACCGCCTCAACTACCGACACTAATGGCAGCTACTAACCACCGACATAAATGAAAGCTATCAACTACCGACATTAAATAAAGAGAGGTTAATGACGGTGACGCCCGCCCTTGGAAACTTCGGGGAGAAGGTTTGGTGGGAATCCGAGTGAGAGCAGGAGGTCCACGGGTGAGTCGCGATCGCCCCTTGGGAACCTCTCGGATCGGCTAACATTCGGCCCGTGACATTCTCCCCCACTCAATCGAGCAACGTCCTCGTCGCTCTCAGCTTGACGGGCAGCCTTACGGGCCTTGGCACGAGCTCTCTTGTTCTTGTTTCGCTTCGCTCGGACGCTCACGAACGAAGGACCACAACCTTCGATTATGAACTCGGACTTGGCATGCGGCTCCACCTTTAGCCTAGGCGTGGCATGTGACAAGCACTCAACCTCGGGGAAGAGCACTTGAATTGGCATAGCGTTTGTTGGGGTAGGATCCAACTCAACCTTCGTCTTTACCTCGGACAGCTTGTTGATGCGCATCACAGCCTTCAAGCTCTTGTCGAGGCGTCGGATCGACGCAATGGTCTTGGTGTCGACCACCCCTTTGATCATGGGGATCATCGACGGGCATTTTTGGTCGAGGATCATGGCTCCCACACTATGGAAAAATTGCATCCCAAGGATAAGATCATAATCGTCAAGAGGGATTACCTCGAATGCCATTTTGCCTTTCCATCCGCCAATCTTGACATCTACGTCGGGAGTTGCTCCTACGCCATGGAAGTCGCCCGAGTTGATGGGCTTGTATGACTTCCCGAATGGTTCCACGTGAAGTCCCAAGGCTTTGGCGACCTCAGTCGACATGAACATGTTCGACGCACCAGTGTCGATCAAAGCGTAAAGCGTTCGGCCGCCCACTTCGACCTCCACGAAGAACATGTCCGTGTTCGGTGCAATCCCTTCTTCTTTGGACGGCGATCGAGCTTGGACCGAGTTGATCATCCTCACAACTCCAATCCGGATCTGCCGCTTATCTTCTTTGGGCTCCTTCTTTTCTTCCTCGATGGCAAGGAGAGCATTGATTCGACCCTTCTTCGGGCACTTTTGGGTCCAGTGTGGACCTTGGCAAATGAAACAAGGAGAAGGCGAGGGTTGATCGAACTTACTTGCGTAGTCCGTTGGTGGTCGACCCCTTTGGTAGGCCGGCTTGGAAGGCCCTTCTCCCCACGTCTTGACTCGGCCGCTTTGATCATGCTCGCCACGGGGAGTGTTCCTTCCTTCGTCCTCGGATCGATCCGACCTCCACTCTCTTGGTCGACTCCTTGGTTCGGTTTTGGTGAGGTCGACGAATGACTCGGCCACGCTAAGTGCTCTCGCGAGACTCGTCACGTCCCTCCGTTTAAGCTCGAGTAGTGCCCATGGCTTCAGCCCATCCATGAACACTCCGAGAGCTTCCTCTTCGCTTAGGTTGTGAATTTGGAGTTTGAGCTCCGTGAACTCTTTCACGTACTCTCGGATTGCACCCCTTTGCTCAAGGCGATGGAGCTTGCTACGGGCTTCCTGTTGAGCGAACTCGGGGAAGAAATAGTCGCGGAACTCTCTCACGAAGTCATCCCATGTGCTCACAGGATCGGCGCCGCGTCTAGTCTCGTCACACCTATTGCGCCACCAGAGTATTGCCGTATCAGACAGGAACATTGAAGCGGTTCGTACCTTGATCGACTCGTCTTGGATGTTGACGGCGCCGAAGTATTGCTCCATGCTCCAGACGAAGTTGTCCACCTCCTTGGCGGATCGTTCGCCTTTGAACTCTTTGGGCTTTGGCACCTCAATTTTGGTCACCGCTTGAGTAGGCATTGCACCGTTGGTGATGCTCGGCTTGCATAGGGCAAGCTCGGTCTTGAGCTCTTGGATCTCCGCCTTCATGGCTTTGACCTCGTCCCTACACGGGCTTACCTCTTCGATCAATTGGACGCGCTCGTTCAAACCATCGATCGATGCTTCGAGAGCTTCGTCCTTGTCGAACAACGGAGCTGTGGCTTCGTTGATGCCGGTCGTGAAGTCTTCACGGAGTGAGCCCTCAACCTCCATGATCCGGTCTTACACATCATCAAGACCTTCCATGAGTTCGAGCACGGCACTCCGGACCTTCCCGATCTTCTCATCGAACATAGCCACGACATCCACCGAGGTTTCCCTTTTCTTTGCTCGGCCGCGAGTCTCCTTGACTTGTACGGCCTCTCCATCTATAGCCGCTTCTTGGCTTGACATTCTCTCGAACAGATGGCGTACCTTAATCTCTTGGAAACGGATCTCTCTTTAGCTCTGATACCACTTGTCACGGGCCGATCGGTTGGATCGCGACCGCACGGCGACTCGGGCACTTTAGGATCGAATTGGATCGCCAAGCACCTAAGCCAAGCCTTGCTCGATCGAACGCACACTCGTTCGCTTACCTGGATCGTAGAGAGGGAAAGAGTTTCTAGAGAGAGGAGCTTTGGAAAGACTTAAGCTTTATATTACAGAAGTAGTTGATGATTACAAATGAAGGAGGACACCCCTTTTATAGTTGAGGGCCTCGGCTTACGACCATTGATCTAGAATTCTATCGGCGGACGAGATCGCACCGCCTTAACTACCGACACTAATGGCGGCTACTAACCACCGACATAAATGAAAGCTATCAACTACCGACATTAAATAAAGAGAGGCTAATGACGGTGACGCCCGCCCTTGGAAACTTCGGGGAGAAGGTTTGGTGGGAATCCGAGTGAGAGCAGGAGGTCCACGGGTGAGTCGCGATCGCCCCTTGGGAACCTCTCGGATCGGCTAACATTCGGCCCGTGACACAAGCATCACGCCGTGAGTTTACTTTTTCCACGTACAATTGTTCCACCTAAGCTTACCCATCGATGACAAGAAAAAAAGGTCAAATGACCACCGCACGCACCCAACTCGTCACCCGATCGATACGGCGATGTCCTTTTCTTTTCTTATCTTTTCTTTTCTTTTCTTTCCTTTTCCAAAAAGGGGCAGAAGGTTTACTTTAGAAGCACCAACTTCTAAAGGGTGTCAATGGCACAGCTTGGAAACGCGTTGCGGTAGCTGAAGTTTCGTGTATTCATTCGCTCTCTCCATATCGTTGTCTTCCAATCAGCAATTCATGAAGAAATAAAGAACGAAGTCTTCGAAAGCATACCGCCCCGAGAAAGGTAGAAAGCTCCTTTAGAAACCGACAATCCCTGCCTCGAGCATCTCCCACCCACCTCATCATTAGCACGACATTTCTTAATTAATCTCCGCCGGAAAGCAAGCTCCGAACTCATTTTTCTATCCATCGTAAGTTCTAGTTGTTCTTGTCCCGTTGCATACTTTCTGCCGTCCTTTCGTGTCGTCGTCTTGCATCGACGGTCTGATGGTCCGGTGAATTGACTGCGTAAATGGCGGATCGGATGGGGTCCTTTCGGTTGTTGTGTTGCATTCACGGTCCGCGGATGACAGCAAGATCCACGTACAGCAATGGAAAGTTTTTCACTTCAATGCTAACCGCCGAAGGAATCTATTTCAACCTCTTTCTTTTAACCTGGAGCCCATGATACGGACTTTATACCATAAAGTAAAGATAACTCAGACCACAGTTCGAGTATTATCTCTTTCGTCCCTAAGGACCATGGGGACCATAATTCGCTTAGTACATTTGGGAAAATTGAAAAATGTATAACAGAATGTATATTCAATTTGAGATTTTTATCTTTTTGATAGTTTGTCGCGTGCATGTATAACTTTTTGGGCCGTCCTCCTTTTATTTTTCAGGTATGGGGATGCCACAATGCATGAGGTGCTACTTGCCAAGTTGCTCGAGTATAATGACTTGTTGATACACTTTTTCGACGAGAAAATCATAATCTAGAGGGTACATTTTGCATGATTTCAAGACCTTGGGCCTTACTTTGCCCGCACTTTGGGTGTCGGAAATATACTGAAACAAAGAGACCATTTTACAAAATGAGATTTGTACGTACAATCAAATTGGCAATGCGAAATGAAAATCGCCTTCAATATAACTTAACAAGAGTACAAATTTGCATATCAATCCCAATTAATCCTTTCCTCACCAGCCATCCGGAATCGTGATCAGCCGGAGTAAAAATAGGTTAAAATCCTCGCTCGCTCGCTCGCTCGCTGAGTCACGAGCGACTCAGCGAGTGCGATGCGTTTTCTCTATCGGTGTCTTTTAGTATTGCTGCTCAGCATTGCTTAATCTTCTACTACGCCCAGCTAATCACGTTATTAACCCTCGGAATAGAATATACAGCTTCTTATACGACGTCGCGCGGGCGTCGAGTTGGGGAGGCCGCGTTGACTCAGCAAGCGTAGAACTCGACGAGCTCGTCCATGGACTCGGGCTGGGGGTCGTCGGCGTTGTCGAGCATCCACAGCAGGTGCTCGAACAGCACCACCTCGCAGGCCACGGTGAGGGCCGCCTCGTCGGGGGCGCCGCCGGGGGAGGAGGAGGAGGACCGCTCGACGAGCTCGCGGAAGAGGGGATGGCGGAGGACGGCGGACCCGATGAGGTAGCGGCGCCGGGACTTGCCGACGTAGACGGGGTGGAGGTCGGAGGCCGCGGCGGCGGCGGCTGCGGCGGTGGGGGAGGCGTCGCCGCAGTCGTCGGAGACGGCAGAGATGTTGCTGCGGCGGCTGGAGGCGGCGCTGCTGCTGGCGCGGCCGAGGGAGTTCCACTTCTTGAGGACGGACCTGAGCCTCGTGAGCTTGCCACCTTTCGCCATGGAGGTAGAGAGAGAGAGTGTTGATTCAGTTCGTGGGTTTTGCTCTAGAGAGAGAGAGAGAGAGAGGTTTTGCAGGAGGTGAAGAGAAGGTTCAAATATAAAGGAGAGGATCGAAGGAGGGAGACGGGCGTTGGTGCAAATGCAAATAGTTTTTTGGTGGGTCCCACGGCACTCTCCCACGTCAAGGGTCCCACACATGAAATTTTTATTTTTTGAAGCCAATTTGCCAAGAAGGCTAACTTCTTCTTCTTCTTTTTTTCATTTTTGGTGTATTAATTTCGTGTACCAATATTAATAAGCTCGTCTTATATCACACCGAAATTCCCTTCATTGCTCGCTCGGTCAAATGTGGCATCGGAGTCAAGATTCTTGAATTCAACAGGTTCGATGACACATTTAAAGAAATTCTAACATTCATAGTATAATTGTATCATATTTATTGGTAATTCTAGAGTTTTTCAAATAAGATTAATCGTTTATACCCTTCATTTTAGTTTTACTTGGCGGTTCCGAAAATGTATCCGCTCCACCAACATAAATACGTGGCTCTGGAGAGGCTGCCGCAATAGAATTATATATGATGCGAATTCGAATAAATTAAATTAAATTCAACTCCATCCTAAAAGTCCAAATAAAAAAATAATATTTTTTAGCGTGGCGTTATTGTTTGCATTAGTGGCGACGGGACGCTGAAAACGACATCTGTCGCCGAAGGGGGGCCATTGACATTTTTGTCCGCATTTGGCCTCTCCACGTTCATGTATGTACCCACCCTAGAGAGTTGGTGGTCTCCATCAAAGCGTGATGGGGAATCATCTCCTGGAAAAAGCACATAGAAAAATAATATATATATATATATTAGAAAAAAGACCCATGAATTTTTTTTTTTTTCTAATTTGATTCGACAATTTTCTTTTGCCCCGGTCTCTTTATTCGATTGGGAAGAAATTGGCTAACCCGATAGCGACGGGCATGTGCGTAGGTCGCTTCTAGCTTGTTAGCCAATTTGCCCTTTCCCAATTTCTTTATCGGAGACTAATGTAGCTTTCACAAAAATTATGTTGGCCGTCGACGGAGAAGAGGTGCTACGTGATTTTATATTAATGTTGCTTCTAGAAATGTCAAATGCAACCAGCCGGTGCTGTGTGCTATAACCACCTTGATTCGAAATAATAAAGGAGGATGAGAGAGGATGTACTTTTTTTATTTTTTTATTTTGGGTTTGTTCATGAAAATTGTCAACCACTCGCTAGCTATGGTATTAGTGCCGCTTGATATTTTTTAATGGTGCATTGACAAGTTTAATATGTAGTGACTATTTTTTTTTTTCTTATCACTAATATTGACTGGCAATATGGGGCTTACTCCTAAATCGTTTGGTCGATCTTTGACTTCTACAAGCCTCGATTCATCTATTGTGCAAGTTCAATCATACCATGACTTAAGATAGCCATCTACTCCTATTGATACAGCAATGATAATGAGTTCACTCGAAATTAGCTGAAGTTACAATTCAAATCGAACTTTGCATTGCAAGCACTAGAATTCTTAAGATAACATTGCGGGCAATCATTGACATCGATCGCCCATTCCCACCTTTCTATCCATAGAAAATATGGAGTAGCTCATTTTTCCCTTATAGATTTCCTTTTGTGTAGCCACCACAAGAGTTCAATGCGCGAACTCTTTTTTTTTTTATAAGTAATTATTTACAAGGAAAAGCATAGAGGTCGAAAGTGAGTTAATCGAAAGGAAAAGCTCAATTGATGGAAAGGAGTTAGCTAAAGGATTTATAATGCCAAAGAAGCTGCCGCTATATTATCTTTAAACCCTAGACATGTGAGCAGTTAATTTTAAAACTTATCGAGAGGACTGAGATTCTCTCCAATTAGGCATTTACCCCATAACCGGATCATGCGTCCCGTTACTCCAATATAATAATAACACGCCCATATGCTTCATAGAAAGTCACACATCCCCGACCCTATTCCGAAAAATCTCTATCTTCCTATGCATGCGTGCGTGTCGGATTGCGTTCAATGTACGCCCCACGTTAATCAGATTGAAATTCGTGGGTTTCTCATTGAGTTGACAAAATGAGTCTAAAACTCATATGTTAACTCGTATTTCTCGTGTAAGTCATAGATGGATTTTTTTAAATTTAAAAAATACGCTTAATAAGTTACATAAAAATATAATGGGTCTTAATGTGTTTTAAATTGACCATAAATGGATTATCTAACAAGTTCTAAGTGAATTATAAGTAGGTCATTTTTATTTTTTAGGATTTTCCTTTTTTTTATATATTTTCTTAATTTTTTCGTTTTTCTTTATTTCCTTCAATTTTCTTTTTACTTCTTCCTCCTCTCATGCCTAGCCACAAGCAAGGGATGGACTTGCTTGAGCTCGAGCTTCGACATGACCCACTCATTTGACACCCCTAAATCAGACGGTCATGAATTTCTTTTTCGGTATGCCCACCCACGAATTCAAGAAAGAAAGTGGTCGACCCTTGCGGGTCTTGATGCTTCCCGGGTTCTCTCGTCCATTTCGCAAAATCCATTTCTCTCACCCTCAATACAATGTCGATTAGGAGTGAGTATGGTTTCATGATAAAATAGGAAACCTAAGAATTAGGCTAGCTTCAAGTTTTTGCATATGCAAAGTTAGTTTCAAGTTTAAAAAATTGGGGAACTTATTCCGACGGGTTTGCTTTAGATTCTTGGATTTTGGAACAAGTATATTTGTTTCCATAGTGTCCAACAATAAGTGTATAATTAAAGTCACTATTTTGAGCTTCCATTTTTGGCGATATATATGTGTCAATTAAGAGTATAAGTGAAACTTAACTAGACCCCAAAACCTGTAATAGGGTAAGTTTCAGGTTTTAGTTATGCATGATAGGTTGTGGGTTTCAAAAATTACGAAACCTATTCCGATAGGTAGGTTTCAGATTTTAAGTGAGATCTGAACGGAACGTGAAACCACGTGCCCTCTAATGCCAATTCATTAGTCGTGCGAGCTTACGCATCCACCTCCATTGCATAAAATCCAAAGGAAATCGGCGGGATGGACATAAATTCTTCGATGGCGACGCAATGTGGAGGTAACGAGGGCACATGTGATGCACACATGGACACAGCATGTTTCGTGTATCACAACATGCTACGTATCTACTCCTCTATAGCACGCGTCGTGCCCATGTCCTTCCCATGTGCGCCATGCAAAAATGGTCCTAACCAAAGATGGAACGCCGAACCTCAGTATTGCAACAAAACGTTTTCTTGTGCTTCTCAAGTGATCAGGGCCCAGGGGTTATTGGTGCGGCATGTTGACTTATTTTATAAAAACCTTGTGATAATCGGGATTAATGCTGCATAATCTTGTTTATTATAAAGGCTTGACATACGTGGACGTGAATTCAATCTACGTGTCGTGGTACCATGCACGCGGCAAAGCTGCCAAACAAAATAAAAGTGAAAGCAAGAGAGGTTACGGCTGGAAAGAAGACTGAGGAAAGAAATTTTAAAATACTTTCCTCATGAAATTTTATCCAATATATTGGAAATTTAGATAATGTTGTTGTCGTTATCACCGAGAGCCGAACCATGTGCTATCAAGTCAAATTCGAATTTTCTCCTGCTTTTAAAATTTTCATTTAACCCGCCCACGTTTTTTTTTCTTATTTTAATGCAATTTAACTTTAAAGATGGGAAAACAGTGAAGATGGCAAAAGAAAATCGACAAGAAAGCTAAAATTATCCAAAAAGTCCAACTCATTATAAGGCGGTTAATTTAGTCATAAACTTTTTAATTGAATCAATCTAATTTAAAACTTTCTAACGAGTTATCAATCAAATCATAAAATTTTCAATTATTTCAACTTAATGCCAAACTTTAATAAACTTATTATTCGGATAATTAGTCAAAATGACTTAATTGACAAATCGTAAAAAAGTTTATGCACAAATTAATACTATTGAAAAGTTTAAAACTAAATTGATTGTTATACAATAAATTTAGAACTCTTTGGATAATTTTTCTTGAAGTACCCTCTCCCGCTTGAAAACTATATTCAATGACAATTAGGATTCGCGCATTGAGAACTAGTTAATATATAAGGGAAAGTAGAATAAAATGCATTTGCTATTAAAATTATCTTCCCAAACGAAAAATGATTCACAAACGTACATCCCTTGAACCACACCGCGATCGTCACCAACCATCCATTGATTTTGGCCGAGCACGTTTTGTCGCTTTTCACTAAAATTAATAAATCAAATCGATCAGAGCTAATCTCTGCTCAACAGGCGGCGCTCTGTTTCTTTCTTTTGCGTCTTAATCATGATTTTCTTCTAAATTCGAGTAAACAATATAACAGAAAAAAGAAAAACCCATAATTAAATTCCTCCATTAGAAAACCAACCCTTCTCGGATGATCGATGGGGACCGGGACAAGTCCAAGATCCCTTCGCGAACGAGCGGTCAAACAAAGGTTGGATCGCACTGAGGATGAGTCAAAATCGAGGCGACAGTCATGCCGCGCGATGCGGGCTCTCGATCCGGACACGATCCCCCCGTCACGTGCCAGATCCGTGTGTCGGACTTACCTCGCTCTGGCAGCTCCGGTAAAGTTCGAAGGTCTTGGATCGTCGCGGGTGATGAATATTATTCATATACGATACGAATGTATGTACATTTTGCTCAAGAATCTGAACAGGAAGGGTCGAGAGATCGAGACGTGTCGACCCGAGATTCGCCCGAGGTCGCGCGCATGTGACTTTTGTCATTGAAGGTACGCGGGCTGTCCTGAGGCCGGGGGACACTCGAGGGTCGAATGGCTTTCTTCCCGATGTTGAAGGGCTGAAGCTTTATTTTTTATGGCCAGCATGTCCTCCTCCTCCGGTCTTCTGCCATGGGGATCAGTCAAGTCTCGGGAAAGAGTGACGATGACTGATCCCACGTGAGGACATGCCAACCTGAGATTTGCCGTTGTCGGACGAGGCTTGGGCCCTCGTTTGAGGCCGCGAGAGTGGCTTTGCCGAGGATCGAGGGTCGCCGCCCATTGGCGAGGCCCAGCCTAGCCGGATTTGATGAGGTCGTGCCTCGCCTTTGCCTCGGCAACCGGTTGGAGAAAGAAGGAAGTGAAGACAAAAAAGGAATTAAAAATTATTTACAGTCAACGTTGGGTGATCAAAATTAGTTGAAAAAATTAAATTAGTACAAATATAAAAGATTTATAACTTAATTGAAAAAAATAAAGAGTTTAGGATTGAATTAGCATAATTATAATAGGTTTTAAGACTTCTTTGATAAATTTTTCTTTTTTGGGGAGATGTGCAAGACTGAACTCCAAAATTATAAGAAGCGAACCTTTCATTTTGTGCCCTTGAATCTTTGTAGAAATACTACTAGTAGACTAGGCTTTGTTGAACCCATGGCAACCTCTTATGTGCTGCCATTGGGCAATCTCGTTCGCATGCAAAACGAATGTGGAAAAGAGAAATGATATAAACGAATGCCGAGCCAAGTATGGGCGGCCAGAGCTAGGCTTTTGTGCCGTCCCGGCTCGACAACTAGTTAGCCTATTCCGGAGGGTCAAACTTAATTATTCTCGCGAAGGGATCAGAATCCTCCGGTCGTGGATTATTGCGATCGCGACAAATTGGCCTCGCAAGAGGTAATCCTTTTTTGGGGGCTTGTTTCGGTTCAAGTTTCCGCGGCGCACGTGGGGGTCTGCGGGCGTCGGTTGGCATAACACAACGCGAACAAATTGCAGAAAATGACAACAAGAAAAAGGACAACAAAAAATATACACTGGGTGGATTCGGATAACGATGCAATCAATAGAGCCAGTCACGATGCATGAACCGTAGGATAGCTTGTGTGTTTTCTGCGGACATCCAGCAGAGGCATGTTCTTGATATGCTAGGTACTGAGTGGTATAAAAAAAAACTCTATTTGTTTCACCGAAAATTAATGATTTGAAAAAAAAAATTCCTAAAAGTGGTCGCTTATAAAAATAAAAGACAATATTTCTATCATTCATAAAAATATTTAGACTTTTTTTAACTAATTATTTCAAGCGATAAAAGCGAACATTTTTTGAAAAAATATTTTTGAAGTTATTCATTTTTCCATGGAAGAAATGTGAAGATTTGATTCGCCGAGTCCATGGAAACCATGGTTTCTGATTTTTTTATGGGCCTGGACTTGATCGTTGTATTGGGCCATGTCCATCAAAAGGCGAAGTTTTGGCCCAGTTTATGTAGGCCCAGTTGGTAGAGTGGGGGAAGTGGAGCGGATGCGACCGGGGAACGAGCCCCTGTGAAACACCCAGACACACACACAGAAAGCAGGGTGAGAAAAGAGGAATTGAGGGGAAAAATAAATAAACTCGTGGCCTAATAATACAATAAAAGGAAAATCTTTTACTATCTCTATATGTTGTGAGGAAGTCGAGTCTGAGATAGATAATTAACAATTTATGTGGCATTGTAATTAAAATAGCGAATTATCATCCGTGCATTTAAGCATTGCTAAAAATTTTACAGTTAAAACAATAAGTCTAAATATTAAATTAACGAAGTTACGGTAAATTGTTGACACTCCTAAGTTACAAGAATAATTTATGTCATCCCATATTAACTTGTACAATTTATAAACATACAAATGTTTTATGAGACGGTTTGATTCTAATCATGTCTTTATATTTTTAAAAAAAGGGCAAAAAAAGAAAACGAAAGGATAAACAAAGAGAAAGGCCACAAAATGTAGTAGGTGAGCTCAATCCCACTTATGCCCCCCCCCCCAAAATAAACTCCAAAAGAAGGTGAGGGTTGCTCTCGCTAATTGAATTAGCTACCGTATAATAAATTTGAGATTTTTTGGATAGCTTGTCCAAATTATTACTTCTCTAAGTTAAAAAGAATATACTAATTGGGCGGCTTACTAGTTAAAGTATTCGAGTTTAGCTTACTATATAAAAGTTACCATCAATTATGAGAAATTACCAACTCCTTTGGAATCTTGATGTACAATTGCTAATCTTATAGAAGACCACTAATCGCATAAAATAGACAGTAAATTTCAATGTATAAATAAATATATCGAGCAACATCATCATTAATGCTTTTCTATTGGATACATATGACTTAATGTATGAGCACGTGTTCCTTGGACCTGAGCAAGTCCTTAAGAGGCTCAAGGAGGAAATAGGCGGGAGAACCGCCTTGGGTGAGAAATCTCGTACTATCCTCCATATTCCCTCTCTGTCAAGAAGACAAAGATAGGAAATTTGGGAGCCCTAGGGGGGGGGGGGGGGAAGTAGACTCCAAGTCATTGTGTGCTTGCACACGGTGGCTACCGTCGGGTAAGCTAGTATAATAACCACCTGCGCCTGGGGTGAGTAGGGGTAAGTGAAAAGCCCACTGTAGTGTTAGTGCACTTTATGGCATTGCTCACAACCGTAGGCTAACATTGTACCCCTAGTTGGATACATATGATGTAATGTATGAGCACGTGTTCCTAAATAGCAAGCGTTTTTTCAGCACTTAGATAATTTTTTTAAATAATAATAAATCCATCAAAGGCTGGTAAAATTACTTGACTATCGCTTTAACCAACTAAGAGCGTCTTTTATTTAATGTAAGGTTCATTTGTTTTATGGAAAATATAACGTTTTTGAAAAATATTTTTGAAGATATTATTTTTAGAAAAATGATAGTTTTTTTTGGTATCTAGCTAAAATTTGAAAATGAAATCAAAAATATTTTCTATTGTTGAGTAAGGAAAGATTTTCCTAAACATACAAATGTTTTATGAGATGGTTTGATTCTAATCATGTATTTAAATTTTTAAAAAAATGAAAAAAAAAAAAAGAGAATGAAAGGATAAACAAAGTGAAAGGCCACAAAAATGTAGTAGGTGCCCTCCTGAGCAGGAGGCTAAAAGGCTCCCCCTACATGGATTCCCTCCCGGGGTTAATGGGAGGTATTATCCCACAGGGCCACCCGCCACAACCCCCTTCGGGGGGGAGAGGGACCCACCGGAAAGCGCCGCGATGCCTTCCCCGACCGCTCCGAGGATGTCGGGCGTGGTACAGTGCAATGACCCGGGCTGGGGAGGAAACTCCCCGGTGTGGCGGCGGTAGTAGGTGAACTCAATCCTTTCAACCAAAAAAAAAGAAGAACTCAATCCCACTTATGCCCCCCAAAAAAACCTCCAAAAGAAGGTGGGGGTTGCTCTTGCCAATTGCCTGGGCGAGCAGTAGCTGGGACAACCTTGCCTAGATTTGGGCGAGCAAAGCCCTTGCCAACCATTGCTATGGTTGATCGCCGGCCATAGTTGAAGAGGAAAAAAGAAAGAAGAGGTAACAAAAAAAAAAAATCAAAAATCAAAAATCAAAATTTTTTAAAAAAAAAATCGTCTATACCAAAGACTGGCTGTGTTACATGGACGGCTAATGTCAACGTCAGTATTTTCGACCAAAAAAAAAAAAGTCAGTATTTTATAGTTAAAATTGACTGAAATGAATATATTGGAAATTCATCAAAATGTTTAATACTTAATTGAACAAATTGAAAATCGACCAAAAATTGGCCAAATTGAAAATTGAATTGGCTACCGTATAACAAATTTGAGATTTTTTGGATAACTTGTCCAAATTATTACTTCTCTAAGTTAAAAAGAATATACTAATTGGGCGGCTTACTAGTTAAAGTATTCAAGTTTAGCTTGCTATATAAAAGTTATCATCAATTATGAGAAATTATCAACTCCTCTGAAGTCTTGATGTACAGCTACTAATCTTATAGAAGACCACTAACCGCATAAAACAAACAGTAAATTTCAATGTATCAATAAATATATATCGAGCAACACCATCATTAATGCTTTTCTATTGGATACATATGACATAATGTATGAGCATGTGTTCCTGAATAACCAGTGTTTTTTCAGCACTTAGATAATTTTTTTAAATAATAATAAATCCATTAGAGGCTGGTAAAATTACTTAACTATCGCTTTAACCAACTAAGAGTGTCTTTTATTTAATGTAAGGTTCATTTTTTTATGGAAAAACATTTTTGAAAAAAAATTTCAAGAAATTATTTAAAAAAAATATTTTTCAAGAAATTATTTTTAAAAAAATGATTGTATTTTTTGGTATTTAGCTAAAATTTGAAAATGAAATCAAAAATATTTTCTATTGTCGAGTAAGGAAAGATTTTCCTAAATATATATTAATCGGGTTTTTAGTGACTTGCACGTGAATAACTGGATAACCAGGTATGGGCAATTAGGATCCTAGGTTTGACCATGATGGACCTCGATCCACTGATCTTAGGTCCACAAAAGTTGGCATTGATAAACCCGATGCTTGTGCTTGGCTCTGTAGCGTCTTCGCCCTAGCTCGTGTCCACAAAGGCCAAGTTCGAAGCCCTAACACCCATGTTTAGATCCCTACTCGAGCTCCCAAGTCCACAAAGGTCAAATGCAGGGAGCTCGGTTCATGGGCCGAGTCCTTGCACTCAATCGTAGGCCCAATGAGTTTGGGCCTGAGACCTAGTGTTTATACTTGGGTCCCTAGCACCTAGGCTCGAGACCTAGTGCTTGTGCCTAGATTTGGAGCTTGAGTCCGGGTTCATCGAGGCCAATGCATGAGAACTTGATGCTTGTGTTCATGTGGCTGGGTCCATTGAGGCGACTAGGTTCGGTCGTCAAGGTCTTGGGCTTGGCCTTGATGGGCCTTGCTTGGGCTTTTGTGGGCTTGGGGCACTAGCATTGGGTTCTCGAGCTTGACCTTGATGGATTCGGGCATTAAGGTCTTCGGCCTAGCCTCAATAGACACAAGCCTGGGTGCTTAGGACCTAGGCATAGGCATTGGGGTCTTGAGCTTAGCCTCTTTAGACACGAGCCTAGGTGTCAAGGACTTAGGCAAAGGCATTGGTGCCCAAGGCGTAACCTTTATGGACTTGATCTTGGGCATGAGGAGATGGGCACTAGCTTTGGAGTCCCGAGGTCAGCCTCTGTGGACCTAAACTTAGTCTCAAATTTTCAACGAACCTAGGCTCGAGCATTAGGGATAACGGCACAAGTGCTAGGTCAGGCCAAGCTTCTATAGACTTAGGCCGTGGTGCAAGAGTGAAAGGCCCCGCCTCATTGGACTTGTGCTCGGGGGTTGATGTCCCAAGGCTAACCTTTATGGACCTGAGCTCAAGTAGTGGGGCTATGGAGATTACCTCTTTGGACTAGGGCTCGGCCTCAATGAACCATCGTAATCTCTCTACACCATCATCGTAATCCTAAAATCTAATGCGACGCGTCACGATTGCAGTCTCATCGATGCGCTCATAATTTTACACGATATTCGTATCACCACGCGAGTCGAAACTCTCGACATCGCTGCGCGCTGGAAAGTACCCGGTCCGGTGGGGGCCACGGTCCGCCTTGCTTTATCAAGATCCGATTACGTCCGCAAACGCACCTCGCTTTCTCATTTTCCAAGCCGACGACGGGCGACGAATCCACGTGGCGGCCCCTGCTCGCGCGTCGTTCTCTGACCGCGAATTCTGGCATCGGATCGACCGCTTTCTCATTTTTCCATAAATACTTTATTTTTAATTTAATTTATCGGTCCGTTTCGGTTCCATCTGGAAAAAAAAAAGGGCACTGTCGTGTGCCACCCGAGCGCCCTTCCCCGCCTCACAAAATCGGAGCCCCGCCACCCCGGCGGGCCCCACGGCATCCTCCCACCGATAACCGTCGCTTCCGTACACTTCCCGCCGCCGCCGCCGCCCTCCTCCCGCGACTTTCTCTCTCTCTCTCTCTATCCACCGCCTCGAGCTTCGAGCTTTCTCTCTCTACACCGCTCGCACCATTCACTCGCTCATCGCGCACGCAACCGACTTTTGAACTTCCCCATCCCGCGATGAACCACCTCCGCTCCCCGACCGCCCCTCCGCCGCCGGCCGCCGCCGCGCTCCTCTGCCCCGGCCGCCCCTTCCGAGTCCGCGAATTCCGCGTCTACAAGCGTCGCAAGCTCAAGCCGGCCCCCGCCGCCGCCACCACCACCACCTCCGCCTCCACCTCCCGCCCCTCAGGGCCCAGCTCGACGATTTCCATCTCCCCCCCTTCGACGACCTCCTCCGCGGCCTCGCCTCCCGGTTCTCTCCCGACCTCCTCCTCCCCGGCGCCTTCGGCCTCGCCTCCGGCGCCGCCTTGTCCCTCGCTCGGCGGCGGGGCGAGCGGGACCGCCGCTGCTCCGACGTCGGCGAGTGGATTCTCTTCTCCAGTCCGACGCCGTTCAACCGCTTCGTGCTGCTGAGGTGCCCGTCCATATCGTTCGAGGGGAGCGAGCTGCTGGAGGACGTGAACGAGAAGTTGGTGAAGGAGGATCGGCATTTCGTGAGGCTCGACAGCGGGAGGATGCAGGTGAGGGATGGTGACGGTGAGCTGGAGGAGAGATTGGAGTATCAGAGAGTCTGCGTGGGGACGGAGGACGGAGGTGTGATTTCGATCGATTGGCCGGCGAATTTGGACTTGAGGGAAGAGCGTGGGTTGGATTCGACGCTGCTGCTGGTGCCAGGGACGGCGGAGGGGAGTATGGATGAGAATGTGAGGGCGTTTGTTTGTGAGGCGCTGCGGCATGGGTTTTTTTTCCGGTTGTGATGAACCCAAGGGGATGCGCCGATTCGCCCCTTACGACGGCAAGGTAAGGCATTTCCTTGTTTCTTGGTAGTTTGGGTTGATGTTGTTGGTTGGTTAGTTATTTAGAGGAGATTGTTCTTTTGATTCTGCTAGACACGTAGACACATTTGTATTGGTATGAGTAGAAGAGTTTCCTATTGAGTGCTTTGAATATGCACTGAGTCAGAGTGCATAAGGAATCCATAGAATCATGGGGCGGACACTGGCATTTAGGATCCGTAAGTGCTTATTTCTGTGGTAGAATCTCAAATAAGTTTCCTGGGTAGGGATCCTTCCTCATGAGTTAGAGCTGCTTTGTCCGTTTCCAAGCAAAAGCAAGCTGACTGTAGGAACTCCTGTATGCTTTCATTTTATGTAGGTTATTCACAGCTGCTGACAGCGATGATATCTGCACAGCTGTTCAGTTTATCAGTAAGGCGAGGCCTTGGACAACATTGATGGGGGTTGGGTGGGGTTTTGGGGCAAATATGCTGGCAAAGTACCTCGCTGAGGTCGGGGAGAGGACACCTCTGGCAGCAGCAACATTGATAAACAACCCTTTTGATTTGGAGGAAGTGACAAGGTCCTCCGCACATCATGTTGGCACAGACGAGAATCTCACCAGTGGACTAGTAGACATTCTGCGTAGCAATAAGGTATCGCCCAGTCCCTGCATTCTTCATCCTGGTTCAGAAAGCTGACTATTGGCAGCAAATTGCGATTTAAGTGATGCGACTTCTGTAGTTTCTGCAAGTCAATTCTTTGGTATGAATAATTAACTGAATGGCGGTTTCTTCGTTATCAGGAGCTCTTCCAGGGGAGAGCAAAAGGATTTGATGTGGAAAAGGCTTTGGTAGCAAAATCTGTGCGAGAATTTGATACAGCAATATCTATGGTATCTTATGGTTATGAAGAAATAGAAAATTTTTATTCAAAGTCAAGCACACGAGACTCAGTAGGAAGCATGAAGATTCCCGTTCTCTTCATACAGGTGCATGTCATCCTCTATTCTCTTTTTTTTTTAATTGAATGAATTGATCAGTGAATAATAGCAACAACAACAATAACGATAGACTAGTTTTTAAAGAATTTCTTTGAATATGTCAAGTCATAGCTTTTCGGTTCCATAACCATCATATCACCTTCATTTCAAAGGTTTTGGCAGGCACAATTTCACATGTTTTAGTTGAATAATATGTCACTTTGCTTTTGCTGCATAGCTGTCAGAAAAAGTCGGTGGTGTTTACTGTCATTGAATTTGTTTATTTGACAGCTATAGCTGCACATGTCCAGTAAAATTGAGTTCATGGTACCACTTTTGTCAATAAATTGTGTCCCTGTTACATCTCTTCAAATGTCTGTGCATCACATTGATGAGTCTGTGATGGTTAATTATGTGGAACTGCTAAAAGAATCCTCATATTATCTGATTAGATTTTTTATTCTTCTTTGCTAAATACAATATGATTACAATGTTGGCGGGGCTCTCCCTGCTCCCCTAAGAAGGGGGAATTGTAGAAAACTAATGATTTCAGATGTTTATCAGAATGATGATGGAACAGTGCCCCTCTTCTCTGTTCCGCGCAGTAAGATAGCAGAAAATCCTTACACAAGCCTATTATTGTGTTCTTGTCTGCCAACTGGTGCTGCTGCCGACAGCAGATCTGCTTTATCTTGGTGCCGGCATCTTACAATCGAGGTAAAACCTCAGAGTGAGAAAGATTTAGATTCATTTAGTTTGCTATGTTATTTAGAGAATCCCTCTTGTTAATTGTTAGATTAATGTTGTATCAGATTTCGCTATACTTATTTATTTTTCCTAGTATGTTGGGTTTGGAATTTGTCAATGTTGCTTTTATGACTGGGTCTCGTCTTTTTCCCGAGATAGTTTTCTTTCATATGCCTGATAATAAGGTATTCAGAACCTTTCAGAGTATTTTGAATTTGCCTATAGATAGAAATTGGGGTAAAGCAGTTACTTAACTATGTGATGGGTAATGAGGTCCATATTTGAGATTGAGTTTTTTTAGCACTATTACTTTATTAAAGATGTAACTTGCAAAGACAGGCTTTAAGTTCAGAGGTCTCTTTTTAAGCTCTTGGCAGTCTAATTAGTCTTTCATTTCACTGGAACTTTTGTATATATGTTTTCAAGAGGTTATACATATATGAACATCATTGTTTTGGGTTTACAATGGAATAGTGCTCTGCCGAGCATAGTGATTGATTGAGTTCTCTTTGTTTTTTTTTTTTTTTGGTGACTTGGGAACCGTCGTACAGCCGGCAGCTGGTGATGTAAACCCGGGGCGGCGCCGCAGGGATTCACCTCCCACGGCGTCGCAGGTAAGTTGCGCAATGGGGGCGAGAAGTTTTGAACCTCTACCCTTCCGGCTGAGGGGTTAAGGCGCGAACCAACTCGTCCACCGCGGGGTGGGTTTGAGTTCTCTTTGTTCTTCCTCGCTTGTTGTTATTATGGTTTTAAACATTTGAAGAGGAGGATTGTTCCTTGAATAAGTACTAGAAATGAGGTGAGGTATTCTTGTTTAGATGTTCCAATGGATTATTGCCTTCAGAGAGAGTTGCATGGCTCTTTCAGTATTTCCGATGAACTTCCAAGCCCACCCACAACTCCCATTCTCTTTCTTTTACAATCATGTAGAACCTTCAAAAGGACTGTCTGGAGTAGGCTTGGTCAAACTGCCACTTGAGATTGACCGGGAAGATGAAGAATTTCTCCCTACTCCACCATCTTAAAAGTGGGGAAGAAGAAAAAGCCGGAGGGGGGGGGGGGGGAGCATTTCAGAAATATGTAGGAGACTATGTTGCCACTCCAAAAATGGTATTCCTGATTTCGGTGAACTTTACAAGCGTGCTGAAGCCATCTTTGAATCAGCTCTGGTGGTGCTGTTTTTAAGAAATCAAAGGGGAGGTGCAGTATATTCATTGACTGAACTCAACAATATTCTTCCTAGTCTGGAAAGACAGGCTGGCATACCTGAATTAGACACCAACTCAAGCATGGTGGCAACATGTGGGGTTTCTTCCAGGGATTAAATAAGGTTATCCGGTTCCATCAAAATACATACATTGGTGGGCCTTATTATGCATGAGGGATGCCCTCATAGACTTGGGATCCATTTCGCTGGTTTGGTCTAGTATCTATTTATATATAGGAATGAAATCAGTGCACTTAATTAGTTATTCAACGATAGTAAGGTCCGCAATCAACCTAGTTTTTAGCTGGCTACTTGCATCTTACGCTATTTCAAAGATTTGTCTAATGCGTACTCACCCCAGGTGACAGGCGACTTGTCCTCCTTTGTTAGGTGGGAACAAAGTACTCCCCAACCCTTTACTACATCTGGCTTCCCCAATTCAGCATGGCTTCCTAGAAGATACACACCGCATTGACTACCCCAAGTCGGGGATGGAGGGAGGATCCTAAGCTTCCCATCAAGCATCATTACATCCACCTTCCCTCCGATGAAATTATTTTAGTATTTTAATAAAGTCTACTCTTCTTATGTGGGGATGGTAATAAAGTTTTCAACTTGCCCATGTGTTTTGCATTTGAACATCTTGTCGGTGATCTTCATTAAAATATTTGTCCAACACTTTTTCTTTTTTATTAACCCGGGAACCGCCGTACAGCCGGCAGCCGGCTACGTAAACCCGGGGGGCACTAGCGCGGGAACCCACCTCCCACGGCACCCCACTTAAGTTGCGCAACGTGACGAGGAGGGGAATCGAACCCTGGCCGTCATGTGGCCAACGTGCGCCCTAACCAACTCGCTCACCACGGGGTGGGTATTTGTCCAACACTTTCTTCTCTGAAGCATCTGAAAAGTGAATGCTAGATCCCAACATGCTACTTTGCAGATTATACTCTAAATTTGCTTGTTGTAGTCTCTGGTAAACCATGATTAGTACTTTCGTTGGTGCATTACTTGTTCAATGCTAAGTCTCATTCTTTTCTTCTTTACTTCTTCTAAGTAATGGTGTTCCCAAATTTCTTGAATAAGTTTGAGCCTGTGATTTCTCAAGTCAAAATTCCCACATGGTTCATGCAGTGGCTTGCGGCAGTGGAACTTGGGCTTCTAAAGGGTCGTCATCCTCTCTTGACAGATATAGATGTGACCATAAACCCTGCAAAAGGCTTTCCTCTTGCAGAAGGGAAAACATCCAACAAGGGTGACAAAGTTAGCAAGTACTTGAAATTTACTGGAATAAATGGTTCAAATGGATATGCAATTGGTCCTAGAGATAAGATGCTCGAAGATGGTGGTGTTGCTGCGGGCAATTTCCAATCTAGGCAGAGCCCCAGAGGAGAGTTAGACGATGGTATGCATCAGAGCAGCTCTCTTGATGAAGAGCTGGTCAAGGAGGAAGATTCTTCAACAGTTTTGGAAAGAGGACAAGTGCTACAGTCAACACAAGTAGTTATGAATATGGTTGATTTAACTATGCCTGGTATTCTCACAGAAGATAAGAAGAAGAAGGTAATGTTTAAGAGTCTGTTAGTTATCTTAATTTATCATTGTGCATCTGAAACTATGTAATTATCTGGAAGTCCCGTGGTTTAGCTCCAGTTATGACTCCCAAGTAAGCATGCAGCGATAGGTAAAGTTGACATGATGGTTGCCCATCAAGTCTCCAAGTATGTTAATTCGTGAAATTTAAGTATGCCTCTTGATGAAAGTGGAGATGAAAACTTTTCTGCTTTTTTAAGGACGATGGATTTAGCTTTCTTGATCTATATAACATGCAACAGTAGTCGTGCTTTTCTTAGTGCTGGTTTTTGGTTTGCATTATGCTAAATGACAATAGATTCCACACTGATTAATGTGTGTTACAAATTGAACTGGTCCTTTTGCACTGGGAAATGCTAAAATTCTGTTTATATGATCTCATAATTCTTTTCATCTGCATTTATTTAGTAGGAGTTGCCTTAAACTGTTCACATGATTACTTCTCTGTCGATTTATCCTTTGATCTTAAATGTCCAGGTCCTTACTGCTGTTGATCAAGGGGAGACTCTCATGAAGGCTTTGCAGGATGCTGTGCCAGAAGATGTTCGGGAAAAGCTCACAACTGCTGTATCTGGAATTTTGCATACTCAAGGTTCTAACTTGAAACTGGCTGGGATCCTTGACATCGGTAGCATTCCCAGTTTTTCATCTGGCAGGAAGTCCCAGATTCAAGAAAATGAGAATGGAATCTCAATTAAAGATGGCCTACATAAGGATAGCTATTCTTCAGATCAGATGCATAAAACTGATAACTTGGGCTTAGGAAATGCTTCTGATGACAATCAGCTGCAAAAAGAAAACCCTGCTACCTTAGAAGCAGAACGTCACTCTACAGATAGATCGGTGAGCTTTAACGAAGATGATATCCAGAAAGATGCCAGTGACTTGGGTGATAATCATGATAATGCTGAATCTTCTAAAGTAAAACCTGTTAGACCTGAAAGGGCAGATTGGCCTGAGAAAGAACCAGCTGACAATCCTAAGATGGATGAAAAGAGTAAGGTTGCCGATATGGCAACAAATGAGGAGTTTAACAGCCAGAAAATTGGAGAGAAGAGTGGGGACTCTTTAGCTGAACCAAGAAAGATATCAGTGAACAAGGCGGAGGAATTTCAATCGTCCTCTGGATCCCCTTCTGAGACCCAACAAGTAGAAAATGATGATAGTGATCTGCAGAGAAGGGAAAATAAGAGCTTGCAGCCTGTTTTGGAACAGAATAAGTCCAATGTCACTGATTCTAGTTCCTCCACCTTCTCAGTTTCAGGAGCACTAGATGCCTTAACAGGGATGGATGATTCCACCCAAGTGGCTGTCAACAGTGTTTTTGGTGTTTTGGAGGAAATGATTACTCAGTTGGAAGAGAGTTCCGATCAGGAAAATGGAGAGACCGACAAGGTCGGGGATGGCGAACTCGATTCTTTGTCTTCGAAACATGATCAAGTCCATGAGAAGGCAACTGAAGAGCAAAATGTAGATGTTTCCAATCGCCAAGAGAAAATTATAGATGCACAAAGTAATGGAAAAGATGAATTTGAGGCTGAGAAGCCAGCTCAAGTGTCTGTAGACAGTAACCAGTTTTCTGAAGGAGAGGGCATACCTGACAACATAGATAAGCAAAAAATTGGAAAAAGTCAAGGTCAGTTAGTCAACAGAAAACTTGTAGATAGTAGCCCGGATGGTCTTAGATGTGTAAATAATATTCCCTTGTACATAAGAGCCAATTACAGAGATTCTCTTCATGACGCATATTTTCGCAGCTATCTTTGTTCAAAGTATCCAACCGAGTCACTTGATAAGGATGCAACTACGGCCCTACTACTTGACTACATCCCAGAAGAAGGCCAATGGAAACTCTTGGAACAACCAGGAAGCAGTGGAGATTCTGCTGTTTTACTCACTAAGAAGAGACATCTTATCAATGAATTCCTTTATTCAGGAGAAGAAAAGGGAACAATCGAACCCTCCTACACGATACTCGACACTCAGGATCTAATTCAAGAACATGAAATGATTGACTGGATGGATAAGAAGGCTGTTATTGATGATAATAGATCAACTGAGCTGATGCATTTTGTTAGAAAGATTATCCTTGATTGTTTGAAGGTTGAAGTTGATCGTAAACGCAATTTAGAAGATGTGGAGGAATTGGAATCCAGTCTTGCCAGAGATTTTGATCACGTTGCTAATGCTGTGTGTTCAGTCGTTGACCATGAGAAGGAGCACATTTTAGACTTAGAAACAAGAAAATATAACATCGGTCAAGGTTCACAGAAGTTGGGCATCCTTCAAGGGGAGCAAATAATTACTGCACTATCATCTGCTGTCCAGGAAACAAATTATTTGAGAAGAGTACTTCCAGTTGGGGTTATCATAGGCTCTTGCCTAGCAGCTTTGAGAAAATCTTTTGACCTAGCAACACCACAGGATAATGTCGAAATGGACATTGACCTTAGTCAAGCTCAAAAACTTGGGAGTGTTGCTTGTGGTGGTTTTGATGAAAAAGATGTAATTCAGTCACAAAAATTTGCAGAGATCAATAGTAGCGAGCTCAGCGCTACTGGTATTGATGAATCACCCATTGAGAAGTTTGATCGAGATGCTCCGAGTCCTTCACTATGCAAAGAAGAGAGAAATAATGATGGGAAGAATGGGAACAACAATAAAGCCATGGCCAGCATGGTTGCAGTTGCTGCTCTGGGAACATCTGCCTTATTGGTGCAACAACAGGTGATCCTTAATCCTTCAGATAGTTCTTTGTTAATAGTTATGTTTGTCAAGTTCCAGGATGAAACACATGCTCATAGATTATCAATGCGTTGGTTTGCTTTTAGAAATTTGGTCTGGCATTCAAGTAATACCTGTGGATGTAGGTGTTGAGTTCATCTATTTTGGTCCTTCCTGTTGCTTATGATGCTTTAATATCGTCCAGTTTTTTACAGAATTGGCAGCGGTAATCCTTACTCTGCCTATCAATCTGGTTGTGCTACCATGGCCTACTGCACTTTTTTGGCATGTATCACTTTTGATAGTTATTTTGCTCAATCGTTCTCTTTAATTAGACAGCATGTCTGTCTATCATTCCATGTTTTCATTGTTCACTGCAACTAATAACAGGATTGAAACGAGTGTAATTGCTTAAGTATCTCATCGTTTTGGAAGTGGTAATATGAGATATTTTGTGTTATTTTGTTATGTAAGGATGATGCTTGTTGGTGGTGCAGAAATTAGACAATGGTGACAGCATTGGAGATAAAGGAGCGCAGAGAAAGGAACTCGACAAACTTGATGACGCATCGTCAGGAAAAGACGAGAATAACATAGTCACAAGCCTTGCAGAAAAAGCCATGTCTGTGGCTGGTCCTGTAGTTCCTACAAAAGAAGATGGTGGAGTTGATCAAGAAAGGTGTTTTGTGATTGTATTTAACCTTTATCTTGCTTAGTCATTTTTCAATTAATGGGTAAGCATTGTTGTCTTTTCTTGAGCTATATATATACTAAACATTCCTGGTTATGATTCCAGGCTGGTAGCTATGCTGGCGGAATTGGGTCAGAGGGGTGGAATGCTGAGGCTGGTTAGTAAAATTGCCTTGCTTTGGGGTGGCTTACGCGGTGCTATGAGTTTGACTGATAAACTCATATCGTTTCTACGTTTAGCAGAAAGACCCCTATTTCAGAGGTAATTAGACATCCCAACGAAAATAATAAAAACTTATATTTTGATGTGGAATATCTATTGCTGCCTGGGCCATATATTCTATACTGATTTCTCTCTTTATTTCTCAGATTTAGTTGTCAAGGAATTAATACCGTGTTGTTCACAAGTCTTATTGTCGTGAAATTATCGTCTGTAAAATATGAAAACTGCTGGGAACTATGTCAAAATTGTTTACTTTCAAGAAGAAATAAATATTTTAGTATTTCAAAATTGTTTATTTTTGTGTTGGGTTTTTTATTCTTTAAAAAGATATTTTTTCATAATTGAAAAGCTCTTTTCACAGCAAAGCATGGGCTCTTCTCCAGTTGAAATTAAAGTTGGGTGTAGCAGTGTTTCCTTATCCATAAAAACTAATTCGTGGTCTGACAGGCAAAATAATCCATAGAACTTAGTCAGATTCTCACATTGTTTCCCATCTTGAACAGCTCCTCCAGATAGTTTTTTTTTTAAGTAAGAGGTCTGTATTTTTTGATGTAAAGGTAACGCATGTTAAGAAATCAACAATAATCTTCCGTGGCCTGGAACAAATATTGCACACGACATGTGATATCTTAGAATTCTTTCGAAAACAGGCGTTCGTTATATCACTTTTTCTAGTTTCTGTAGTTTGAATGGGTTCCCAAGTCTATTCTGCAATTTGCTATGTATTCTGAGCAATTTTCTGCTGGGATATTCTTAGGATTGTGGGGTTCGTTGCCATGGTTCTTGTTCTCTGGTCGCCTGTTGTTGTTCCACTATTTCCAACACTTGTGCAGAGCTGGATGTCGCATAGCTCCTCTGGAATTGCTGATTTTGCTTGCATTTTTGGCCTTTACATTGCTGTTACGATACTTGTTATGTTATGGGGCAAGCGGATCCGTGGGTATGAATATCCCCTTAAGCAATATGGGCTGGATTTGATGTCGATGCAGAAGGTATGGATTCAATCAAGTTCATAAGTTTGACAAACATAGACCAGATGTTAGGCAGGTGCATTACCTGTGTATTGCATGTCACATGTCTTTGTCCTGCACTTGCATCTCGGTTTCTGTTGGTGCATGTGGGATCATGGTTCAGATATTCTCTATTTGTAGGGGAGAGGGCTCTTGCTACACATGCATTGTACTTTGCAGGTGAATATACGGAACAGACATTGACATCCAATAATCTACTTGTTGAATTTATCAACTTTCAGAATAATACCAGAATTGATTGGTAGTAGTATATCTGGTGTTCTCATATATAAGGTGGAAATCTTTGTGGAACTTAATGATCATGGATCTAACAAGAGTTAAAGAAGTCATCTTGTTCAAACGGGTAGGGTTTGGGTCAGGTTGAAAATGGTCCGACCCAAGTAGACCCATTCAACTCGTTTTAACTTATTTTCATGCAATGCAAATCTAATGACCCGTACCACTTTGGCCCATTCCCAACCCATACTCAATCATTAAGTTCCACAAAGGTTATATGAGTTTAAATATAATATGGGTGTTGAATGGGTCATAAAGAGTTTAGAATTTACTTAGACCCAACCCACTTTTATGACTCTCTCTTCATTCTCTCTCATCTTCACTCAATCTTGCGCTTACTCTCTCCGTACTCTCACATCATTTTGGGTTTGAGTTCTCCTAGATTTGGTTAAATATGAAAGTATTTTAACAATACGGGTTAGGACATGAGTGACTAAACATGTCGCAATTCTGGTCCAGCAAATGCTTAGTACAATGTAAGAAGTTCTCTATTAGTTTCTTTTTGCTTATTTGTTGGAAAGACACCTGTTTGTTGTCTTTCATGGAGAACAGACTTGCAAAGCATTTCAATGCAAATCTATAAACAATGCCAGATGTTGACTAGATACAAATTTTAAAAACAGATGCTTTTAGAAGGGGAATGAACAAGAACGCAAACTTTGCTGAAAAGATGATTACTGAGGGAACCCAATCCAAAAAATAGTGTGTGCTGGGGGGGGGGTGGGTGGAGGAGGGGAGAGAGAGCATGGACAGAGTGTAAATGCCATAATAAAAGCCATTAGACATATTATAACAGTCACTAAATACTAGATTTGGCTTGCATACCATTCAAAGCAAATTTTAGTAAACTCAAGTTCCATTTGAAAAGCTAATGCAGTGAGTTGAACATCACGAGCTTGAATAATATGGTTCAAACAAGTCCAGCCATTTGGTTTCTTTTTATATGCCATTGCTACTGACCTAAGATTCATTGCAGTTCGTTCTCTTTTTAAACACTCTTCTGTCTTGCTGCACTGGCTTTACTTCATCAGAGTTGCGATGCATGAGGAGCTCATTTCAGCTTTTTGTTTGCAGGTCCAAGCTTTTTTGAGCAGTTTGGTTGGGGGAATTTTGCTTGTTTTGTCCATACAGTTTGTTAATTCATTATTAGGCTGCGTGAGTTTTTCTTGGCCTCCAAGTCTTCATTCATCGTCTTTAGATGCCATGACAAGGCTCAAGTCATTTGGGCAAATTCTCATCTTGGTCGGTCGAGGTGCTGTTACAGCAACTTCTGTTGCCCTTGTGGAAGAGTTGCTTTTCAGATCATGGTTAACTGAAGAAATTGCTGCCGATCTTGGATATCATCCGGGAATTATTTTGTCAGGGCTTGCGTTCTCCCTGTTCCAGAGGTACATTGCTTTAATTAAGTCATGTTCCTTCCAACTGTTTGACTCCTTTTTGTCCTTGGATTTTCTCCTTCAGTTTTCTGTTCTTCGCTTGTTGCGGGAATATGTCTATTGGGACCAGGAAAATCATGTTACTCAAAATATGACAAGTAAATCAGCACTCCTGGAAATCAGGTCGTAACTTGGTGACCGCTCTTTTCTATTTTAAAGTAATCATGCGACACTGCTAACCTGTTCTTACTGAAATCTTGGTTCTAAATTGAACATGCGTGCAAATTTTTTGTTTTTTTATCGAGAGAAGTTTACACAATAAACATTCTGACGATGAAGGCAAACTTATGACTTGCCAAACTTGCCTTCTGGAAAGGCTTAGATCTGTTAGTGTCATGTCACATTCTTTAGCAGCTACAATGAGGACAGCGTTCTTTCTTCTTAGCTTGATCTTTCATCCTCTCTCTTTTAGGTCAAAGCGTCTGCTTCGAACCTGGTTCATGTTTCTGTCATGCACTTCATCAATTTGCTTCTGACCTGATCTTCCTTTTGAGTCAACATCAAAGATACTTGACTTATCCGCCGCATTTCAGGTCTCCATGGGCAATACCTGGGCTGTGGCTCTTATCACTAAGCTTGGCCGGGCTTCGACAAATCGGTGAAGGTAGCCTCTCTGTTCCAATTGGGCTCCGCGCAGGGATATTAGTCTCAAGTCACACTCTCCAATCAGGTGGCTTTTTGATCTACAACCCCAACTTCCCCCTTTGGATAACGGGGACTCATCCTTTCCAACCATTCGGGGGGATAGTTGGCCTTACATTCTCTTTGGTGCTGGCAATTATGCTGTATCCAAGAGAAGCCGTCATAACTTACAAGACCCATGCGGGAGTAGCTACATGACTAGTGGATTGTTGCACAATTTGGAGGGTAAAGAACTCTCTGCATTCTATTTCTGGGTAGGCGCATCGATAATGGGAGATGGTTTTAGCCTCCGCCGGTTTATTCTTCTTTTACTCATGAAGGTGTAGATAGAAATAGAATACCTCAGAACAGAAGTAGAAGGCAATTTTGACAGAGCGTGTTGTGTCGATGCGTGTATAAATAACGGAATCAACATGAAATTGTACAGTACGAGCTCTCTCCTCCTGTTCTTTTGTATTGACTGTCCTCTCTCCATACGACAGATGTGTACAGCTTACTGGAACAAACAGTCAATTCTGGTATACAAGTTTTTCTTCTGATTTAGTTGAAAAGACTTATTTTGCCTCGGCAATTTATTTTTTTGGATAGTCTTGTGCTATATCCAAGGGACTCGCTACCATCGCTGATCCAAGTAACAACACATTTGGATGCACATTGCTAGCTTAAATGCGAAGGAAAAATGGTTGAACGTGAACTTACAAGTGGAAGACAACCGGTAAATTGAGGGGACACTGGGGAAAAGAAGAAGGAAATTTCATTGAATTGACTTTTTGAAGAACCTAACCCGACATACATTCACAGCAGAAAGAAGGAAAAGAAAGATTGACGAAAGCAGTTGCAAAAAGAAAAGCAAAAGAAAAGGCTCTCTTCCAATCCAATGCAATGGCAATTATTCCTCAACTCTCGAGAGATTTTGGAGCTGTCTGCCTCTTGAGATCTGCCCTTTTGTTCACCTCTAACTCACTCAACAGCAAGGGGAACCGACTCGGCCTGTCAAGACAAAGGAGCAGTGTGTGAATATCCGAACAAGGAGTCAAAATATGCATGCAGATTGTCGCGCTCATGATATGATGAAAAGCCGAGTCTCTTACCAATTTCCGATACTTGAGGGCATAGAACATTTCCAGGTAGCGGCGGCTCTCGAGACGGTCGAGATTCGAGACGTGCTTCCAAAAGCCGTACACTGCCGTCAAGTTGAGCAGCCTCTCGGAGTAAATTTGCCATGTATACCTGCCAAAAGCAAAGCACCACATTTTACCCACTTATTTCTTGAACAAGTTAAACTGTGCTCTTTTTCCCTATCAAAGATTGAACCTAACAAGAATCCTGGTCCTTACTTCTCCTTGATTCTCTGCATCGCCCCCTGTGAGATCTTGTCCCAGTGGCTTGGGTCCACCTTGCATTTCTCGAAGAAGTCCGCGAGGGTCTCCGCTGCCTGATCCCCGTGATAAGGATCAATGTGGAATCCAGACTTGCCGTGCACAATGATCTCAGCAGGACCGCCTTTGCAAGTCGCAAAGGTGGGCAATCCACATGTCATGGCCTCCACCACAGTCAATCCAAAAGCCTCGTAGAGAGCGGGCTGCACAAATGCTCCCTTCGTGTCGCAGATGTACCGGTAGAGCTCTCCGTTCCTCACCCGGTTCATCTGGGAGGAGATCCACCTGAACTGGCCATTCAAATTGTACGTCTCAATCAGCCCGTACATCTTCTTCATCTCGGCTTGCTCTTCCAAGTCCTTAGATTCCTTCCTCCGGTCACCACCGACCACTACCAAGTTGACCAGCTCTCTCAAGCGGGTGTTCTTTCCGTACCACTCGACCAGCCCGGTCAAGTTCTTGACACGGTCCAGTCTTGCCATGGTGAACAAGATTGGCTTGTTCCGGTCCTTCAATACGCATCTGTTTTGACATTAACCAACACATTCATGTCAGCTTTTGTTTGAGCTTGAACATTATCATTCAAAACACAGGATGCTAATGTTGGTCCAGTCCAGTATGGGAAGGGAAAAAAACTCCAAAAACTCACAGGTGTTCCTTGTTCTCCACATCGCTGAACAGAAGTTCTTCGATCTCGACATGGAAAGATTTCAACCTCCGCTTCTCCTCCGTGTAGGAGAAATAAATGCTCATATCAGCTCCTGGCGACACGATGTTGAATTTGGGATCGAAAACATCAATGCCATGGACGACTCGGTACAGTCCAGGGAGTGTAAAAGCGGTGTGACTCTCATATTGCCCAACTGTGTCCTTGCTGAAAACATATAATTATATGAGCAGTTTAGCACATTGCGGTGGATGGAGGAGCATTTCAGCATGAATCCGCATCTGAAAGAAAGATCAGTTACCTTCCGGCAATCTCCTGGAAGGTGCTGGTGATTATAAAGTCGGTGTGGTTCATGGCTATGAGATCTGCTGTAAACTGGCAAGAGAAATGATATTTTTCCTCGAACTTTTTCCAGTAGATGTCAGATTCCGGGTATTTGGTCTTCTCAAGGGCATGAGCTATCGTGCACTGCATAATAAATCAGAAGAAACTAATATTTAGCATTTGGTCTTTGATTAATCGTAGTGCCACTAAAGAGAGTAAAACTAGGAAGGGACAAACCTGCGTAACGCCCAACTTATGGGCCAGCAAAGAAGCAACAATGTTACCATCACTGTAATTGCCGATGATCAGATCGGGCTTGCCTTGTAGTTCTCCAGCAATTTCATTGGCGACATCCTGATGAGAGACGATAAGGTTAGTCTTCATATTACAAAAGATTGGAATGTCCACAAGAAATCCTCGCAGAGTATAATCTTATGAGCTAATATACCTCGGTGTATGTTTCCAAGTAAGGCCACACTTCAAATCGTGAAATCCACTTGCGGACCATCCCTTTCTCCGTTCTAAAGGGAACTCGAAGAATGTGGGAGTATTCTGTTCCAAAAACCTTTTCAAGACGCTGGTTGCATGTGGTTCCTACTGCATCAGGAAGAAGACGAGTGACCTGCAGCCAAAAGGGGCAGGACACAAAACAAACATAACGAGTTAGTTGGATTGGCCAGCAAAAAACTATTCCAATATCAGTAAAAAAGCAAGAACCTACGATGAGGATCCGAGGAGTAATATCCAGCCCTTGTTGTTTGATACGGTGAAGCATCTCACTCTCCAATGCACGAACTTGGTCCAAGATGTACACAACCTACAAAATGTGAACAACGCATGATGATGAAATTGCATGTAGAAATACTGGTAAGAGATGCTAAATCAAGATTTGAGACGACTAATGACCTGGCCACCAGTATCGGGATATCCGAGGACATCGTCTTGGGCAAAGTAACCGTGAGGTGACATGATAACAACATTAAAGACCATGGGGATTCTTCCCAAGAAATTCTCGAGGGTGCATGGATCGGGAGCCTCAAGTAGATCCAGCAGAAGCCGAATCATTTCAAGCACACGCTCGGCAGTGTCACCCCAGCCCCTCTCTAGCCCAATTTCCTGAAACTTGTGCTCGAACTGAGAGTAAGGTGTCTCGGGTTTGAGGGCAGAGAGGTACTCCTCTGCCTTCCTCAGGACATGTTGGAGGGAGAAGACATTTTGAATTCTTGTGTTCACCATCATGTTCTGCATCACAGATCAACATAAATGAGCCTCTAAGTAATTGTTTGTGAAAAAAAGGATTAAGTCCATGCATCTAAAATATGAGCAACTCTGAACTGCCCTTTCAACAGTCATGAAGTTATGTAAATGTCGCAATGTTTCCTTTGAGTTGTCTTTTACACAATCTTGTTAATATAATTAAGTGATACACGCGGCGCATAAGAAGTAGATCCGAGAGAGTGAGATGAGTGTTATCTGCCCATTGGCTTACCTTTCCTTTGTAGCAATGAACTTGAAGGAACTCAAGCAGAGGGTGCAAGCTCTCCTTGTCATGGAAGAGTTTTGCCGAAAGGTGGCGGTTGAGGAACTCCACTCCATTTCCAATGGACTTTGAAAGAGTTGGGCGGGGAAATTGGGCAGTGAATGGCTCAAAGTCCAATTCAAGCACAAAGTTTCCATTCAAACTGCAACAGAGTAAGCAGCATTCATTTGCATATTATAGATCTCATGATGTAATGCCGTGACTGCTGACAATCCACAAATTCGAGTAAACTACAGTCCTTCAGCCAAAAGCAAAGTACGCTAGCGTCCATGTGGTGCTAAAAGCCAAAAATGAAAAAAGAAAGACTTACTTTCCATCGACAAGTTCTTCCTTGAAATGAAGAAACTCGGTCACTTGCAACTCCTCAACAACAAGGGCATGGATATTTACCCTAATATACTCCCACACACCGGGCCTGGGACGCACAGCAAGGGCAATCCATGGAGGCAAGACTATTGCTTCCTAAAGGACAAGCATATCGATAGAACAATAAGACAGATCAAACGGAAAAAGATATTTCTGATACACAATAATGCATACTAGAAGAGCTAATACCTGACTGGATCTCAAGATTTCTCCAAATGCTCCTTCACCGAGCTTTTTCCTATGTTCCTCGGAGATTGCCTCGAACTCGGCAATAAGTTGATGATGCTGCAAGATACCCTTGCCTTTGGCTTCGATCCTACAGAGTAAGAGAAGCAGTATACTATCAGAAATTTAAGGCTGTAGCATCTTTGGTTCTTCCGTCTGATTATCTCTGTACTGATAGTTTATTTTGTAAAGTAGCAGAGTGAAAAATGCCAGTTTCTGTTATAGAATTGCACGATCACATATATACGCGATGTCCAGTGCAGACGGTCACTATAAGGACCAGAGTTGATAACCTGGTGAGGAAAGCCAAAATGTCATTACGATGAGCCAAGAGGGTCTCATCCAAACGTTCACGGAGGCTGTGAACACGCGTAAGCAAGCGTTCCGCCATGTCTGAATCCTCTCAAGAACCTTAACACTGCAATACAGAAACGACAGTAGTATAAGAAACTGGGATCCAAATAACCCAACGCCTCTTCACTATAAATAGAGGACATTAATCACCAGAAAGTCAAATCCCACCAAAACCGTAATCATTCGATAATGCCGAGATATTGAAAATGCACCACCAACCACCGCATGTTTTAGTATTTAATAATCATGTGTGGTTGAACTAATAACCATGAGCATAATGATATTAATGGTGAGGATCCCACTGGGACTCCGCCAGTGTATAAACTACACGAAAGAATTAATTTTTATGCATAGATGATAAAACCTTAACAGTCACGTTGCACGAGATCTAGCGACCTGAACAGGGGAACCGGATCTAGTTCGCTCACGGTATTAAACAAACCCTTATCATCTGTGAAGAAGCACACAAAGTCTTCAACTCAAGAAAAATGCCCAACAAACCATGATAATGAGGACCGAGACAGAAATTTTTCCAAAGAAAGTCGGAAATTCAACATGATGACACGACCACGCCTGACAAAAGAATCAATCTACCAACATAGTCAGTGTTGAAGATGCTGGTTTACTCGACTGAAACGCATCCGTTCAGCAAAAGACGTTAAATTTATCCTCGGCAAGAGAGCAGATCACCGTATTGACTATGATATGAAAGAGAAGTGTAGTAAACTCAGAGGGAGCAAACAAGGGAGAAAGAGAAGTCTACAGATTCAGGGTAATTGAGTAATGTCTCAAAGATTTCTCCCGCAATCTGGATATATGGATGATTTGATTAGCTACTGACTTCAAAACTCAAGAGAAGAAACAGTCAGATCAGCCAGAAGGACAAAGTTCACTACATTACGATTACTCCCACAGAGATAAACTCTGGCTAACTCCAAGGTCAAAGTTCGAAATCTTGATCCCAGGAATTCACTCAGGAAAAGTAATAACTAATAGGAAAAAAAATGAAATTGGAGAAATTTAACTGGGGGTTCTTTGGTTCTTGGCGTGGGGACGGCTTTTCCAGCTGAAAGCTCAGATGGTCCTCTCTGAATTCTAACTGGTTTTGGGAAGGGTTAGTGAGAAGCGCATGCTTAACAGTGTGATGGCTCATGATCGCGACTACTTATCACAACTCGTCAGCAAAGACTTTCAGGCAGTAGCTACCTGCCCTGCATCCTTGAGCCCTACTCTCCCAAGCTTTAAAGCATCAAAACCTGACCTTTTCTTCACCGATTAAACAATGCAGATGTCTATCCGTCCATGCAAAATGATCTCAGAGCTCACGCGCGCATTTTGTCCCTGTCTCTCTCTCTTGACTTTTTTCTATGTTCGACTCTGCCGATCTTAACAAGGCTAAACTGCAACACAAAGCCAGAAACCGCAATGCATGACGAGCTCAAAGATGCGCAGAATCTCTACCTTGCAAAGCTGAAGAGAAGAAAGCAAAACGGAACCCGACAGAGAACAGATCTCGAACGACAAAACGAACGCAACGAAGTAACAATGGGGAGGAGAAAACTCGAACAGGGGATGCTAAGAAAGCAGAGCAGAGACACCCTTTTATACACAAGATTCCGGGGTTGCTCTGTCCTCGCTCCATTTGCTGATCCCCTTCGACACGGACACCGCCCCACCTTCCTCGTAGGTAACGGTGCTTAGATTTTGAAAAAGCGGAAAAGAAAAAACAAGAACTCAAAAGAAGGGAAAAAAAGAAAGAAAAATTACGCCTCTGTTTCCGTGGAAAAGCCATGATTACTGCCGTGCCTTCCTGTGGTTTTCATCGTTCCCTTTCGCGAAAACCGCCTTCCATCAACAGTCAACACATGTCCCGGATTTGTCCACTTGGCCCCTCCCCTGAATTGTCCGCTGTTTAATCTAATTTAAACGCCCTCCAGTCCTCCTCTCGATCCTTTCGTTTCTCCATCGATAAAAACTCCTTTTTTCCTCTCGAATATATTCCAGGAATTAAATTCTGTACGATCATCCTACAACGACGACAACCCATTTCTTCCTTTTTCCCATCAAAATCGATCATTTGGGGTTCTGATTGAGTCCGTGTGCCCGAAGGGTTCCCCCTCTTTTCTGACCGAAACAGGGTGCTCTGTTTCTCATGCACTTGTCATTTCATGTGCTATCCGAACAAAAAAATAAAAAATAAAACGGTTTTTTTCTTGTTAACCCTTGAAGCCGTACATATGCAATGCCCCATATCAGATCAAAGCTATTTTAACTATAGTGAAAATCATACCTATAGAAATATATTACCCGGACCGTCAAATTTTACAAAAAAGTTCGGATGTACTTGATTTGATGTTTCAAATCAAGGGTTAGACTTGTCGGTTTCTCCGCTTAAAAGTAAGCTTTAAAGAAGTTAAAAGCAGCCAACGACTCAACTGCTTGAATTAGACGGCCCGCGCAACACGGATTTGGCTTCTCATATAGACAAGTTAATCCCGATTTTGCCTAAAGTCTTATTTGATCCGTAACGTTATCGAGACATCATCGGTCCGAAACTTATACATTTAAATTGGCTTTTTGGCACATAAAGAGAAATTTGGATAGGATAACTAGCTTGTCAATCTGGATTCAATCCAAACTTTGCAAAGTATTCGTTAAGAGTAAGCATATTAAATCAACCGAACCGAGAACCGCCCAAACTAAACTGGATGGGCCAATTTGGATTGATTCCCAAGAGTGTTAGTCTGATCTTGGTTCCATAAAAATGGAACCAGTGATTTTCGGTCTAATTCTTGATTCGGAGAAAATCATACTTGGATTGGACCGACTCTTTTTTGTAACAATTTATATTTTTTATTTCTTAAAAATAAAAATAAACTCTAAAATAGTAATAACTCTAATATTTTTAAAAAATTTAAATTTTTTTGACTAAATGATTGATTTTATTGGATTGGACTGGATCGGTCGATTCGGTCTGGTTCTTAATTTTAAGATTGTTCGGTTCGATCCCTCATTTCAAAATTTAAGAATTGATCCTTTCGGTTTAGTTTCCGATTCTTAAGTGGAATTGGATCGGATTGAGAATCAACCATCCCACGTGTTAGTAGCCTTAATGCACAAATGCGTTTCCTAGGAGTTGTCGGTCCTATGGAAAGGGACGGCGGAAATTTTGGCGCGATCAACTCTCGCGCAAGGGGTACTTGCGTCATTTCATTTCAAGCCCGACGTCGTTGGGTAGAAAATTACGGTTAGAGGCTCGACTCTCCGACAAGCTGACATGGCCTCAAATGAGAAGTGGTTAGTAGGTCCCATGCTAAGACCATAAAAAATAAAAACAAAAATAAAAACAAAGAAATGGCTGAATATGATGATGCAATAAGATAATTCGATTTTCGATTTACTATTTCATGCGTAACAGCAATTTCTAATTCAACACAAACTTTTTATTTTTTATGACGTCACAGTCCGAGGTGGCTCCCACGACAGGGTCAAAAAAGTAAAAATGATGTGCTGGTGAATTTAGCGGTACGTAAAGGAACCTTATCCTTAAAAAAAAGGGACCTTATCCATTAAGGGTAATTTAATTAATTAATTAATTAATTAAGTAGAATAGTTTAGTTTATTTGTTATTGTGGTGGCATGAGATCCGATGATGGAGAGCAGCCGGTGGATTGGCAATCCAGCGGCTGGCGTTTCCGGTTTTATTGGGCCCCTCGAATAGTTCTAGAAATTTCTGACAAAAAAAATAGTATTTGAATTTTTTGGAACATGCCTTTTTCTCTAGGGCAAAAGCTACTAAAAATCCTATATTATATCTGTGTGTCAATAACAATCATTAAAAATTCGCTTATATAGGCACCATTATTTTGACTGAAAAATTATCTTATGAAACATCGACGAATAATACAAGTATCACATTAGTATAAATTTGAAACTTTTTTATTTTACAACGAGTATAATTTGACTACCGCCTTAGTGGTCGAGATGGTTCGAGCTTTCTTCTTCTTACGAAAGGGAGGAGTTCGAATCTTCTTTTGGTCGTTCGGAATCTTAAGCATGACGTTGTGGTGGTGGGTCCTTCGCTAGCGTCATCTCAGATTTGCTCCGTTGTTATCGACTTACGGGAGTTCCTGGGTCATTAAAAAAAGAAAAAACGAGTATAATTTGAGGATTTATTTATTTTTTTGATTTTCTAATGCAACTGAGTTTTTTTTTTTTTTCATGCGGGTAGCTTGATATTCCCATGAAGTTTCACGGGGCGCTTCGATTATTCGGCGATTCTGCCCTGGTGCCAGGAATTTCCGCGTGGAATTTGAGTCTCGCAAACAGAGGAAAAAGCCAGATTGATTGAGAGAGAAAATGGAAACAGAAGACGTGGATCTGTCAGTCCAACTGGCATTCTGTACGCGGATTGCTGCATTTGTAGGTTCGCCACCTAAGGGTAGTTGAACTCTGCAATGCAAGTGGTCATTTGGTACGGAGCCTCGGAATTCCCACCCATTTGAAAGACATGTACGAAATTGTCCACATGTCCTTTTCTTTTGGGTCGACAAGGATAAGGTTGTTGCCCTAAAGATAATTCCCAATTTCAGCACATGATGTGCTAGAGAGATTTGAGATTAGAAGTGCAGTCTTTGGCTGGTTGGGTGGGATGGGCTTGTTTGATCCATTGATGTTTCAGCTCCACCACCGCCTATCAAGGACCAGACATGACATGTTATACCGGATGTGCATTGGCAGCACATCATGATGTCACCGGCTGGATTTCATCTTTAGCCAGAAATTCTGTGCAATTCATGTGGCCGAATGGTGGAGTTTACCCTTTTACTCATGTGGAGGTTGTCTCTAAGATTCATGGTGAGAGAGGCATTTTTTTGTTTTTTTTTTGGGTAGATCTAGTTTGCTCGAGTGATGTTCGATCGATATTCTAATCGTAGAATGCTGTCAAATCTAGATGATGATTTTATAACTCTATGAAGAGAAAAAGAGAACAAGCCGTGTCGTTTTATCTGACTTATAAAGCTTGAAGGTCAAGCTCTTATTTCCATTGTCAATTATTTGGGTTTCACGACTGGATCTTATAGTTAATGGTGGAGATGATATTGGTCTATACGGTCCATTAATCATGCCATGACTTCTCCGACTTCACGAAAATATCTCAATGGCGGAGCTGTACATATTATCTTGTGTTTTTATACTTAATAATTTCTAAAGCAAATGGATGAAGCTAATATGCTCCTAACCAACCCAAGATAAATAAATGATTAAAAGACTGATAAGTTATGAATTTGGATCGACTTATATCGACCAATAATGATTTGTTTTTTCTATTTATGATTAACTGGTGACATTATTATCTCATGGTGTAGAATACCAAAATTAACAAGTATCCTTAAAAAAAAAAACTATTCCATTTGTTTAGTGTAAAATTAACTATAAGAAACTTTATCCTAAGTTTTTTTTTTGATAGTTTGGATCACTTAGGACAATGAATAAATGAATAAAAGAAAATCTTCTCATAGTCAATGGAAAATGTACACTTATAAATAAAGGAAAATGAATTTACATTTGAAAATAAGAAATCATTTTTCGGAATACATCTTGAGTTTTACCACAAGAAGGCCGTCTTGGGTGCTGAGACCTAGGTGCCTAGTTGACGAATGCAGGAACCACAATGGCCCGACCTTGATGCTCATATCCAAGCTCCTTATGACTAGAGCATGCGACCCTGATGCTTGGCTTTACTCCTCAAGTCTTTTTCCCAAAAATATGTTTCAAAGTTTCTTGGTAACAAATATCAGACGAGGACTAGGAAATTAAATCACTATCTTTGAAAAAAAAAACTTCTCACTTATATATTTCCCGACGAAATCATTTTTTGCCAAAGAAACAAACCTGTTCAAATTTTGTTCCAAATGATATGATCTTTTTAGGTTCTTGCTACTGCTAATGGTGGACTACTCCATGGCAACAAAGTGGTTGGACCATCTGCTTGAAGCACAACAGAAATAAATGAATCCACCACCAACCGCACCCAACTACAAAAGTGGAAAATGCACAGAACATCTGGCATTCACACATCAGTCATTCACCCCCAACAAAAAGTACATGCTGACTTGCTGCAACATTATTGACAGTAGATATTCGCCTCCAATAAATTCCTAACCACAGTCCATGAACTCGTAAATGCACATCTAATCACGAATTCAAGATGGGGAATTTCTGATATATCTGCGTAGGGTCCTCATGATCGACCAAATTTGCTGTGCAATTCACAGCAAACTTTGTAATTTTCTGATGCAAGTGGATATATACAGCATATATTTGGGTGGGGTTTGGTTATCTGCCTAACACCTTTTCTATCAAAGTCAAGACCGAATACTACCACTCTCTCCCACTCTTTCCAAGCAATGAATAGGTCGAGCAATACGCATGCAGCGTTTAGAATTGCAGATGGAGTGTTGAATTGGGAGTGACTGACCCAACTTTATGGGTCTCGAATCTTGCACAAAGGCCGCCAAGGAAGCAGTTTCTTTATAAATCTCCCTCGTCCGGATTGATGACCTGCCCTTTATCGGGTTGGAGGTGTGCTTAGTCCAGTGTGAAAATTGATCCACAATGCCACCTAACCATTATACCCAACGATGAATACCGTCCCATGCTACTGACCGACCCTAGATAAATATATGATTAAAACTGATAAGTTATGAATGCAGACAATCCTGGGGAAGAGCTGATCCATGATGTCATCTGACCATCACACCCGATATTTGTATCATCTCACGTTTTAATATTCAATAATTTACAAAGTTAAAAGATGAAGTTGATATGTAGTTGACTGACTCGAGATTAATATGTGATCAAGCCGATGAGTTATTATATTCCAGTCGCATGTCTCCAAAGAGGCAAACAGGACCATGCGAAGTGGCCCCCTAAATGTCCCTCCTATGTCATTAGAAGGTAAAGCATACACTTTCCAAATTCCAACCGATTTTCTTCACCTAACAAAGATGATAAAAGCTACTTAAAGTTTGGCTGGTAAGAACTAAAATGGAAAGTAATCAAGCTCCCCATCGTTTCTTCAAACGCTCAGATTGGAGTACGAATAAAAACCCTCGACCGCAGTCGAATGTATAATTGAACGGTAGTTATTGGCCAATCACGAATCGTCGTAACAATATGTCCTCTTGGTTGTCCCGTGATTCCATAAAGTCGTGAATTGATCATCGCGGCACGCAACGACCAAGAATTTAAAAAATTTCCAATGCACGGTAACCATCCGCTCTACTTCTATTCACATTTTTTCGTGATCCAATACGCGATAGGGTGAGCATGGTTCCGGAGTAAAATTGCTAATCAAAAAATCAAACCGGTGAAAATTGGTCCGGTTCGAATTTTTAGGGTATGCAAGGTAAGTTCTATATTCTAAAAATTGGGGAATTTGTTCCGACATATAGGTTCTAGGTTACTTAAAACGAGTTTTTGTGTTTTTTTATGCTATATCTTCACGCAATTTGCAGTATTCCAAGGTATTCGATGGTCAAGACTTTTACTTTATATTTTTCGCATGTCTATATATGAGTTGTCGTTTTTGGATTGTAGCAGTAAATAGTGATCATTACAGGTAATGATTATTGCAATTGATTAATTAAGGATACATACGGAACTTGAGTAGACTCTCGAACCAACCTTGAAACCCGTAATAAGATAGGTTTTGGGTTTCAAAATATGTAGGATTGCTTCTAAGTTTCAAAAATTTAGAAATCAGTTTCGACATGTAGGTCTTGGACCGACCCTAAAACCTCTTTCCCTTAATATGCGTACGGGTGACTTCATGCTCGTATCAGTTGATAACGTGAATATGACAATTGTGAAAACGATAATAACACAGTCGGGATAAAGTTAGGTTCACCAAGAGCCAATTAAAGAGAATAAACGCCAACCTGTCGGCACCAAAAGCGATTGGAATGGTGTACAACTCAATTAAAATTGCTCACCCCTAATACACTTACAAGTGGCTTCGTGCTTGTATAAGCTGATAACGCAAATATGACAATTGTGAGAACGATCGTAACATGATTGGGATAAAGTTAGGTTCACCGAGAGGCAATTAGAGAGAATAAACGCCAACCTGTCTGCACCAAAAGCCATCGGAATGGCGTAGGTCTCAATAAGAACAAAATCATTGGGTCGATGCATTGAGATACACGGCATTGATCTCGACAGCAGCTTTCCATGTCGTTTTCCCTTTTGTTGAGGAGAAGCTCTTTCATGTGTGTTTGTTACATCGGAGGTGTGAATATCGCTTCTCTTGCACTCGAAGCATCATCCCTCACCTACATTTTTCGAGTACTTCGCAATCCTAGGGAGAGTAGCGAGAGTACTCAATAGGTCCTGGTGAGCTATACTTGTCATCTCCACCACCTCAATATTTTGTAATTTTGCCATTGCATTTCATGAGAAAATTACTCGATCAATTTTAAACATGTTATACGAATATCAATACAGTTTTAAATTATTTAATTTTGTCAATTTAGTCCTACACCTTCATACGAAATTTTCATGTAGTCATTCCAATCAATTTTTTTATTGCAAATCGCTAACATGACAGTTCAATTATCGCCGGCTGCCCTATGTGGGTGATTGCTTGCGAAAATTTATCGGAAATGCTACATTGGAATTTAACGCAAAGGTTTAGAAATAAATTAGAAATAAATTGATAAAATTGAAAAACTTATGACTAAATTGTTATTCATACAATAAGTTTCGGACTGATTGGACAATTTCTCATGCATTTCATTATATGGCATCAACATTAGTCAGATTGACCTTTTCCTTTTATTTGAATCTTCTGATCTATTAATTTTCATGATCCAAGGATAGATTTGATTTTCTTTCATTTCACGCTTTTGTTTCATTGATTGTCATTTCATTATTCACGAGTCTTTCCTTTTTTTTTCATTGCTTTAATATGTGCATAATATATAAAGTTGAGACATTCCATATTTGCCCAACTGATTGCACCTTCTTAGTAGTTTTGTTTTGTTTCGCTGGGAATAGCTCCACGCGACGAAATACCTTTGATCGAAAGTTGAATTTTCTATTTTTTATTTGAATCGGGTTCCATGGCAATTTGAAAGGAAGTGTTAACCAAAACAAGAACTAGCGCTAATTACTCTAAAGGACAGTGTTACAACACAGCTCTAATATCCTATCATACAAGGTAAGCACTTCTAAGCGGTTCATATTCAAAGTAGAAATTACAACTGCATATTCATGATTTTTGACTCCATGATCATGTTTCATAACTGCACATTCATTTTATCTATAAGCGGTTTCAACTATTCAGTTGTCATTGAACTCGACTTAGGCTCCATGATTGTACATTAATCTTCTCTATGAATTGTTGGTAACTCCTCAATTGGCATCTTCATCGCTTTCAGTTTCTGCCCTTAACACTTAGCTAAATGTACTAAATGTCGTTGCCAACCTCTCATCATCGTATATAGATAACAACACTTTGTCATTGATATTCATGATCATTGACACACTCCTTTGGCCTCAATATCCTACCAATAGTCCAATCGCTTGACACTGAGCCTTCTATCAACATAATGTTGATTGTTAGTATTTATGTTTATTGACAGGCTTTTCTTATAATGATCACTTATCGATAATAAAATCAACTAACATTGAGCTTTGTATCTGCATCACATTGATTAAAAAGACTTGGTTATCTTTAGATGTCAAAATATGCCCCATTTCAAAAGAATTATGGAATTTAATTCTTTTAAACCCTTGAAAACAAAAGAATGATTACCTCTCACAAGCTGGATGCATGCGTATTATACCTCTCTAATGCTTCCTACTCCATATTTTGACAATTACTTTATCCTCGCCCAGTGATGCTTCAATGCGTCGCTCTGATCAACACATTTCGCGTACCATTACCATTACGAGCCATCAATCAGCGAATCAACGTCTCCGAACCATTGCTTTTTTTGGAATGCTATAAATAGTCAGTAAGATTGTATTTTTACTTCATCATGAACCTCGAACCAAGTTTTTACCATTCCACTTTTCCTTTCTTCGAAACTCTCCGTGAATCTCATCCCGTTGCTTCCATGGCTCCTCAAGCTCCCGAATATTTGCTTATGGAGTACCTTTCTCGCTTCAACAAATTGAAGGAAGAAGCTGACCACGAGCAACTTCCTCTTCCAACCTTTCAGTGATTCTCAAAGGTATCTCGAACGGGTAACTCGTGCGGCTTCGTTGGGGAAAAACTCCCTATTCACAAGGACTCCATGATAATGTATGTGTCTAGTTGTCTAAGTTTGCTCGATTTAGGGCTTTCCCCACTTCCGATCTCAAATTTTTATCAACGGTATCTGAGGCCACATCCTCAAATTTCGTCTTGTTTGGGAAAAGGCCAAAATCAACAAAGCTCTTCAACTATGCCGCTTCAATTTCAATATGGATTTGAGTCTATTAGGTGCCTTTATTAGCTTCTGGTCCCCTACGACAAACTGCTTTTTCTTCCCTTTAGGGTCGATGTCAATCACCCTTTTCGATTTATTTGGCATTGCGGGTCCTTGTCCATGCGGGACATCCGTTAGGGATATTGAAACTTATGAATGCAAGTATTTCGAGCGTGTCGAATGTGATGATCTTTCTCATGGCCCCTGCATGACCAGATTCTTCTGCAACACTGATTAGGAGATGCCGCTCAAACTAAACACACTGCTTTTCCAAGTACATCTTTTGCACCATCCATACCCTCAAGGTTTCTATTGACCTTGTCGGTATAGCCTACTCATTAGCTGAAGGCACACCTATTGCTTTGGGTCGTCTTGTTCTTGCCCGATATTTTAGGGGAATTACTCACTTTTTTCTCGATGCATGAAAGCGCATCGAGCGTTTATTTCGGCCCATTTTGGATTCTTCAAGCTCAGATTGCTCCGTCTTTCCTTCCCTTTTTTCCGACAAGGTATACAAATTAATCAAGTACCAAAATATAGAACCCCTACCTCACTTTCTTGACTTTGTGGGTTGGACGAGCCTTCCTCTTTTACCGGCCTTCAAAAACATGTCTCCATTCGAAACACTTTTTGTGGCTATTTTACTAGTATTCCGCCGATAATATCGATTTCTGTTCTCCTCGTTCCACCGATTTTCCGCCTCTCTTTCAATTCATCTTCCAAACGAAGCCACTAAACTTTGGTTAAGTGTGCTCATCACGGTCGTTCTTCCTTCGAGACTATCTTCAAAGGGGAAACTTCTACTTTGGGCTCGAAATCTACTCTCCACAATCATCCCTTGAGTGGCCTATTCTTCTTCGGATGTGCTGACTGTGTATGATTGATCGTCTATACCGATGACGGAGCCAGAGGTGAAGGGTACTGATGGTAACATTTTTATTCTAGGCAACAATTACTATTTAGAAATTGTTTTTTTTTTTATGTCTATTCCATGAACAAGTTTCTGAATAGAAGAATGTGTTTGATAACTACACTAAAATTTTTATTCTTAGAATAGAGAAAAGAATATAAATGTGTTTGGTACAACTTTAAAAATTTATATTCCCAATTTTTTTCATTTAATTATATGTTTGAATAAAACTGGACTTTTGTGAGGATTTAATTAATCATGATATTCTAAGATGACTTCAGAAAATTCAACATAATAGTTAGTCCCACTAGTTTAGACATTACGTGCTTTTTTAGCAGCAAGGAGAAGAGCAAACATTGCCTAGTGGAATGTGCAAGGACGAAACAATTGAGGATGGATGTGATCCTGAAATTGGTGTGCTTATTTGCACAAACTCATGAAACCTTCAAGCAAATGACATTAGAAATCCATGGAGTACAAGCACCGGAAATCCATGAAGTACAACCTTATTCGACTACTATGAATATAAAACAAATGGTAATGCAAAAAATTTGTTTAGAGGCATCTAATTCCTATTAAAACCGAATTGCAGATGATTTAAAAGGATATCTCCAAAAGAAGAAGTCGCCAATCTATTGCAACTTAACATTGTCTCTAAAAAAAAAAACGGCATTCAAAAATCTATATGGTTAAACCTTAAAAAATAATTCAATTTTGAATCCAATTTTCATCAAAGGACTTTCACATTTTTTTAATGCTAAACTAGTTCTAAACTAGAATTAATAACAAAATCTAGTAAAACTACTCAGAATCTAATTTCTAAATATGTTCCTAAATTTCTGAATTTTTTTATTTCGAAAAATGGGGACTCAGATGGGGTTTGGAGACCCGATCCTGATGTGGGTCTCACCGGTACCTTGTGTCGATTGTGTAAAAGCAAGCATTAGGTTACGCTGAACTTGTTTCTCTAAAATGACCTTGTTTTCTTTTGTTCTCGGAAACAAAAAAGTAGATTTTTTTTTTTTTACTTTTTATTTCCATTCTAAATTTATTTTTTGGCTATTAGTCTATTCTAGGAAATAAAAAAATTAGTTGACATACACAAGCAGATTTCTGTTCTTTATAGAAACGCTACCAAAAACATCCTAAAATAAAAAAAAAAAATCTATTATAGAAGTAGATTTCTATTCTAAATTTATTCTTTGGTACCGCATTGCATATTGAGTAATAGTTTAAGGACCATTTGTATTTATTTGCCCTTATTTTGTACATCCTATCATTTCTATATAAAAAAAGAATTTATATGCGGTACATGTTAAAGTAAACTCGCGGTGCTTTGTTTGAAACGCTTCCATTGCCTTTCTAGCATTAATCTTCAAGAAAGTTAATTCTGACCGCACTTGCATTCAAAAAGTGTGATTGTTCACATCTATTATTGAAGCGGAACTTGGAATGTTCTTAAATCTAGTCTAGGGTTTTTTTTTTCTTTCATCTATTCTTCATCTAAACAAACATGGCGGAAAACCCAAAATTGAGATACCCATACCCGATGCATAGGTAAGAGAGCGGATCACCACATTGAGTATGATAAGCAAGAGAAGCGAGTAAACATAGTGGGAGCAAAAAAGAGGGAAGAAGAGAAGTTCACAGATTCAGGGTATTTGCCTAATGTCTCAAAGATTTCCCACACAATCTGGATATGTGGATGACAAAAGTCACTATTACGATTACTTCCCCAGGGATCAACTCTGGGTAGCACCAAAGTCAAGAGTTCGAAATCTTGATTCCCAAGAATTCACTCAAAAAAAGTAATAACTAAAAAGAAAAAAAATATTAAATTTAAAAAATTTAACTGGGTTATGAGGACAGTTTTTTCCCAGCTGAAAGCTCAGATGGTCCTCTCTGAATCTTAACTGGTTTTGGGAGGGTTAGTGAGAAGCGAATGCTGAACGGTGTGATGACTGATGATCGTGACCATTGATTACAACTCGTCAGCAAGTCTTTCAGGCAGTGGCTACCTGCATTCTTGAGCCCGACACACTCAAGCTTTAGTGCATCAAATTCAAAACCTGACCTTTTCTTCACCGATCAAACAGTGCATATGTCTATCTGTCCGTGCAAAAATGATCTCAGAGCTCACGCGCGCATTTTGTCCCGGTCTCTCTCTCTGCTTTTTTTCTTGTTCGACTGAACCGAGCTTAACGAGGTGAACCGCAGTACAAAGCCGGAAACTGCAATACACGACGAGCTCAAAGATGCACAGAATCTTTACCTTACCTACAAAGCAGAAGAGAAGAAAGCAAAATGGGACCCGACAGAGAGCAGATCCTCTTGAGCAGCAAAATACACGCAAAATAGAAAAAAAAGAAAAAAAGAGTAACGACGGGAAGGAGAGAAATCGAATGCTGGGGTTGCTCTGCTCCTGCTCAATTTCTCATCCTCTTCACCACCCCCTCCTTCCCCGTACGTAACGGTGCTCAGGTTTTGAAAAAGAAAAAACCAAGAATTGAACCAAAAAAGAAAAGAAAATGACAAGTAGAGGAGGGGGTGCCTCTGTTTCAGTAATTAAACTTGCACGATGATCCTACAACAACACCCATTTCTTTTTCCCATCAATGACAATTTGGCATTCTAATTGAGTCCCGTGGACCTGCAGGGTTTCCCCTCTTTTCTGACCGAAACAGGGTGCTCTGTTTCTCGATGCCTTTCATGTTGTGTAATCCAAAAATTCGAAGCCGTACAGATGCAAAGCCCCTGACCAGTGCCTTGCACCACCGGGTGCAAATAATTTCGTTTCTTGGACTCGGACTGTGTGTGATCTGATCTTATCTCGCGTCTTCCTTAGATCCACGGTATCGATGAAATGACACTAGTTCAAAATTTACATAACAGAGTTTTCTTGAAAGAAATTCATCACTGTGTTTAACATTTTAATCCATTTTCTCCACAATGTTTATTAATACGTCTCGATGCACAATGCTTGTCCTGGATTCATCTCAATTTCCCGATGGACCTGCATAAGGTTGGCAATTGCCGATGCTTTTGATTATGGATGATTGGAAGCATCAAATTGGACATTATTATGTCCCGTTGCCGAATCCTTTAAATGGTTATTGTTAAGATATGTCTCGAGTTTAAGTCCAATATGAAATACCGAATATTCCAAATTGGATATGTTACGAACGTTCGAAATTGAGCAAAGAAGATCCGAAGATCAACTTCCCAAAATTCAAATGTGCGTTGGAGAATTTGGTCGTTAAAATAGGAAAGTTCAACTTTGACTTGGACTTGGATTTTGTTTAAAATATACATAGATATGTTTTGGAAAAAATCGTTTAAGATAGGAAACAAAATCCTATGAGAAGTCGGCAAAAGAATAAGGGTCTCACTTATATATATATATAGACTTGTGGCCGTGGATGGAAGAGGTTGATCATGAAGAATTGGTCTTGAAGCACCGTCTCGTCGTCGAGTGTTTGAAAGGGATTTTCTTTGTCGTTCTTGTTCGTGAATTACATCCAAGAAGATTTAGTGTTCAAGCTAATTAAATCTTGTGGTAAGATTTGCGTGTAATTCCTTCATGAGATTGAGAGATTATTTCTTGAGGAATTTTGGGGCTAAATACTGCATGCGTTATTTGGTGTAATTAGGGCTTTGGAAATACTGAGAGAGTGTTTGAGTGACTCGAGTGTGTAATTTCCTTGTATTGCTTGATCTATAATGAAATTCGTCGCTGCTCTCTCCGTGGACGTAAGTCTTTACGACTGAATCTCGTAAATCCGGTGTTTGATTTATTTTCTTATTCTGTCTATATTATTGTTCGATCGTTTGCCTTATCGTAACACTTATCTTCAGCAAAACTAGTTCATTTTGCACTGGTTATAAAAATGTTGTCCGAAGAGTAGCCAGAGAAATTGGAACAGAAATCAGTGTCGGCAATTTCCTGCTAATATGTGCTCGAGAACTCAAGCCAACACATAGATCAGTTGATTAGATTACCAGAACAACCAGATGAATAAACCTTACAAATGTGCTTCTATAGAGCTTCACTAGACTTTTTGACTTTGCCTGTCTCTTTTGAAAGTTCAGAGCCTTCATAGCGTAGGCGTATACACTGACAAAGAGCAGTACAAATCCGATCAATACAACTGATACCACCCACAAGAAGTTGTATCGGAAGCCGAAATAATCCCTCAAATACTCCGCAACCGCCTCCCCCGAGTCGAAGTTACTATGCACATCACCATATTGCGTGGTGACCATGCCATATAAACTCCAAGAGACTGTGCACATCCGTGTATACCACCTCCACCACACGGCAATTCTCTGCAATAGGGAGAAAGAGCATTAAGGTGAAGTTAACTGGTGCGATCCTCATCAAAAATCAGATCTGTAAAGCAGGGTGCGGAGGAGAATGGGGCGAAACTTTAGCATCCTGGGAATCACGAGGCCTGAGAAGAGATTCCATATTGTGTAGAAAATGGCAGTGGATGTCACGGCGACCACTTGGTTAGGACTAACTACAATGATCATCATCCCGAGGTACAGATAGTATAAGATGGAGATGAACAAGAAAAACAGGTTCAAGAGGAACCTCGTAGCTGTCCATTTGTATCCCATCATCGCGAATGTTATGGTCCAGTAAGAGTGCGCATGGCAACGTTTCTATTCCGAGGAACTATTTATTTTTAAAAAGAGTTTTTTTTCTATTTTTACTCTGGGAACAATTTCAAAGTAAAATAAGGTATTTGGTAATTATACAAAATTTCTATTCTTGGAATAGAAAAGAATAGAAATGCGTTTGGTAAAAAATTTATAAATTTTTGAATTTATTTGTTTTTTCTTCTTACTCGCGGATCGCCAATCGTTGCTTGCCACTGCATGACGGCCGCACGATCGCCGCACAATCGTCGCACGACGGCTGTACGATCGCCGACCGTCGCCGCCAACCGCAGTCACAAGATTGCCGCCCACAGCCCACCGGCCGTGGGAGGGGGTGGTGGCCGGTGAGCTGTGGGTGGCCGTCCTGCGGCGATGGTCGGCGATTGTGCGGCGGTTACGGCAGGCTGCCGGCGGACGGTGGTAGTCATCGACCGGTGGGCTACGGGCAGCGGCAACCGTCGTCGGCGGTCGATTGCCGACGGTGGCCGCGGGCAGTAGGAGGTGGCCGACAGTTGGCAGGTGGCCGGTGGTGGCCGTAATAAGGAAGAAGAACAAAAGAAAAATAGAAAAGAAAAAAAACTTATTTCTAGAAATTGTTCCTAAGAACAAGAAGCTACTTTTTTCTGTTTCTTGTTTCTATTCCAAATCTATTCCCTAGCCACTTTTCTATTCCGGGGAATAGAAAAATAAGTTGGCGTTACCAAACAGATTTCTGTTTTTTTTGTTTTTTTTTTTGTTTCGGGGAACAAAAGAACAGAAATCGGGAGAAATAGAAACGTTACCATGCATGCCCTAAATAACAGCTTGAAGTAACGTGTACGGAATCTCAATTGCAACCTGTAAAACGACAAGGATAATCCGTGAACATGGCAAAGTAAGGAACACATTCAGTTTCACTCATGCCTAAAGCTCATTGTGCTGTTGTTAACTGGCTCATTAGATTATATGCCTGTTATGAATTGGAGCCGCTTGGTTCTACGATTTAGTCTCATGCTATGTTAGTTTTTATGAGTCGATAAACATGAAAATTTACTCAAATCACCTGTGCCATCGCATAAGGAAAAGCATAGTACATTCCAGCTGCACGCTCTCTATAATACACGATTCTTTCGGTCACTATTATTGGACATGCCAGAGCAACACTTTGTATTCCCATAAATGTGATTGTAGAGTACAAAGCACCCACTCCATTCAATATGTCCTGTCATGAGCTCTTGGGCAAAGGGGGTCGCCCAGATCTGGGCGAGTGTCGCTTGCCCTAGGCGAGGTTGGTGAGGCCTCGCCCAGGGCGGGCAACGGTCGCCAACCCCCCATGAGGGCTGGTGCCCAAACGGGCGAGGGTTGCCGGCCCTCGCCTGGGGACCTCCGCCTAAGGCTGGCGACTGTTGCTGACCCCTTTGGCGATTGGCGGCGGCGGTGCCGACCCCTTTAGCGATTGGCGGCGGTGGCGGGGAGGAGCTGCCATTTTGTCTTCTTTTTTTTTTTAAACAATTTTTTAAAATAAAATTTAGCTTTTCTTTTTTAGTTTTTTAATCCAATTTTGAATAAAAAATAATTAAAAAAAGCCATGTGGAAAATGAAAAATTATTTAAAATGCCACGTCCGCGCCATGTCAGCATTTTCCGTTAGTAAGTTTGACAGTATTAACTTTATGACTCGATTGAAACAATTTTACAAATTTTAGGACTTGATTGCATTTTTTGCAAATTTTATGACTCAATTGAATTTTCGTGACAAGTTTTAGAAAATCATCACGGAACGTGAAATCTCAAATTCGACAGGTGTTTTATATATATATCTCACATCGAGGACTGCACGGTGCAGGAGCAATGAAGCTTTAATCAAGGAATTGAGCGTGCCTTCTCTCGAATCGCATCCCCTCAGTTTTTCCTCAAAGTACCCATAGTCCTTCCTGTCTCAGTTCGGAGCTTGCTTATGGAAACAACACTAATCCTACTGGCGGAATGTGTCATATACAGCAGCACGGTTTCTTTTCACCGTGTCGGGGGCAGTGGTATTTGGCATCTTGTTCTGGGATCTCGGTTCCAAAAGTATGATACATAATAGAACCTGAAAAGTCATCTCTCGCCTTGTGTTATTGTTTATTGAGCCACCATGAATGGGATTCATCCCACAGGAGCTCGAGTCAGGATATATTGAATGGAGTGGGTGCTTTGTACTCTACAATCACATTTATGGGAATACAAAGTGTTGCTCTGGCGTGTCCAGTAATAGTGACCGAAAGAATTGTGTATTATAGAGATCGTGTAGCTGGAATGTACTCTGTTTTTCCTTATGCAATGGCATAGGTGATTTGAGTAAATTTTCATGTTTATGGACTTGTAAAAACTAACTTAGCAAGAGACTAAGTCGTAGAACCAAGCGGCTCTAATTCATAACAGGCATATAATCTAATGAGCCAGTTATCGACTTGAAAGAAAGCATGTTTGGTGTCGCTGATGTTACCTCATCGAAGGATTCAAATGTGTCTTGACTTGGCTGATGAATCGTGCACACTACTGTCCTTAATATGTCTTTCGGCAAATAACGTAACTTTGGTTTTGTGAACTAATCCCAGTTGATCCTATTGACCCACGAACCTGAGCAAGTCCTTAAAAGGCTTAAGGAGGAAATAGGTGGGAGAACCGCCCTAGAGTGAGAGACCCCTTGCTGTCCTTCGTATTCCCTCTCTGTTGAGAAGACAAAGATAGACAGGGAATTAGGGGGTCCTACAGTAGGGAAAGTAGACTCCACGTTAGGGTGTGCTTGCACACTTTAGCTACCACCAGGTAGGCTGGTATAGTAGTTATCCGCGCCTAGGGTGAGTAGGGGTGGGTGAAAGACCCACTACAGAACTAGCACGCCTTACAGTGCGCTGCTCACAACCGCAGGCTAGCTCCGTACCCCTGGGTCCTTCCCGTATCTACAGTACTTCTCACGGTTCTCATCACAATGGCAGCCGCTCGGACATCAAGGCCTGAAGTTGGCTCGTCCATGAAAATTATCGACGGATTGGCGACGAGCTCAACTGCAATGGTTAACCTTTACTGTTGCTCCACTGAAAGTCCATTAAGATTCGAAACTCCAATGAGAGCATTTCTTAGAGATGTCAGCTCAATTGAGTCCATTACCTCCTCTATGAAAAGCTGCATTGTTCACATGTATACAGAAGATATTACCATCAGGCAAAAGCTTATGTGAGATTACGTAGCTTAACACACAGAATTAGACGCACCTCCGTGTCTTTGAGTCAGTCTCTGGAGGCAATCGGAGCCATGCTGAATAGAGAAGGGACTCGTACACAGTAACAAAAGAAGAATGTATGTCTTCCTGTTCACAGTACCCCGAGATATGAGCAAAAGTTTCCTTCTCCTTTCGGTGACCTGATACGGTGATGTTTCCTTCTATGTATCCGCTGTTCTTCCTTCCAGCCAATACATCAAGCAAGGTAGTTTTTCCAGCACCACTAACTCCCATGAGTGCCGTCAGAATTCCCGGGCTGAAAGCTCCGCTAACATCATTCAGAAGTGTCAACCGATTTTGCTGAGAATTTCAGGATCCCTGCAAGTTCAAATTTTACGAAGAACCATTGAATTTGTGACCAACAATTCTTGTTCTTTAGTCAACTAGTCCCAAACAAAACCATGAGTACCTCTGGCACATCGACAAAATATGTGACATTCTCAAAGGTGATGGACAATGGAGTAAACGGCAGAAGTGTTCTTTTTCTGCCTTCTCCGTCTTCTCTGGTTTCGTGTTTTTTGCTCAACACTTGTTCTGTCATAAAAACGGCTTGCGATTTCCCATACTTTGCAAGGAAACTTTCGGTGTGGTTAGAATCGTGGATTGTGGAAACTCTGAAGAAAGCAGCAGCTCAGCTCCTGATGATTTTAGCTTACGATTGAGATAAGAAAGTGCCAGGGTGCTGACAATATTGAATAGAACAATGAAGCCAATCAATGCACCGAGGCTGATCCAATACCAACTTGGATCCGTGAGACAGCCATGGGATCTCAATAGAGCTATTCCCAGAGTCTCTTGTGTTTCTTCGAGGACCTGTATGGATTTCCTGGATCAGCTATACACTTTCCACTAAATTTTATGGTAGAAACTGCATATCATTACAATAACAATAATCGATGGCATACATGACTCCAGGATTTGCCAAGGAACTCGTTTATTGAGACAGCGGTTTGCATGTACATTATTGGAGATGCCCAAAAGGCCCATGTTAGTCGCTTCTTCATTCTTGCTTAAAGGAAGATAGGGGATCATTGGACTTTTGAAGCAAATGAAACGGTGTTCCATCTTTTAATGGTAAAGGCCATACCTCGTGACATGATAAACCCACCAAAGGTCAGAACCCCAACAATCATGAAGCTTCCAGCAGTGTTTGCAATGACATGGTCCCGGCTCAGTGTGGTTGTGCAATGGAAAATGGCAAAAGATCGCTTCAAGTGCCAAAAGTTGGCACAAAGGGACACTTAAATGCCAAAAGTTATGAAAGTGACACTTAAATGCCACATTTTTGGAAAAGTGGGATACCTGAGTGCCACCTCCGGCGAAGCCAACCAGAAATCATACGTGGTAATTAAATATTAATATTGCTCACCTACGTGGCTCATCGAAGAGTTGATTCAGCTCTAATTCACCAAAAATGACGTCGTTTCTATAATTGGCCAAAATGGAGCCCTTAAATCGGCCAAAACGACGTCATCTCCCCAATTGCCCTAAATCTAAAACCCTAAATTGAGCAAAATCCCATTGAAGTTTTGGAGCCCTAATCCTGAACCTTAATTCGATTTGCCCCAAATCTATAGTCGAATATTGGACATGGAGAGCAGGACTTTCAGCAGCGACTTAAATTCCTCTCGCTGAAGTGAAGGAGAAGGAAAGCGTTTTTGTTTTTGTGGGTTACTAGGTCCAAGAAGAATATCGTGGATTCGAATGAATCTTGAGAGAAGATTCTATGGATGTGCCCGATACAGAGAATGGTCGAAGTGCAAATATTTCAAATGGATCCATGCGAAATTCTCTCACCGAGCCATAGAGATGATATTGGACCTACTTGATGGATGTCATCAACCTCCATCTACGCTTGTGGACGATTTGGATGATGTTGACTCAATGCAAGCTCAAGAATCTTTTGCTAACCATTTGAAGAATGAAGTTTCACGGATGAAAATTGAATGGAATGGAAGTGTTACCAAGCATTTATTGCATTGTTGTTTTTTTGTTTATTCTACTTTATGATGAAATGTAAAGTATTGGAAGATGAGAAGAAGTTTCTTCGACTGCTATAGTTGTAAAAAAGTGGACAAATGTACTTATTTTAAATGAAATGTAACTTATTTTTGTGGAAGATGAGAAGAAGTTTTATGTTGTCTACAAGATCGTTGTGGCTTTTTTTTTTTTTTTTTTTGCTGTCATTTGTATTATGTGTTACTTCTTGTGCTTGTGGAGAGGTCAAGGAAAGTGAATGAATAAATGAATGAATGAATAAGATATTGTTTGTACCATGTTTTTGCTTATTCTTGAATATAAATCGGTGAGGATGGAATGTATATTGGGTCAATGTGTTGTGGTGACTTTTTTACTTGAACTGAATGTAAACCAGCAGCAAACATTGAATTGAATGAAGTTGCCATAAGTTGAACTGTATATATAAACCAGGAGCTTATTTGGTTTGCTGCAAACCAGCATATACATAGGACAGACACGAGTGATTACTCAAGTGCTATAAGTTGTATCTAGTAATCACTTAAATGTTAGTCGTGATAAAAAGAGAGCCATTTAAGTGTCAAGTTATTATTAAAAGTGATCACTTAAGTGCCACTTGTGATTAAAAGTGAACACTTAAGTGCCAATTTTTTTAGAATGTGATCACTTAAGTGCCAATTTTTTTTGTATGTTTCTTCTATAAATTACACAAGCCATCAACTACTACTAGCCACTACCACTGCCCACCACTGCCCACCATCGACCTCTAGCCATCACCACCAGCCATACCAAACATCCTAGGCACCCATTTGAGCCACCACCAGCCACCACTATGCTGGTGGTATGCTCTTGCGGAAGTTGCTAGTGCAAGGTGTCTTACACCAACTTACATCAGCACTACCTGGTGCAAGATGTGCATATTACACACTTACATCTTGCATCAGGTGCGGCACAAACCCCCAACTTAACCCCTATAATAGACCCGCCATCAATAGGCATCAGTAGTCACTACTGGCCACCACCACTAGCAACACCAACTACCACACCAGCACATAGCCACCACCATAGACCCACCGTTAGCAGCTACTGTTGGTGGTGGGTGGTGGGTCTATTGCAAAAGGTGCTCGTGCAAGCAAGGCTATGCACACTGCACACTTCCACCAGTACTAGTTACAGCAAGAGCCCCCAACCCAACCCTTACAATGGACCCACCACCACCAGGCTTCACCAGCCACCACCACCAGCCACACGAGCACCCTAGTCACCACCACAGATCCACCACCAAAAGCAGTAAGTAAAAGTAAAAACAAAATAAAAAAAATGAAAAAAAAGGGGCAAAAATGACAAGCAACAAGATCGTTCCATTGATATTGGAATTAAGTCTCACAAACTCAATGACAAACTATTAAAAAAAAAAACATCCACAATAAAACAACTGACTTCTCAGCCCCACAAATTATATCCCATCCTATTTCATCAATCAATATGCACAATGCCTCTTGTTCGTGCTCCTTTTTAATGAACCTTTCATTTGATTCATAATCCTTGTACTTTTTCTAACTGGACGTGAGACTTCTTATTCAACTGTCTCAGGATGCGTTGATTCTGATGGAGTTGCAATTGTCCTAGGCTGAACTAATTCAGAAGGAGCTGCAACTGTCGTAGGCTGAACTGATTCAGATGGACCTGTAACTGGGTTCTTCTTACTATTCTTTCTTGTTGGTGTAGCCAATGTCTTCTTCTTTATTGGCACAGCCGTTGATTCTTGAGTTGGGCCTTGAGAGATAAGAACCTCTAAACTTCTCCCAGGCTTAAAAAAGAAAACTCAATTATCAACAAAAGTTTGCACCATAAATTAAATTAAATACAGCCTATGAAACTTACATTAAGAATAACTGTTCCAATATGCTCATATATATAAAGGCCATAACCATATTATTTTAGCCTCTTCCCAAGAGCTCTTCTTATACGAAGGGGAACGTCACTTTGAGGTATTTGTGATTGGTTGGCCATTCTTCTCGCTTGTGATTTCTTGGGCTCTTGTTGTGGCTATTCAGCTACAGCAAGGGCTTCTTCAGCCAATTCTTCAGCTAGTCGTCTTCTAGATGGCCTTCTTGTAACTGGCTCTTGATTTGGCTTTCTTCTGGTTGTTTTTTTATTTAGCCTTTCAGCTTTAGTGACACCTTCTGTTGGCTTTTGTGGTGGCCCTTGTGATGACCCTTCTAGTGGCCTTTATGGTGACCTTGGTGATGGATCTTGTGATGGCCCTTCAATTGGGCCCTCTATTGGCAGTTGAGCTCTAGCTTGCTTTTTTCGAATCTGAGAAAAAGGCAAATGACATCATAAATATAACATCATGCCATATAACAACGTAAATGAAAACTAAACACAAATTATTGAACTTACCGGGTATTTTTTTTCTTTGCTGCTGTTGAAGAACAGTCGACTTAACTGGCCCTTCAGTTGCTTTGGTCAATCCTTCAATTGGCTGTCTTCTACCTTGCATTCTTTGAATAGGCCATTCAGTTTCAGGTACAGCAAGGGCTTCGGCCAATTCTTCACGTGTCATTCTTGTGACTTGACAAAGACAAAAACATTATATATATGTCAATTATATCTATGTACATATTTGCAATAAACCATAAAGCAACATAAACACAATTGTTATGACTTACTGGGTTTATTGTCGTCGATTGAAGAACAGTCGACTCACTTCGCCTTTCTGTTTGTCCTTCTCCAACCATCCCTTCACTAGACCCTTCGGCTGGCCTCAATTGTTCCTGCTGCTTCTTTAATTGACAACCTTTAGTATTGTGCCTTGTTATGTGGCAAAAAGAGCACTTCATCTTTACACATGTTCTACTCATCTTACGCTGACATGAGACCTCTCCTTCCGTCATTCTTCGTTTTCGCTTTAGTCTTCTCATTTTCTTCTTTAGCGGCAAAGGTTAAGGTGCTTCGCGATCTGTTGACTCCCAGAACTTGCTACTTCTGATTGGCTGCAGCATGAATTGGTATGAAGTAAGATATTTCGGTTTCTTGTACCAATTATCAATGTAGTTCTTTGTGTTGTGGCCCTTCAATTAAATGATACATATGGCATGTGCACAAGGAATTCTACTTAGTTGCCATGTTCTACATGAACATTTCTTTGTACCTAAATGGACAACATGCTTATCGGAACCCTTCATTATCTCATATCATTTATCCCCATTCCAAATGGGATGGCAATACCTACTTACAGTTAAGTTCTCATCCAATTTCTTAGCAATCCTAGGACAACATTGCCTAGTCCACTTTGCAGCCTCATCTCTTTGTCTATGCAGCCGAGTCATGATCATAACCCGTATGTCTTCAAGCATCGAGATACTTGGTTTGCATCTGGCATCTATTATCCTCCCATTGAATGCTTTGCAGATGTTGTTATTGATGTTATTGCACTTGAATTCCTCGTTGAAAAACGCCATACACCAATACTTCGGTTCTGTTTGGAATAGTGCATCATAACCTTCCTTTATCAATTGAAGTAGTTCTTCTTTGACCATCCTAAAGTTAGCCATATTCGTGCTCTTTGCTAGCTGCCAAAATTGCGACTGCAGCTTGTCCTATTTATAGGTCTTTGCCCAATTTGCGTATATGTACCGCGCACACATTCGATGTTCAGCATAAGACAACAACTCAACTATTGCTGGAACCAGTCCTTGCATTAATTCAAAATAAGAAATGTAAACGAATGACATGTTGATATCAAAAAACAAACAATTGACCAAATTTTTCAAAAAGCAAACATTACCTTTTGTTGGTCACTCATGAACGCCCACCCTACCCCATTTGTTATCTCCAAATCAATCATCAATTTTTTTAGGAACCAGAACCAATTATCCTTGTTCTCTACCCTCACAATAGCCCAAGCCAGTGGAAACATTTGGTTATTTGCATCTCTTCCAATTGCGGCCAGCAATTCTCCATTGCACATGCCCTTCAAAAAACACTTGTCCAATCCTATAATCTGTCTACAACCAGATAAAAGTTCTTGTTTGCATGCATCGAAGCAAACATAGAACTTATCGAACTTGGTCCCACATCAGGAAGTGGTCTCTCCACGACCTCTACATACACTCTACTTGAAGGATTTTGCAGTCTACACTCCTAAGCATAATCCCACAATTGTCCATATTCGCTGCTGTACCGACCAATGAGTATCTTCATCACATTTTGCTTCGATTTTTTGCATTAATTCCTGGATATATTGATGCCTACCTGCTCCTTCACCAGCATCCTGAACTCAATACTATTCATCTGAAGCATCAGCTTAATCAGATCAAAGAAGTGCTTGGACAACCATGCACTTATTACCCTTTTATTTTCAAAATTAATGGAACAAGTATGTTCCTCTTGGTAGGCTCTAATCTGGAAGGATCCACTTCTCCTAACAAATGCGCCATAGATCTTCCATGGACAATTTTGCTGCGAACACCTAACTCTTACAAAAGTCTTAGTGTTTCTAATGAAGTCAATATTCCTCTGTGCAGCAATAGAGTTCTTTAGTATAACTTCCCTAAATTGTTTCGCATCTTGAAATTTCATATCTACCGACAAAGTAGGAGAGGTAACAAATGGATCATAAGAAGGAAACTTACTTTTCCTTCTATACACAGCTCCTTGATCTTCTTCAAGCTCATCTTGGGAAGTAGCATTCTCGACACTTTCTTCATAATCAGTCTCCTCGTCAGCAGCATCAGCATCTGCAGGGCCTTTGGCCCTATTTGGAACTTCATCAGCTACTTGTAAAGCTGCAAACTTATTTGTCAAAAAATCCATTTGCTTTTTTCTTGACTATACAAGCTCCTCGTCGTCGTTATCACTTATGAAATTTTAAGCGGGCAACCCTTCATCATTATCATCACTTGATTCAGCTACTTCTCAATCTAATCCAGTGATTGTGACATCACCTATGTCATCATCACTTTGGTGAACTGCATCTACGCTCCTCTCCTCTCCATCATGTCTATCCTTCCCTCCTTCAACCCTAACCTCAGTACTACCTTGAATACCATCTCCTTCTTGTCCTACTTGGGCGCTCTCTCCATCATCATCTTCGTCATCACTTTCACTATTGTACTCAACATATACTTTTACCTCTTCGCCATAAAGATAATGGTATAGAATATCCCTAAAATCATTATCATCTTCTAAGCTTCTCAAACCATCTCTTAAGCCTTTCCTAGGAACACAATGCAACAACTTTTGAACTTTATAAGGTAAATAAGTCACTATATCCCTAACAAATCCTATATAAGATGTCTTCTTTATCTTGACAAAGATAGTGCCCTTATTTCCACTCTCATACTCCCACTCATCCTCCCCAATCACAAAATCCCTATCGTAGCAAACTATGGCAGCGACATGATCCTTGTCATAAGCCATTTCTGCACCAAGAAAAAGAATAATTAGTTTTTGGGACCACATCCACAAAAAACAATAGACAATTGCACATGGGAGTCCCCTTACTCTCATGGACTTTATTAAAGAAAAGGGAAGGGGGAAGAGATGCACATGTTATGTCATTTACTAGAAAGATACCATCCACGACAAAAAGAGTTCCCCACACTGACAATATGCCTCTACATGACAGACAAAAAAGAGGTCGCCACTTTAATTATTTGTCTTCCCTTCCCTTAAAATATTAACCAAAAAACAAAGGTCCCCATGACAAGCACAGGTGTTCACGACACTCATTCCAACATTTCAATTTATAAAAAGCGACCAGACGTCCCCACAACAACCACTCCGAGCAATCAAAATCGTTGCCGCACATCACATTTCACATCTAACCCCTAAAAATCGCGCTCGCATATCACAATACCACATCCAAGCTCTAAACACACATCACAGTAGCACCATTCTAAATCACACATCATAATAACACCAAATTTTCGAGGTCGAACCCTAATTTTCACCTCGTCGAACCATACATTTTGAGGAAAATCCCTAAATTGCCAATTTGACCCCTATTAGGGTTCTAGTACCGCTTCTGACCTTTAAATCGCACATTAAAGTACCATCGGAGCCGACCTCCACATTTCCCCGCCGAGCCCCAAATTTTCCATCGGAGCCCTAATAAAAGAATTCGAGCCCTAATTTCATCACAGGGGAGGGGGAGAAGGGGCCAAACCTAGAGGAGCGACGATGGTGAGCGGCGACGGAGAGGAGGACCTAAGATCTAGTGTGAACGCGAGTGAACAGGGAGGAACAGCGAAGGCCGGGTCTGCTTAAGCCAAAAGAACCTAAACGACATCGTTTAACACCAAGGAAAAACGATTTCGTTTAGGTCGGCTCAGTCAGCGTGGATGGATGACGTCGTTTTTGTCGTCCACATGTGCTTTTTTTTTTTTAAACGTTTGCCACCTTAGTAAAAGAAGTTGCCGAAAAATGCCACTTATGCAATTTGGCCGGATTTTCTCGCCGGTGGCACTCAAGTGATTTATTTTGCTCCGATTTTGGCACTTAAATGTCACTTTTGTAACTTTTGGCACTTAAATGTCTCTTTGTGCCAACTTTTGGCACTCCAAAGGTCCAGGTGTCAACGGAAAAGTGCATACAACATTTGTCTGTTTAACACAATTGCCACATATTGCTTTAGTAACCAGAATAGTAAATAAATGGGTTAGTGGAAACGATCCACCAACTAGAGATTACATGACTAAGAAACATTTATGCACAAATTGGGTGATGAGACTCGTGCATAAAGCGGGTGATGAGACTCGCCTTATGATACTAGGATCAAATCCTATTATATAAAAAGTTGTGGCAACCACAAGGCCGACTTCTATGATGGATGAAGGGAAATAAAGGATTGATGACGACAATGAGAATGCCCATGAAGAATAAAAATGGAGATCCCTTTGGTTGTAGAACACAGGAAGCTTGTCAATCATCACTAAAAGCTCAAAAAATCCTGCGAAATATATCAGGCAAATCAAGAAATAGAGTGCACTAAGATGCACCATTCCATCTTCCATTGAATTATGCAGCTTTCTAGATATGCCAGAATGATTGAAGAGATCCAAACCCGACACACCAGTTAGATTGAGGTCAAAATTTTCTGGAGTTTGTAATGTAGCCTAGAAAAAGAAACTTCGCTCACCTGAAAGCATCCTTTGTATGTGCATATAGGCATCCCTCTTCATTAGAGTTGCTTCCCTTGACAAGCAGGCTTTCAGTAGTTCCCTCTTACTAGCACCATACTTGGATTTCGTCAATGCTGCAGCATGATTTTTTGACCTATCAAATGGGGTCCTCAGCTCTTTTTCATTAGCTCTTCCCACATGAAATGACTTGAAGGCCTCAACAAACTCAGAAACTAGAATAAAACGATATAGCGATTCTTCATTGATTTAGTACTGCCTCTGATCCTTTCTTGAAGTCACTTTTTTTTATCACAGTCGAAAGCAAAGTTAGGCATGCAAAATTTGTTTTTCTAGGAGCAGGTTGTCACCTTGGAGATAGAATACTAAAGAGTCGATAGAAAGCAGATCATGCAACTTCATATCACATATTACTAGGATATTTGAATACCCAACATTCCGCTGTGAGATCCATGTTAGCGCTATTCCTCCTAGAAATGCCATTTTAAAAAATGAAGCGTATGCAGTTGATAATTGGAAAAGTTTGTCAAACAATTGCCTTATTATGCCACATAAAGACACTTATGCAATTACATCAAACCTACTTCCTGTAGATAGTCAGCAACGCCTTTTCTATCAGGACATCTGAAGCCCATATATTCGAAAAAATCAAGAACGCATTCGCGTGGGCCTTGGTACACAATTTGTCCTTCTGAGAGGAGTATAACATCATTGAAGAGCTCATAAGTCTCTGGAGGGGAGGGGGCTGGAGAAGTGAGATGAGAGCAGTCTTGTTAAATATGTGGATCGATTGCCTAATAGAATTTACTATATGAAAGGTGGTCGAACTGTCAAGACCGGTTGATATATTGTCCATGAAAAGCGCATTTGTAGGACCAACCAACATTTCCTCTAACCAATTAAATTAGAAAGAAAAAAGTATAAATAGGGGCCTACGTGGTAACGTTTCTATTTCTCCCGATTTCTATTCTTTTGTTCCCCAGAACAAAAAAAGAACAGAAATCTATTTGGTAACACCAACTTATTTTTCTATTCCCTGGAATAGAAAAATGGTTAGGGAATAGATTTGGAATAGAAACAACAAATAAAAAAAAAAAACTTCTTATTCCCGAGAACAATTTCTAGAAATAAGTGGTCGTTCAACGGTCGTGCGACGATCGTGCAGTGGTCGTGCGACAGTCGTGCAGTGGTCGTGCCGCAGTCGTGCGGTGGTGAGCGGCGGTCGTGCGGTGGCGGGCAGCGGTCGTGCAATGGCGGCGGCAGCGATCGGCGGTCCATGAGTAAGAAGAAAAAACAAATAAATACAAAAATTTATAAATTTTTATCAAAAGCATTTTTATTCTTTTTCTATTCCAAGAATAGAAATTTTGTATAGTTATTAAACACCTTATTTTACTCAGAAATTGTTCTCGGAGTAGAAATAGAAAAAAACTATTTCTGAAAATAAATAGTTATCCAGAATAGAAACGTTGCCATGCACACCCTAAGATGCGCATCAAACATAGCCATCTCATAGAAGAATTACATCCGTGTGTTTCTTCACCTGTAGTAACGCGTCTCTTTTGTCCTCCAGAAATGCCCCTCGTCATTGCATTTCCTATCATAGTATCGGCACAAGCTTCAAGTCCTAAAATCTGGGAGAAATTAGTGCTTGGATCAGTGCAATGTATGAAATCTACGATCTATATAGTTCTAAAAGTGGTTTGTTTTACTATGAGAACATAATCAGTAACTATGTCTTCCTTGTGTTCCTTCAAAATTGATGCCTGTACCATAATAAATTCTCAGCATGAGAACCTTTTTGCGAGAATATAATAAGGAAAAACTGAAGGAGAATCTCTCAGATTAAAGTAAGATAGGTCTACCTTCATCAGAGCATCGATATAAGGATCTGGCTTAATTTTCAATAACTTCTCCCTTCTTAGAAGTTCTGTTAGCATGTCTGCACGTTGTGGATTCAGGAGAAGTCAAGAAGATGCCGATTCTCCACATCTTTTAACAGCCCCGTTATCTGCAAATTTTAACTTACCGTAGCTAGAACCGACTCCTTGACATTTTGCAGAGAAGACCAATGTTTCTCTAGCCGTCATCTGGGGAATGTGCGTGTCGTACTGGTCAATGTAAGCAGCAGTCCTTTCCGGCACAAATTCGTGCATTTTGTGTCCATTATATGTAACTTCTCCTGAAAACTACAATTCACAATACACAAATCCCATATGCTGTAAGAACTACAATGTTCTGGAAGATAAATTCTAGAATAAAGGTCGTCATACATTCAGTTCCGAATCCAACTTTTTTGCCAAAGCTTTGAGCAAGGTGGTTTTGCCTAAGCCAGGAGGTCCCAGCAGCAAGGTCATTCTGCAAAAGCACAATCTAATAAATATGTAATGTTGACATTTTGATGTGGACCCGAAAGGGTAGACAAAAAACTGAAGAAAGTTAGCTAAGTAATCAATCGAAATCAGGTACCTTCCAGGTCTTATTATACCGTTGATATTATGAAGAACAGAAAACCTTCTCTTATGGCTCGGGAGGAGACGGAGATAATTTCCCAAATCCTTCACGGCAGAATAGACAAGTCACTACAAAAGCCTCAAGGATGACAATGCCGATAAGAAGGAAAGAGAAAAAGAACTTGAGATTGAATTTACATTCTTCTTCCAAAAAAGTATACGTACCTCTAGCTGGTTGATAAAGGAATTGAGTACTGTCGGTATAGCTCTATCATCCACGTAAGCTTTTGCCTCGACGTTGAGATCCTGGAATTGAACCTCTGTTGTTGGTAATTTGAGATCAACCCTATTCTTCAAAACATATATAATATAAGACGCAAAACGTGCAATCCTATGATTTCCATAACCATAATAAGAACACAGATAATTAAGTAGAAAGATTAACACACCTGTTTTGGAATCCATCGTTCTTGATGCGGAAGCGGAAAAGCAATGATCCACCCACAAGTCATTCTCCTTTATTGCCGTCCGTATCACTGGCTCAATGAGACGGTCCCCCCACCATTATAGTGCTAGGTAAATGCTCATTTTGTGAGGATACTTGTGAGAATTAGGGTTAAATGAGAGATTTGAACACTATTTATAGAGTTTCCAACCAGGCTCTTTCATTACAAGCCAGGCTCAACTCAGCCCACACTAGCCAGCCCCATATTAAACTAATTAAGAAACCTTCTATCTCACTTTAGACCAACCAACTCCGTAAAACGATAAATTACAATATCATGCTAATTACACTGCTTTATTAATTAATAAAAGTTAAACTTTATATATATATTGTCAATGAATCACACTTTTATAGTATTTATGTGATAATATACCTATAACCCAACACCTGTATTTCCAAAATCATATAAAAATACACAAAAATATACTAGAAATACACATATTTGGGGATTTGTATGTATTTTCACATCCATAAAATCATTAAAAATATAACAATATAGAAAATACTCATACGAATTTGTAGCCACCAACCACGCGCCCATCCGAGCCTCCACGCGCCCACACGTGCCGCCTGAGTGTGCGGCGCGTAGAGCTCACGAGCAGGCGTGAGATCCCTTAAAACCGGTCTAACCGATAACGGTCCGACTGATTCCTGGCTCGACCGCCCAGTCCACGGTTGACTGGGTCGGGTCGGGTCAACGGGTCGAGTCGGGTCAGGCCTTGGGTCACTGACGTCATTGTGACGTTAGCCCTCGCTCGTATGTCGCACGCGCGAGCAGCGCCCCAAGCGTGGGGCGCGTGGAGCCTCCCTCGGCGGCGCGCTGCCCACGGTTTTGCTCCTCTTGTCGAGCTAAGTTTGAATTTATAATTAAATTTGATTTTTATTGAACAAAAAATCATGAAAATCACGAAAAATAGGGCAAACAATCTATGCATTCGAGTTCTAGGTTATGGTTGCTTTGATACCACATGTAAAACGCAAAACGTGCAATTCCATAATCTCCATAACCAGAACAAGAACATAGATAATTGAGTAGAAAGATTAATGAACCTGTTTTGGAATCCATTATTCTTGATGCGGAAGCGGAAAAACGATGATCCACGCACAAGTCATTCTTCTTTATTGCCCTCCGTATCACTAGCTCCTTGCCCTTATAGCGCTAGTAAACGCTCCTTTTGTGAGGATACTTATGAGAATTAGGGTTAAAGGAGATACTTAAGCACTATTTATAGAGTTTCCAACCAGGCCCTCTTATTACGGGTCAGGCTCAACTCGACTCACATTAGCCAGCCCCATATTAAATTAATTAAGAAACCTTCTATCTCATTTTAGACCAACCAACTCCATAAAATAGTAAATTATAATATCAATTAATGTAGCCCACATTAGGAAAATGCTTACATATAAAACATAAAATCATCAATATCATCTGTATAAACTTGTCACAGAAAGAACCATCTTGAACTCTCAATTTTTCTAAGACTAGCATAACTAACCCATTTGTCTTGTTCTTGACCTTCTGCAGGTACTCTTCATTGCAATCAGCATTCTTCAGAAACCTATCCAGTGAACCTTGCCTCTCCTCAAACCCGAGTCTCGTGAGGTCTGTCTCTTTAAGATCTCCCGTAACTCCATGCAGAAATGCTTTCTGCGCTCTCTGATACGTCGGCAGGCGCTCAAGAGCATCCCATTTGATAGCTTCTTCATCGTCTTCTCGATTCCTAACATCACCGAGCTCCATCGGCTGTTGAGAGACAAGCCAAACTGAATGCTCCCAAGCTATCTACTTATGCTATTGCCGTAATACATAAAAGAAATAAGGCAATAGACAAATACTCTCATCAACTCCCATAGATATCACGTCCAACTGATTAAAACAAAATGAAACGATTTACCTCCTAATTCTTTTGTGAACACATCAGCAAGTCCATCATTGGACTGAATGAAGGGCATACAAATTAAACCACTCTCCAATTTCTCCCTAATAAGTGTCCATCAATTTCTGCATGTTTTTTTAAGGGAATTAAGCCCCTTTCATTTATGGTATTGTCTTTATCTTCCATATATAAACCCTAAATATCCTATGCATTAAGTTGTTAAATCGATAATATAAATCAAACTTTGTAGGGCACGTAGTTGTGTGCAAACCGCAACTAAATACAAATAGGGAAAAAAAAAAAAATACCTTCAATTCAATTACGTGATGCCTAGCACGTCCACCACGGCTAATTAACTTTGATTGTAAGAAACTCTCTGTAAAGTCTCTCAGCCAAAATTAAATAGAAGGTAGTTGAGCCTAGAGATAACACCGTTTCAACTCAAAATCACCATCCTAAATTGGCCGCTTTGGTTTTCTTCTCCTCTAACCTCACATGGTGAGAAAATGCTATCTTCTTATTATTTATTATTTTCCTATATCTATTTCAAGAAAATATTCAATTTTAATATACTGAGAGAATTACTATCCGAAACCCCGCAGAGTGTCGACCAACAAAAGACCCTTGTTTTGAGGAATATATATATATATATATATATATATATATATATATATATCCAAAAATATCACCTGCTGACCATGATCTAATTCTCTAAAATTTCGTTTTTTAGTATATTAGCCACATCTTATTATATAAACTGAAACATATCCTCCATAACATAAGCATACACTGAAACATAAAGACTAGACGTGCCTTTTATAAGACACACAATAAATGGTTATCGCCCTAAATAAACAATAGAAGACACACAATATAAATCGAAGTACCATTTCGACCCAAGATAATGATACCCAGAACAAAAAAAGTAGTTGACTTTCTAAACTTAGGTCGAGTGAGGAAATTAGAAAGTCGTGGTTGATAAAAAAAATTTGCTAGATGTTTATGTATATAAATGTTTATTTTTCATATTAAATTGATCAGATTATTTAATATGGTTGGGCGAAAAGAAGATAATTAGAGCGTGAAAATAGTTCATATCCCTTTTGAGTTCCGTTTGCACATGTATGGAGATACCTCTCGAGTCTCAAACTTCTCGTGTAGGATGGTCTTTGTTAGATTAGACTTTGGAAAATTTCTATCATCTCCACTTTAGAACCACCGCCCATCAATGTGCACGCCCTAATTTGGCTTACTCACCAAAACGGAAACAATAATTTCGATTTTTGGAAAGTTAAGGAAAGATTTGTATGACTTTTTAAACTAAGGAAAGATATGAAAAGAGACAACCTTCCATTTAGTGTACTCTAACGATAGGAAAGTAAATTATCTCCATTTATCGGATAGATTAATTAATTGGTAAGGTCGAATTCGAGATTTCACGTTCTGTGATGATTGAAAAATTTGTATAGCGCTGGAGATTTGATTTTAATATTAGCGTACTCGCTCAATGGAACCAAAGCCAGAAAGAAAGAAAAGAATTTGCGAACCAACAGAATAGATTGGTAGAACATGATGACCAATCTTCAATCCACCAGGGACATAACCTGAAGCCAATCTTTTTAAGAGTAATTCAGTAATCCATTTCTTAATTAAATTTAATCAACTAATATGGAGAGAGAGAGAGGACCAGTTAAGTTGCGTGTGCCAAGAGCGTGCCAACGCAACATAAAATAAAAAATCATTCGTGTCGTATTATAGGATTTATGAATCATGTAGGTTAAAACTCATCTCCATCATCGATCGTATGGCCGAGAGATGATATTAGTCTAGATGGTCCACAAGTCATGCCATAACTTCTCTAATTTCACTAAGATATCTCAATGATGGAATCGTCCATATTATCCCGTGTTTTTATACTCAATAATTTCTAAAGCTAGTGGATGAAGCTAATGTCCTCCTGACCGACCCAAGATTAGTATGTGATTAAGACTGATAAGTTATGGATCCAAATCGACTCATATCATCGATAATGATATGTTCTTCTATTTATAGTTGATTGGCGACACTATAATCTCATGACGTCAAATTAACAAGTATTCTTCACAAAAAACCGTTCCATTTGTTCCACATAAAGTTAATTACCAGGACGTTATTCTAATCTTTCAACAGTTTGGATCAGTTAAAATATTGAGTAAAAGAAAATCTTATCATAATCAATGAAAATATATACCTAAAATTAAGGAAACTGTTTTTTTTATTGAAAAATCAGAAATCATTTTTCAAAATATAACTTGACTTTCACCACAACGAGGCCGTCCTGGGTATAGGGACCTAGGTGCCTGGTTGATGAACCTTGGACCATGACGGCCTGACACCAATGCCCAAATCCGAGTTCCTTGCTGCCAAAACACGCCATCACGGTGCTCAGGCTTCGGTCCTCTGAGCCTTTTTCTCAAATGCATGTTTCAAAGTTTTTTAGTAATAGAAATTAGGAAACGACTTCTATTAAACACTCTGGTTGGACCATCCGTTTGAAGCCCAACACAAACAAATGAACCCCCACTACCACCCAAACCCCTACTTACAAAAGTGGAAATTGCATAGGCATTCACACATTAGTCATTCACTACGCAAAACGCAAGGGAGCGCTGACTTGCCGCAACATCATCGACTGTTGATATTCTCCTTCAATAAATTCCCAACCACACTCCACGACACCCTAAATGCACATTTAATCACGAATTCAAGATTAGGAGTTCCTGAATATTTGTGTAGGGTCCTCGTGATCGACCAAATTGCTGTGAAATCGGCAGCAAATTTCGTAACTTTGCTAATGCAGGTGGATATATACAATGCTGCGTGTGTTTGCTGGGGTTTGGCGATCTGCCTAACACCTTCAACTCAAAGTCGAGATCGAATGCTGCCACTTCTCACTCTTTCCAAGCAATGAATAGGTCGAGCAAATATGCATGCAGCGTCTTAGAATTGCAGGTCAGATGGGAGAGTTGAATTGGGAGTGACTGACCCAACTTTTTGGGTCTAGAATCTTGCACAAAGGACTTGCCCATGGGATGACCTGCGTGACTTTATATGACTCTTTGGATGTGTGGTGTAATATGTTATGCTAATTTAAGGCTTTGGGGAAGCAATGTCTTTATAAATCTATGCAATCCGGATGGATGACCCGCCTTTAATCAGATCGGAGGGGTGTGCTTAGTCTAGTGTTAATGCCAATCCATGATGCCACCTAACCGTTATACTCACGTGACACGTGTCGACCAATTATTGGAAATAAGTTAAAAAATGTGCGTCATATCAGCAATTGACGTGGCACTCTGCAACAACTGAATATTTTCTTATTTTTTCGATTATAAGATGTTAGAGAATTGACTTTCAACATTGCGTAGAATTTTCAATTTTTGCATTGATTCACAACGAAGAATAAAAGTAAGTTACTACTTATTCTCCTTCAATAAATTCCCAACCACACTCCATGAACTCCTAAATGCACATTTAATCACAAATTCGATATTAGGAGTTTCTTAATATATATGCCGGGGTCGTTCTTGACCAAATTGCTGTGAAATCAACAGCAAACTTAATAATTTTGCTAATGTAGGGAAAAGTCAAACCTATAGCATTAGTATTAATTTGGTCCTAAGCCTTTCAATTGAATTGATTTACTCTTAAACATTTTCACATTAGTATTAATAGAGTCCATCGATTAATTTAGGCTAGAAATTACTGATGTGGATGCTGGCCATTCTACGTGACACTATTGGCGCCGAAGTGGATAATTTTATAATTTTTGAAATAATTTTCTTTTCTTTTCCTTCTTCTCTTTTCTTTCATTTTTTTCTTCTTTTCCCTTCACCAACCTCCATATGGCCGATGGAGGTCATCGGCCGCCGATGAGGTCAAGGGCTAAGCGAAGGCTGCCCCTTGCCAAATCCGACGAGGCGACCCTTGCCCAGCCCTTGCAAGAGGCCAGCGAGGGCCAAGATACCCTCGCCGGTTTCCCCCGATTTTTCTCCTTTCTTTCAATTCGTTCTTCCAAACAAAGCCACAAAACTTCGGTCGAGCATGCACCCTTGTCGATCTTTCTTTGAGACCATCTTCAAGGGAAATCCTAATATCTCCAAAAACAGTACAATTTTCTATGTTAAGTGCAACGTTGTACTAATTAGCTTTAGATCTTTTCTAAAAAGTATGAAACTTCATAAAATAAACCTCGAGAACTATACCGGCTAAATTCAATATCTAACATCTAAACCCTTATCTATCCATTGTTTTGATGAATCGTCCTTTGAAAAGGTAAATCAAGGTATCATATCTATATACCTCTATAAATTGGTCCCTCGCGCATGCATGACTCCATGTCGAAAATGCGTAAACTTTCAAATTCTCTAATATAATTTTTCAAGAAAGACAAACCATAAAAATGTAATTTGATCCAGTCCACTAGTCACCTTGATCCTGTTCCCATCGTAATTAGCAAGGGAGATGCAGTTATTAATGCTGCCATAGCAGATCCATGTCCATGTAACCTCGCGAGCTCGCTCAACCACCAGAGCGTCAAGGACTCTAAAAATTTCTAAACTCTTTTCAGTACATGAAGTCCTGCTCCACGGTTCCATGGACAATGTCGGCAATGGTGACCTCCACCTTGTCGAGGAAGAGGTCTTGGAGGTTGTACGGCCCCACGGCCGACGCCGGCCCGTCCCACAGCGCCTTGGCGCTCTGCTCATGGAACTTCTCGGTCGGGTGGAACGAGTCCCACCACACGTGATCCTCCGGGTTCTCGCACAGCTTGTACTCGGCCCCCTGCTTGCCTCCGCACGTGTAGATACCGCCGTACGGTCCGGACCCGCAGCAAGCGTTCACGCCATCCTTGAATCCTGAAAGAATCAGATGTTACAGACGATACTTAGACTAAGTAACAAGATAGGTTTGAGTAAATTTTACTACGTATACTTACCGTAGTTCGAGGGGTTGCTCATCCGATCGGCAAGACACTCGAAAAAATTGGAGTTGGCGTACTTCAAACCACTGAAAATGTGCTGGAGGCTCAGGAGGATGCCGTTCAGAGCGTTGTTGTGTGCTTGAGCGAGAGCTGATGCGTCCTCGAAGCAGCCGCCGTCGCCGGCATTGCTGTTAGGGTTCGCCGCTCTAAGCGCCGGCAAGCAACCCAGCGGACCCAAGCTCAGGAACCCAAATTTCCTCCCTCCCTTTTGGTACAGCTCCTGCTCAGCAGCAAACCCAAAATTAATATAGGCTCGATCAAGTCGACGTGTCGAGGTGATCGATATCAAGGTCTGGGCGACCGATCATCCAAAGCCTTTGGACAAGGAGGCTCACATGGATTGCGCTTGTCAAGTTGCCGATGACCAGGCCGACGAACACGTCCGGCGGGTGGAGCTGCCTCATCGCGGGACTTCCTAAGTAGCCACCCATGTAGTCGTTGCTTCCGATGCTGATGAAATAAACCGCTTCCGACACGATTTCTTGCGCCCTTGTCTCTCCGAATTCCTCGATCAATTTCTCTCTCACTTTGTCAAAATTCTTCAGTTGCGTCGGAAGATCAATTGCCTAATAATCATACAAAAGAGCGTTCGCTCATAACTTTCAAAGATGTCGTCTGTATAGAGACATTGGCAAATAAAAATATTTAATAAGATTTAATTTTCATGTGATGCGATGTGATTAACATCTCAAACAGATATTTATTTTTGTAAGACACTTCCTAGGCTTCATGCTTAGTGAATTGAGAAATCCATATGGCTCAGATTGATGCACACTTTATACAAACTATGATCTATGGGATAGAAATTAACAATATTAGGGTCAAATTAATCCATACGGTGACCTCGTGCGTCAAAGGTAAAAATGGAATTTCGAAAGTTTAACGAAGGCAAAATTGAAAGAAAAAAAATCATTAATCTCCGAAGTAACATTCTAAAAACACTCTAAATCAAAAGCTGGGTAGAACTTACATTAGGTTAAGAGGCTTCATATGACTCTAAAAATGCTAGTATTTCCCAACCCAGGCTCTCAACAATAGCTACCGAATACTTTGACATTTACCTAATAGTTTTTAGAGTCTCAACTCGATTTCCAAAGCCAAGTCAGACGTGCCATAATAAATTAAAGTTAGAAAATCTTTAGTAAATGTATCATTACTTCTATACTTCGCCATTCACGAGGAAACTATTATGCGCATAATCTTTTTTTTTTTTGGTTAATTTTAGATTGGAAAATGTTATTTCGCTCGCTGTGCGCGTGCGCAGTAGAAAGACCCACCCCAGCTCGTGACTATCATGCCCTCGTGACTCTTGTACTGTGACCAATCGCTAAACTCCACCTGGCTATTTCCAATTGGCCGTTTGGAACCCAGAACGGGTTGACCCTACCAATACCTATCATCAGTCGATGATGACCAAATTACATCTTTTGTGGAACAACTGTATTATTACCATTCGAACTATGACGTAAGGAGAAAGAGGTCTGACCTGTCCTTCGTTGGTCTCCGGGAGGACCCCGCCCCCGCCGGAAGCGAAGTTCACGCCGCGGCTGTAATCCGCCGCCGGCTGCATGAACGGAGGAACCGCCGGCAGATTCGCGTACTCCGCTGCGAAGCGATTTTTTTTTTCTCAGGAAAAAAGAAAAAAGAAAAGACGACGAGCTATAAGCATGATGAAGCTATACGACAGACGTGGGTTTACCTATGAAGTCCACGATCATGCGGCCATTGGAGAACCGGCCGGTCGGCTTGCCGGAGAAGCCGTCCTGCCCGTAGGGCTCGTAGTCGGCGCGGTTCTCGGGGATGGTCTTGAGGTAGTTGTTGTTGCCGGGGTCGACGGTGGAGTCGCCGAAGACGAAGAAGGCGGCGCCGGCGGCCTCCGCCGGACGGCCGGCCGGGCTGGCGGCCGTCTCCGGTTCGGAGACGGCGAGGACCAGAGGCGAGAGAAGGAGGAGGAGTAGGAGAGCGGATCGACGGGGCTCGAGGTGGATCGGACTCGCCATCGCGCACGGAAAAGTCAGAAGCTGAAGTTGGTTGCAGGGAGTTGGTGTTCTTTTATTACGTTGGGGGGCGGAGGGGCAAAGGAGCAGGTGTTGAATTCAACGCCATGTGGTGCTTTTTGATTTTATTTTTTTTTATGTTTATTTTTGTGGATTTGTTTGGTTTTTATTGAATTCCTCGGAATTCTCGACCTGAGTGGGGACATTTCGCGTGTCTAGCGAACTCCGTCCGGCCAGTCTTCTAGGTTTGGTATCTTTGCATCCGACGATCATCGATTCTTTCTTTCGATTTGGTTGGTATTTGGCCGAGTCAGTCCTCCCCCACACCGGACCAGTTCTTAAGGGGGGGAGAAGAACTCGTCCAGCCCGATAATTTGTTCGAAATAGTCATGCGTCTAGAACCACGACTATCGAATGGGAACACTTGGGGAATATTCAGGGATTAATGATACCAAATGAACACGTAATTTGATGCACCACCAGGCCGGCGGGCCACAACAATTCCCCTCCGAGCTGGTGGGGCTTTAGGAGTTGAGAATCTGATTCAAACCATTCTACATCCCAACACCCGGACTCTTGACCTAGCGTCGGATAATGGGACCAATATGGCCCGACCACATTAGCCCAAGCCCATTGGTTTTCTTTGAAAAATAGGATAAGTATATTGAAAGTTCTAAGACTTGTTATAAAAATATAATTGAATCATATAATTTTTAAAATGTGTAATTAAGTCGTAAAATTTATTTTGAAAGTATAATCAAGTCTTAAAATTCTCAAATTATGCAATCAAATCCTAAAACTTACCCTATAAGTACAACCGAGTCATAAGATTTTAAAAAACATAATCAACCAAATTGACTTGATTTATTTGATATGTTTTAAGATTTGATTGTATTTTTTTAAACACTTTTATTTAGGATTCAATTTTACTCTCATGATAAATTCCATAATTTAATTTTTTTTAAATTAAATTATATTATATTTTCATGATAAGTTTTATAACTATTCCTATGCAATTATCTGAAAGCGACCGATGGCAACTCCGCCGGTGGCCTGGCACGGCTCGGTACACCAGATGGGCCGTGTCGTGCCAGGCCCAGCCCGTTTACGACCACCCCCGGGGGGGGGGGCAGTAAAGTAAAATCACCACCGTCCTCCCGGCGATCTTCTTCATCCTCTTCTCCTTCCTCCTTCCTCCTCCACCTCGTCGCGTCCTTGCCCTAGCGTCTACAGAAATCTCTGCAAAAAATCTCCTCCGCACCGTCGTGCAGCCATGTCGTCCTCGAAGAAGTACTACAAGGAGAAGATGGCGCGTCGAAAGTGAGTTCAAGCTCCAACGCCTTCTCGCCCATTCCTCCGCCGCTTACTGAATTTTCACCTTCTGGTTTCCTCGGTAACGGAAAAGTCGAAACGGCGCTCACCGTGTCTGCCACGTGCAGGGAGGAGAAGCCGGAGGAGCCGGAGCTGCCGAAGTACAGGGACCGCGCGAAGGAGCGGCGGGAGGATCAGAACCCCGATTACGAGGCCACCGAGTTGGGCTCGTTCCACGCCGTCGCTCCCCCGGGCAACGTCGATCTCAGGTCAGCTCTTTTATTTTTCTTTTCCCCCGGGCGTCTCGAATGGCGATGATCGCTTCGGGAATTGCACGCGTCTCGAGTTCGGTGGTCGCTGAGGGTGATTGGAAATTCTCAGGGCGGCCGATGCGCATAAGCTTTCGATTGAGAAGAGTAAGTATCTCGGAGGCGATGTCGAGCACACGCACTTGGTCAAAGGTCTGGATTACGCCTTGCTCAACAAGGTCAGGAGCGAGATGGTTAAGAAGCCCGAGGCTGGAGATGATGCCGATGCCAAGTCTAGGTAATTTTGTTTTGATCTGCTGTGTACAATCCGAAATGCCGGGTGTTTGTCTGCTTGAATTTCTGAAAATGAACGATCGTGTGCTCTTTGTTTGGGAGGCTAACTATGAAAAATGCCAAAAGATTAGTTTTTGTTAGTTGGGTGTCTACCATTGAACGATGTGAAGAGAAGTTCCCTGTCCGGTTTAATCCTCGAGTTCAGCATTTCGTGATTTGCGGATAGTTTGTTCTGACCCAAGTTTGTGATTTCGTGACAGAGAAACTAAAGAAGACCAGCAACTCTCATTCCGAACTGCAACCGCAAAGGTGAGTTTTCACTGAATTTTCTGTGTGTCAATTGGAACTTAGTGCCAGATTGAAATACTGCATCTTCATGTGCTTGGTACTTAAGGTCTGCATCATTGAATTTGAATCTATGTCTTTGCTTTTGCAGTCAATCTATCAATGGATTGTGAAGCCTCAAACTGTTATCAAGACGAATGAGATGTTTCTACCCGGTCGAATGGCATTCATTTATAACATGGTAAGTTGTACCTCTTTGATCTGACAATCTCGGCAAGTCAGTTGTCATTCTTAGATAATATTCTTGGAAATTCTAGGCTTGTTAAAGAGAAGTTGTATCAGTTGCCACCTGGATAAGACACTAAGGTCCATATTGCAGAGTATTTCCAATATAACACTCAATGAAATACTATCTACTGTCTCTGGTCTCTATCTCAGAGGCTGAGTGGGCTTATTTAATCTGCAAATGTTGTTGTTCATTGTGTTCTTTTATAAGTCTTCAGGTTGCCTTGCCCTCTCCATATTGGGCTTGCTAAGCCTTTGTGATTGGGACTTGGGAGATTGATGCGTCTCGAGAAATTTCAACTATCGTCTAATTATTTGCAAGACGTCATTTTACATTGTCTATTGATACTTCATCTGGATTAGTTATAGACATCAAGGATGAAGCAAGTAATACTACGATAGGTTGGCAGCAAAAGGGAGGAGTTTTTGTGTTGCGTGTCTTTGTAGATTGAGCTATAAAACCATAAATTGATAGGTGCTGACTTTGAAATGTTCTCTTATTCTGCGTTGATTATTTGAAGATCTTGTTGAGCATATTTTGTTGAATCTGTTGTGTAGGAAGGTGGATACTCAAATGATATTCCAACAACCTTGCATAGAAGTAAAGCTGACTGTCCAGTGCCGGAGGTTTTTTCTTCCCTTTTGAATTCCCTGGTTAGATTTTTTACTTGTCTGATGTGCAGCCATCTGATTGTCACCTTCATGTGAATTAGGAAATGGTGACTGTCAGTGTTGATGGATCTGTACTGGATCGTATTGCAAAAATTATGTCATATCTTCGCCTTGGGTCTTCTGGGAAAGTTCTTAAGAAGAAAAGGAAGGAAAAAGATGCAAGAGGTAATTGCAATCTGCGCTTTAAAATAGCTTGTTGTTACAAAAGTAGCATAGATGGTTCTTTATAATAGCAGGCTGTATTTTCTCCTCTCTGTCATAGAAAAATTATGTTAACCGTCAGTTTATTATGGTTTCTGAGATCTGGGATAGATAAATAGACCACTAAATTGTTGAGGTGAAAGCAATAACTCTTTCTCCTGTTACAGACACATCCACCCTACCCTCTCCCTTTGTTCATGTGAGTTTGACCACTTTAAAATTAGAGTTGTTTAATCGTTTCATATATATCGGGCACATGCATGCATACAAGTGTTATTGCTTAAAAAACGGGTTAGTTGGGGAATTACGTACATTTTCAAGTATGTGCTTATTTGAGTTCATGATTTCAGTTTGAGAAATCTTTTGTCATTTTCAATCTTTGGGATGGAGAATCAGGTGCTCTTTCTCTTCCCTTTTCCTATCAATAACAAATGAATAGGATGTTTTGATGCTGAAAATTACTCAATTTAGAAGATCAAGTGGCATTAACTGAAAAAAGGAGATGAGCTGTGGTGAATTAGTAGGATTGGAAGAGTTGTGGTAACATGGATGCTAAAGTATCACGCTCATGCTGGAGAGATTTCACCTTCATGGACCTTTCTTGTCTTGTCCATAGTAGTGATAACATATTAGGGAGGCTTCTGTTCTCCTGTAATTTTCTCTACCATCATTATGGATTCGATTATATTGTGTGCTTATCTTTTCGCCTCTTTTTTTCAGTAGGAAAGATTTCAACTCTTAGTAATGGGTTTGAGGAGCACAAAACTAGGTCAGATAATGGAGTTTCAAAGAACCAGACTGAAAAGGAGATTTTGCCACCACCTCCACCCCCTCCAAGGAAAATTCATGTGGAGTCCATGGAAAACCAAGGACCAACAGTTGCTAGAGAAGTGGAAGATGACATATTTGTCGGGGATGGAGTTGATTATGCTGTTCCTGGTAAGGACCCAAATCAGAGCCCTCTTTCAGAGGATATGGAAGAATCTCCTCGGAATAAGGAAAAGGTTTCTTACTTCAGCGAGCCTGCTTATGGTCCAGTCCCACCTTCATTGCCTTCTCAAGATTGGCAAGAAATTGTAAGTGTAAAATTGCTGCTCTCACATGAGGATTATTAGTAAGTTCATTATTATCTGACAGACTGACAATGAAGAATAATTTTATTTGGCAGCTGCTTGTGTTTATTTCTCCTTTGGTTAATCATTCTGTGTTCTTTGGTCATGTGATTTCAGAACGGGTACGATGCAACACAAGGACAAGCATTACCTGCTGGTTACCAGGGAGAGTGGCAAGATTATCAGTATGCTGAGCAATTGGCCTACCAGGAGCAGTACTTCCAGCCAAACATGCCCCCATTCGATATTCAGGCCAGTTTGAATGCGCATCAGGATCCACGGTTCATGACACAAGAGGAGAAGGATAGAGGTCTAGGTTCTGTCTTCAAGCGGGACGATCAGAGGCTTCAACAACTGAGGGAAAAAGATTCGCGAGAGAAGGATCCGAACTTCATTTCCGAGAGTTATTCTGAATGCTATCCCGGATATCAGGAGTACAACCGGGAGATCGTAGACAGCGATGATGAAGATGATTTGTCAAAGATGGATATGGGTGGACGAGTAAGTTAATTCTTTTTTTTGCCAAAGATTATTGAATGACTTTATTGCGTTGGAAAACTCTTGGATCCTCTCCCTTCCAAAAGGCTGTCTTTCACAAAAGGGGAAAAACTGTTTTGAGGCTTTCTTCTCAGTTCTATCCAGAATTATAGCAAATTCAGCCTTTTCTTACCCTTTCCCTTTCAAATCGAAGTAGTAATGTTCCTGTGTGGGAAGCATTTGTGGTTACTGATTATTATTTTGATCTGCTCTAAACAGGCAAAGGGGCGACTTCACCGCTGGGACTTTGAGACAGAAGATGAATGGGCAAAATACAATGAGCAGAAGGAAGCAATGCCCAAGGCCGCATTTCAGTTCGGGGTCAAGATGCAGGACGGTAGGAAGACCCGAAAGCAAAATAAGGACCAGAAGCTCACAAATGAGCTGCACAAGATTAACAAGATACTCGCCAGAAAGAAGATGGAGAAGGGTGAGTCAAATGGCGATGGTGGGCATTATGACAATTACGACGACGAAGTAAAACCTGGCAAGAAGCTTCGAATATGACCGGGGAAGGTGAGTGATAGATTACAATAGGCGTAGGGACAAGTTGTCTGTTGTACGTAAGCTTTTATGGCGCAGTTTCGTAAGACGGAGTCAAATTTCTGTTGATTCCCTCCCTAGTAGGGGTTAAGAAGAAAACAGTACGATTTGTTTTGCCATGTCGGGGGGCATCGAATGCAATTGCCAGCGTATAAAAAGATGGAAGATTGTCATTCTTCTAGGACGACTGGATTAGAACCATGTCGTGCATATATAATGTTTTGTCTGAGATGGTCATGAAAACATGCCACGAACGAATAACCTGGGGGAAGGCTATACGAATCAAATGAATAGATTCAATCCACCGAACAAATAAAGATCGATTCAATCCGATTATAGATTCCCATTTTTCTGTACTTATGTGCAGCCAAACCTCGAATTTTCCTCCTAATCTCGTCCTGGAGGTGATGGCGAAACTACGTTGGACAATATTGACACTGAACACTACAGGATTTTAGGCATCTATGATTGATAAAGTTTTACTTTTTCCCTTGTTTTCACTTACCGATGTTCACCTTATTTTTTTTATTGGTTCTCGTTATCAACATTTCCTTCCCCTCGATTTAATTGAATTCTGAAGTACAAATAAATTATCGCTCGCTCCACTGGCAGGACAGGAGTTAATATTTAACCGGTGATGCTTAGATTGGGTACTTGTTGTACCTAGTTGTTTGTCCAATCCATGTAATTGGGTACTTTCGGATGCACACCATTCACAGCTAATTAGCTGACATGAATTTTCCTATGAACGGGATTCGAATGAACAATGTTTCAGAAACTAGAATAAAAGTGTCGCCTTACACGGACCAATCGAGTCCCACAAAGAATGGTAAGTTCGCATGATTTCTCCGTGGTTCGATCGGTTCTGTCCGCCAAGGCAATACTTCTCATCATTCGGTCCGAATTGAGCAAAACTATGAAAAGGAGGGAATAGGGAGCCAAGACTTCATATAATCAATTTAAGAAAGTACAAAAAGAACAAGAAAAGCTACATAAATAATCTAACTCAGGCAAGAATATGGGGCTTACATTCTACATTTCACATTTGAAGTTCCTAATCTCTACATCATAGCGAAGGGGTAGAAAGATTTTGGGAGCAAACTTCCTGTCGCGTTAAACTGTAGGTGACAACAATGACAATATTATGGTACATAGTACATTTGCTTAATTAGGAGTGTCCCTCTTCAGCACTATGACTGCAACACTTAACATGACGTCAGTATCCGTTCGCGGTTTTCTGAGACTTCTTTTTGAAATTTGATATGCTGCAATGCGGACAAATATACTCCAAACCATCTGTTTTTGCATAGTCCTGCCATTCATAATCATGAAGAGAATCCGCATTAGTGAATTTGACGACCTCTCTCTCTCTCTCTCTCTCTCTCTCTCTCTCTCTCGCGCATGTGCAGGGGCGTGTCATTGTGCTATAGTGCATCCAACAGGTGAGGATCAGTACAAAATGGAAACAGTGCAGAGCAACTGCTCCTAATATTATCAAAACTTCAGTGCACTCCCTAACTACATCCTTCGGTAGATGGTACCTTAGAAACTTAGTCAATAGACTTAACCTAAGAAATGTGCATTCTTGGTTTCCAATCTTTGTAGATGCTAATTCACTAAAAGAATTTGTGGGTTCATCTCAAATATACAGAGAAACGAGACAAGATGGTTAATACTGTTATAACCAATTTATGCAAAACATTTTGGTCTTTTCCTAAGAGCAGCACCCGCCAACTAATGTTTACATGCGCTAATGAGCAGAGTTTTTTTTTTTTACTCTTAGTTCTTCATATAAGGAAGCAGGCTAGGCAATTATAAGATCCAAAAAAAAAAATGCTTTAATTTCATTCGAGTCCAGAAGTAGATTAAGAAATCTAACCTTGAAGGCACCAAGCCCTTGCCGCCTATCACAGCCAAAGTGAGCCCATTCCCCACATATACCACAGTTAACCCAATCACCAGGTGCACTACTGTTGCATTGCAATACAACAGATTGTTAGCAAAGCATAAAATCACCAGCATTCTTGCACGCAGAGAGAGAGAGAGAGAGAGAGAGAGAGAGAGAGAGAGACCTATGACACAAGAGGCAGCATTCTCCGTCTACATCATCATGTGCCAATTCATATTCCAAGAGATATGTTTCATAATGCCTCTTAAGTGTATTCCCTACACCCTGCAAGAATGCAGCAAGGCAAGTAAACTCACCATAATTAAGAGCACCGATACAGTCAGCACAAGCAAATAGAATGTCATCATAGCACATTGATTTATTCACATCAAATAGGAACATACAGTCATTCTATTGGTTAGCGTGTAATTGCGCATCTTAGAGAAAACTTGTCCCTTCCAATTGATGCCATTCCCGACGTGAAAGCCACCCCTTGAAACCACCTGTTATGCATTCAGACAAGCAACATTCACAAAATGGGCAAAAAAGGTACAAATAGCTTGGAGATAGATGAAACAACTTACCTCTCTATACAAGTTGAAAAGGTCAAGACGTTTTGCGTTAAGAACTGCATCAGGAAATTCAGCAAGTCCACCTTGAGGCACAAGACGGGTATGTCCACGTAGAACGAGAAACTGCATCACATCCCTGAGAAATTCCTCCTGCAAGCAAGACAAGCATGGTCAGGAAACTGATGAACAAAAAAGTATTGGTAGGAAACTTAACACAATAAAGTGACTGATCCAAGCCATAAAAGCCCATAACCAAGGCTCTTGCAATCGTAAGCAGCAGCAACAAGCAACAAACCTCTGAACAGACTTGAATAGGCGCTCTGCCACAACCATGTTTCTTTAAAGGTAGGGGATTCAAAGATATGATCTGCTGCGCTTGGATAGAGCTCGAAAATGACTTCCTAGGAGCTGGTGGAGGAGTGTGCTTTATTGGAGCCGCTGGAAGATTGGCCTTTACTTGATCTCCACTGTATCTTTCCGATTCATGAAACCCAGAAAATGGTAGTACTTTATGACGCCGAGCATAAGGGATCGGCCTCATTGCAGCGACATGCAGTTTATTCCTGACAGAACCACCATTTTCGCTCTCTGAACCAGCAGATTTTGGCGGTTTTGTCTCTTGGCATGGTTCAGACCTCTTCCGACTAGGGGCTGGAGGTGTTAACCAGCTAGGAGGTGTGGATAGAACAAAGTTGTTCAGATGCAACTCTTTACCCTGCCGGGCCCACAGGAACAGGAGGCGTTCTGCATCATCTCTTTCAAAAGAAGCTACAGAAACCCCTTGAATGCTGGCAATTCCCAGCATAACTAAACTGCGATATGTCACATCTGGAGCAAGCTGTCTCACAACCTGGAGATGCATTTTGCACAACAGTAATAAGCAGCCAAAAAGATGCATTAAAGACAACTCCACACAATCAAAGGGCCATTTGCTACAATTTGTCTCTACAGGCAGTTAGTGGTTAAGATAGTGATTCTGCCCCTCACCTCCTATAAAATGCGAATATATAGTGGAGAAACAAGCACAAAACTAAATACGATGAGGAGACAATAGTTACAGTCTATCACAAATTCAACCGAGCACTTTATTAGCCAAATAATCTGGGATGTTAATTACTATGCCGTTCTACTTGAGCCAATGAGTTGCACCTTGCGAAAAGAAGAGCTAAAAAGAGAGGAACCTGTGAAGCCCATGTAGGAACTTTCATGCAAACTTCAAAAACACTAGCTCCACAAGCTATCGAAGCAGATTTACGAGGCTCAGATGAAGCCAAATTGTTCTCGTCGCAGCTGGGCAAGGCATGGACTAGCTGACAGTTCTCGATAATTTCATTCTTAATATGATTCTCTAGCAACTGAAGACATGAAAAATTTGGAATCATAAAAATAATGTAATTGACATGAACTTGAGAAAAACAAATATTCTTGGAATATAACCATGCTTGCCTGATCATTAAAACAAGTCTGTGCACTACCAGATACTAATAGAGAAATGTGAGCGGAAGTAGTGGTAGAAAAATCACATCTCATAGTCACCACACCACGAGAAAATGTTCCAGCCTGAAGAGGGGGTGGAGGCGCACTGCAACATGATAACCAGTGAGATTACGGTTATTTTCTGCTTAAACAACAATATAGTAAAAATATGGTCTGGTATAAGACACTGTGAAATCAAATAAATAGTCCAACAGCAACCAAGGTCACCACCACAATAGTTCCGCAATATTAGTTTGTAACAGCAATTAAGACCATAGTTGCATAAAAGATTAGAGATGGTTAGAAATATCCCAATACCTTGACCGGTTATGCAGTCTACTCCTCCGTACCTGAATAATAAGAAGGATAGAAATCAGTCATAGGCACTATATACCACTACAAATATGTTCATGTATTTTCTCAAGGAAAATTGAAAGACAATAGAACAATCAACACAAAAGTATGATGCGCAGTGGCAAAGGGCCAAGGGGCAAATTCTGTTCAAAATGTCAGCTTATAAGAGTACAATGCTTGTAAGTTTTCATGTATACATACTTCTATTCTCAAAAGAGCATTAAGGCCATCCTCCAGAGATTCCAATATGCTACCATCCTGCAAAAACATAAGCAAATTTATTTCTCCAGTGACAAGGTTTCACACGTGCAGTTAGCAAAATCAAAACCTACCAACGTGCATGGCATCCCACAAACTAGGAACCGCATGGTCACATCATCATCATATATCTTTATTTCAGGAACACTATCGGATGATTCTTCTTCTCCTTGCATATTAGCCTCAGGCAGAACAATATCAATCTTGGGAGGGTCCCCAAGAATATGTGGTCTCTGCTTATAGCTAAGTTTTTGGCTATTGGTGGGCAAAATATCGTTGTTATTTTCACAGTAGAGCCTGACTGATGCATCTGCAAGTTGGAATGCATCCCATACGTGGCTGCATGAACTGCAATAGATAGACACCCAGTTAATCTTCAACACAAAAGAAAACCATAAGCTATCATACAAACTAATATAATAAAAGACATCCCAAAGTTCAAGGAATGCAGCTTCTGCAAAGAAGCAAAGATACACAAGATTCTTTCTTCTGCATCTTATATAGACAGTTTTGATCTGCCCCCACCATCTTGGTAAGGACGAAGAAAGCTTATACTCTTCAAAATTTAACTATGTACCTTTGCACAACTGAAAACAATGCTTGACGAAAATGAGAAGCCGCATAGCATGAAAATGTGCTTCTCCAGTATATGACATAAGGTACGCCCTGCAAATGAAAGCAATATATTCGACAAATTCATACATAGACAAGCTGCTAAATGCAATTTGTTTGAACTGTTAATTCCGGCTAAATATCCATGATCAATAAACACCCCATCCAAAACGTAACACCATTTTCTCCTCTATAACGGATTGCAATATTTACTTTCCATTAAACAGAAAATTATAGAACTTGCAGGACCATCATCGCACCTTAGAGTGAAGTGCCTCGGCCAAATTTTCTCCACTGGGAATCTCTAGATAAACCTGGACAAAAACGGAAAATGGAAAGAAAAAGAATTAAGTGGCTCCATAAGCATGGTTACATTCATGGCAGCAAGTTTACTACAATCCATTTAGCATGGATAAATCACTAGTGATACATGATAATACTGTCAAGAGTCAACTATTGCATTCACAAAGTACTTTAAAGTTATATCAATAACAAAGAACTCTTCTTTAACCTTGAAATTTTCACCAACACAAGTATTTATGGTAAGATTATTTCATCAGTAATAAGAAGCAGTCCTGTTTTTAACTTGTAGAGAACGTAGGTATCCATCACCTCAATGTAACTAGATGAGAATAGGCGATCCTAGCTCCATATGACAGAATAGGCAAGATAAGTTCAATGTCCTCATGAAGTACTGTGAATTTAATTCATGTTTCAACTCATGCACCTATTTTTTAACTTCTAGAGTCAGAAAATTAAAAGCCAAATGCAGAGTAGAGCCTTTCCCATGTCAAAAAAGAAGAAAAATAGGAAGATAACAAATGCATGATGCTGCAAAGTAAAATCTTTAATAAGATGTCCAAGCACACGCACCATTACCCATCTTTCAAGCACCCCATTATCACAGTGCTACACATCATATCTGAACACACATCAAACAAACTAAAGAACAATGAGGTGCTGAGGCAGAGACAAGCACAGAATAATCAATGACTCACCGCGGAAGGCAAAGTAGACCCGAATAATGCACATAGGTCATCTGGTGTGGACAGGTAGGCATTCCTCCAGACCAGAGATCCCAATTCTTCACCATCTTCATGCTGCTCGCCTCGCAAGTATAGGATACTGGGCTCCAACGACTCCAAAGCTCGCCGGAACTCATCAGTACTTGGATTATTCAAACTAGTTACCTGCACTCAGCAGCACAATAATGCACTCAAATAACATAAACCTCTATGCCCAACATTAAAACCCACGATCTTCTAGTCAATGCAGCTCAGAAACAAAACCAAATACATTAAAGCAGTAACTAGAATACCTCAAGACGCCCAGAAGAAGTGAGCTCTGGAAAAGGGTACGTGGATTGATCCTCAGGAATCACATGCTTATATTTATTATCAGAAACTTCGCCACACAAAACAGCAAGAAGAGAGCAGCGATTCCTGTGAGGACCTTTCACATGTAACATCATCTATTCATTACCAAGCGCCCCCCGCTCAAAACTTCTCACAGCAAAATCAGAATATCTTCAAGCTCGCATACGAAGCACCTCAACCCAACCATTGCCTCCTTGGAAATGCCCAAATCCAACAGCTCCAAAAAATCCCTAAAATTACCCGCTTTCACATCGATTCCAGATTGAAAACGACAAATTTACCCAAATCCCCGAATCGGGTTCACAACTTCGACAAAATCACACCGACCCGGAAGAGCAGAAACTGGGAATCGACCAAAACCGATCGCCAACACAGCAGGAAACCTCCGGAAGGCAGGAAAAAAAAAACCCAGAAAAATCTTGAAACAAAAAATCCCAAAGCAGAGCAAGGACTGCGGAAGAAAACTTGCCGAGATTGACGAATTAAGCAATAGAGGCTCGAAGGGTATGCGGAGGAGACAAGGTCAAGGAGGAAGTCCGGCTCGGAAGGGGAAGAAGCAAATACCAGAAATCGACTCCAAAAACAAAGAGAAGGAGAGGAACAAAATAGTAAAGTGAAGCAACCCTAACAGGGTCAATACGTTGAAACAGAGAGAAGAAATAAAAATCAAGAAAAGGAATTTCTGCCTTCTTTAATAAAAATCCCCCCCTCACGCTCCCCTTTTCATCCCCCCTCTCTCTCTCTCTCTCTTCCTCTGTCTTTCTCTCTCTTCGCCTTGCCTTGCCCAAATAAAAATCAACCACAATCTAGCCAAAGCCTATTCGGTAATCAGACAGAATCAAAGCATTAAAGCTTTTCTCTTTTGAAAAAAAAACGAAAATTTGTGTACACCCCCCTTTATGCGGTTCAGGCAAGTGTCAGTTTTTACTACAGTTTCCAATCCCAGTCGGGTCAAAACAAATCATAAGCAGCAACGAAGTCTCGAACACCGCATCCCCCCCATCCCCCTCTCTTCCGAACACGAACAAGCCCGAAACTTTCATCGCACGGAATATGCGGATTATAATAAAAACCCAAGAAAAGAAAAAGGTGCTGAAGTTAACTTCAGCTGCCTTGCTTTTCAATCTTTTCTCTGCTTTTCCATTGGGCAGGATTTTCCAAAGCCGACGTAATTGGTGGTGGTGGCGGGGAAGCATAAGTATTGCCCACGTGATCCGGGCGAAGCAAAGACAATCTGAAAGCGCGCCCGAGGATCCACCGTAACAACAGCATGACATCGTCCCTTCTCGAGAGATGATGAAGCATTAAAGTTGTTCTTGTATTATTACGTGTCGTTTCTGTTCTGGGGAATTTCTGGGCAGTCAACGAAAGACCTCCCGAGATTTCTTGGAAGTAAAATCCTCGTTGCGCAAAAGATCGATCTTTTTCGCTTCCGTTTCGACAGCGATCTTCCAAGATCGCTCCTTTTTCCTTATTTTCTTTCTCGGGTTCTTGGGTTTTTTTTTGTTTTTCGAATTTTTCGATTGTTCGAAGGCTAAAGATTAATTACTAATATTTCGTTTTTGGGGATGTTCTTGTCCGACCTATGCGAGCCTCTGGAGCCTGTGTCCTGGGCCCCACGGTTACTAGGTTGACCGCGCTTTCGGACAGTGCTGACTGGGATTTGACTGTTTTTTTCTGATTTTTTCTCAACGTCCGTTAATGATGAGCTTCCCTTCGGAAGTCTTTTCCCAATTCTCGAGTTTGAAAAGGATCCTTCTTTATTATATTAATATTTTTTTCTTGTTTCCTTGGAATTTTGCCATGTTATTCTGGTTTTTATATAATGCGAGACACTTCAGACTTTATGAAATAGTAAATCGCACGCAACCCTTATCGTAAAATTTCGAAATTTTTGCTATCATCTTTTAAATTCTGGAGGGAAAATGAAAAAAGTAACTATACATGGGAAACATTCTGCACCAAATGGGCCCAAGTTAGGGACATGCCTTAGATCCTTTTGATGCTCGAGTGAGCACCTATCTTGAGTAGATCCCAATAATGCTCGGGTAATTATACATGGGAAAAATTATGCCGGCAATGCTCGGGTGAGCACTAGTCCTGAGTAGATCCCAAAATTGAACTAGATCAATCCTACCCAATTGGTTTTTATTCAGTCCCGGTTTTAAACCTTTGGAACTAGCATATCAGTTTAGTTCTTGTGTCTAGGTGTCTTGTAGGACTGAATCGGATGAAAAAACCCAAAATCTCTTCTTTAGTTTATCTTGTATTCTTGTTGATGCCGACTCTATCCCTCGTAAATAAGGGAATATTTTACTAAAGTTTGTCCTTTCAAGAAATATAGAAAAATGAAACAAAAAAGAAATGAATTGGCCGATTCTCGAGTAGACCGTGGAATTAAATTGGATTGACAATGTCGGTTTGGGGGTCTACAAGTAGTTCCAAGTTCTAAAAGTTAGGAATCAATCCCAAAAGGATAGGCTTTATCAAAATCTTTGCTTAAGTAATGTTCACGTAACTACTCAAACCATTAGATTCTTGATGTTGAAAGTTCGGTTTAAAGTTACCCAGGTTTCACTGTTTTCCCATTTGGTCCATTTCGGACAAATCTCTCACTGTCTCTCTCTCTCTCTCTCTCTCTCTCTCTCAACGGCAACATCATTTTGGGTTTATTAATTACAAGAGAGGTTGAAGTAGAAAATTTGAAAAAAAAAAAACATAGTGAAGAGTCAAAAGTGGTGAAACCGAGGGACTCCATAAGCTTATCGATGAAATCGACAGCGCTTAAGATTTGACTAGTACTCTGCTAGACTAATTTTGCCATTTGTCCGTATAGTTCTAGTAACTCGACCGGCGTTACCAACACATTTGAAAAGTTTAAAGAAGTAGCAAAATTTACCAACATATCTGACATATTACCGTCACGTTTTCGAATTTACCAATCAAGGACATGCAGACTTCTGTCAAATTTCCACATCAGAATGATGAGGTATGTCCCTCTTGCGAAGGTTGACCTTGCTATAAGAAAGATAGGGTAGCCTTTTTTCTGGACATGAGACTGCCGTTTATGAATATAGAAGCACATTGGGAACCCAGGGGAAAAAAAAAGGGAGAACCACATGATGGAATCTGTCATCCTTCATTCTGTATTTTTTGCACTTTATGTCTGTGTAGTGTATATATACGCATAAATGTATTAAGAGAGGTGCAATTTGAATGTGTCTAATACCAAAGCACAACTGGACAGGTATCCGGAGTCTGTTAATGCCCAACCTAATAACAGACTTAAGCTGCAACTCTCAACAGAGATTGGCATTATCGAGCTAATCCTAATCTGAAGAAATCAGCAACAGGGACGTTTGGGGTGTGGTTTGAGAGAGAGAGAGAGAGAGAGAGAGAGAGAGAGAGAGAGAGAGAGAGAGAGAGGGAGGGAGAGAGAGGAAATCTGTTTTTTCTTGCAGACAGTTAATGATAACATCAGAACCATTTTATGATGCAACTCATTGATAGCAGATATTCCAGAACGTTGCGCTTGCACCTCTACCAGCTCTGAAAAGAATGAATGAACCGGAGTTATTTCTCAGTTCTCATAATATACAAGAAATACAGAAATATTCTGTATATCTCTATTTGGCATCCTTCCGGCGCTGATTTCTTACTTTCAAGATATATCTCAAAAAGTACTCTCCCGGACAAAAATTTTGGGAGGATAAAATCGGGTAGGCATCTGGAACTCCCTATAAATAACTGTCCAGTTGCGCTTGAAGATCCTGAATCGAAACCATGTTTATGACACTTTGAATCTCCTCCGGCAAGTACTCTGCTCTCAATAAGGACTGTACCTGCACATGGGCCTCGATTATATTTGTCCTGCAATGCAAATTGAATCGTTCGAATTAGAGAGAAGATTCTGCTAGTTGAAACAAGGCTCAAATAGAAATTTCCAGATAGAAAGTACAAACTGGACAACTCTATACCAAGGGTTATGATTGCTATTTGCTTAAAAAAAAAAACTGCTGATAAAGTATAATAATCAACTCCATCCACCAATTTTGAGTAAAATTTCTCAACTTGTGCCTTTCAAACTCAAAAGCATATCATCACCTAAGCTTCAATCTTTTGCCGCAAAATCCTAGATGGTGACAAGCATAAATATTTCACCCAATATTACCCCCATGGCCTGACAGGTATTTTTCAACAGATACGAGAAAGCCTAATATAGCAAACGAACCAAAATTCCTACTTTAGTTCTAAAATGAACACCAAGTCAAGGGCTAGTATAAGTCAGATACCCCAGGTTCTCTTCAGAATAGAGAAAACAAACCATATATGGCATTATATTTGATGAAAGCTGTTAACTTACTTTATAGGTTTGAAAAGAATTGTTCTTGTGGAGGGATTCTGTAAATAAAGCCTCATCTTAGCCATCACCCTGGGCAACTCTTCCTGTATAGCTGCACCTACCTGTTTCACCAACAAAGATAAGGATGACAAGTAGCTTCTCAATCTCTCCACAAAATTTATCACACTAGCTTGCACTCTTCAGATATTCTAGAGAAGACGAGAGTTCACAGTATCAGGCAGTGGCTCCTCCCATCATAGCCATCATATGCAAGTGAATTAATATAATTAAAAAAAAAGTCCACCTAAGGCAAAAAATCTGCTGATTTCTGACTACCGTCTGTATCACAAGGAGCAACATTTAGAGATAAACGTTTTTCCAAGTATATAAGAAGCTAAGGACTCAAGTCCATACCTTCTGAACAAGTTCAGCCACTTTGTCAGGGGTAGCAAATGCCTGTTCCTTAAGTGGTCTTGCCATAACAGATTCCACCTGCTGTTTCTGACTGCCAGAGGACAGCGCAACCTTTACAGCTGTCACCTATATATGCAAAATCATGAAGTCAGTGCTGTATGAATTGGACAAAAATATTCTGTATATCTCTATTTGGCTATCGAAAAAAAATGTTCTTTAGAACCAAAATAGACTCAATATTTGAGTTAGATTAGACAGATCAAGGAGTAACCACATTGACAGCTCTAATTTTGGGCATTGTTGATTCTTTAAACTTCTCATGGGATACACATGCAAATGCCATATTTGTTTTTCTGCCTACCATTTCTTTCATTTTTCTTTATGTTACGTGAACTCTACAAATAAGTGGTACAGAGAGTCAATATATTTGAAGGAAGAGGAAGGAAGATAACCTTGGTTACAAAAGAAAGCATAGGATCAACTACTAATTTAGTGACTGCCATAATGAACTCCTCGCAAGTGGTTTTCAGACTTTTCTCGAGCTCCTGCAAGTAATCAATCAGGAAATTTCATCCAACTGACACCTGGGAACGATGAAATTATACAGCAGCAAAAACTATAGCAGACAGATTTATATGACAGTGATTTAGAAACAATTCATGATTCAATGGTGAGTGTAAAACCTCCCGGATCATTCACTCTTTTTAATTTTAGCAGAGACAGCATTATTGCACGTCAAGCATAAGCCCACAAAGAGGTACTTCTCCCTGCCCAAATTAGACCTACTAGGCCTACCACCATAATTTAGCTCAAGTTGTTAGCACGAGTTATTGAAGAAAGAGATAAACTAAAGGAAACTGTACCTTCTTGGCATCTACTTGACTTTCCAATACTCTGGGAGATAAAGTTCTTGCCAATGAAGTAGACCTTGACCAGTCAAATAATGAGGCTTGACCTCTAAGAATTCGTCTCAGATGTTCCTACACAAACATGTCATGGGATTTCACAAAAGAAATAAAGATAAAAAATTTATAATTAAAAAAAAAAAAAAAAAAAAAAAAAAAAAGAATGAAATCACTGGGAAAATCCTTCTACACGGTTCATCATTAAAGCTCTTCTGCATATAGAAAAACATGCAGTTCTAAGAATGTACATTGGTACCCAGTAGCAGATGCATCTATGGAAAGTGCCAATCACCATCCTTAGTTCTTTGCATTTTAAGCAACGGAAAACAGATAATTGTTTACAATAACAGATTAAAAGGCTAAACATTTCCTATTCTGATAGCTACATTGTGGAAGTCATATCAGCATGGCTTATGATGAGCGACGCTCCAGAGAGAAGCTGAAGTGGACCCAACCTCCATTTTTAAAGTGCTAATAACTTTCTTTTAACAAAACAACCATAGTCCCAAAGCAAGAAGCAAAACATATTAAACAAAAAGCTCCATAATGGCAAAGCGTTTTTAGTTGGACTTCCTTATTAATTTAACAGTTAGAAAAAAATTATGCAGTGATGGAAACTTAAAGATTAAGCATTTTCAGCATCAACATCGGCACTTCAATGATGATTCTAATTCAAAACCATTATCCTAAAAGTGACACTTTCCTTCTTTCCACTATAAACTAGTCTTAAGGAGATTACAAAATGTGCTCACCGAAAGTGCTCAAAATACATGTCAACATAAGCTACAACACAAAATGGATGGTAGTTAGAAGGTTAACCTACGAGCATGAGTTGAACCTCTACTCAAGATGATCTCCGGAAAGAAATAAGCAACCTGACCGAACCACACTAGCCTATACTTTCAGAGGAAAGAGACTTAAGAAACAAAAATTTCATTATGGAGATGCATTTTCTCCATGCCTTGTTCATGACTTCTTTGATGTACACCATAAAAACTGATTTAAAGAAGCTAAGTATTACATCTCTACTAACAGCAGCAATATATGCTATTATAATCAACCCATCTCAGTGCAAAAATGTTACAATACTTGATCCATCTCAACTAAAAGAGGCTAGAATATACTAACCAGCAAATGAGAGAAATCGAGCTCCTTGTGTGTGACAGAGAATTCAATATCAAATGGGGCAATCTGGAAACACAGAGGGAACAAACAGCTTTACACAAAGCTTTCACACGTAGAATAGCATGACAAGAACCAAAATGGAAAAAAAAAAAAAAAATTACACAACCTGCTCCCTTAAAATAAGGAGATGCTTTATGAGGAAGAGCTGCCCATCCATTGCTGTCGATCTCTTTGCAATTAGTTTGCTTGCTTTCTGAGAAAAGAGAAAGTATGCATTTAGAAACTGAATGATAAGAAGCAGTTTAATTCATCAGAGCCAATAAAACAGAGAGAGCTATTCTCACGCTACATGCCATTTAGAATGAACTGCAAAGTTCACAAAGAATTAAATTCTGTAAATCATCTGACTCCTTTTGATTACCTGGATTGATAAAGCACAAACTTCTACTGCTTCCTGATTAACAAACCAAAACAATTAACATTCAATAAAATAAACAAGACCAACTCATAAGGACAAGTAGAATGGTAGTAAATGAAAAATTTATAAAATACCTGTGCTAAGCCAGTGAAAACGGCAGATTCTAGACAACGGTACAACCTTGAAAGGCATGATATAGTGTTCTCGAGAGGTGGGTACCAAGACTTATATACATCTGAGTTTTCGTCAACCTAACGTTTGATAAACCAATTGAGAAAGAATGGATTCAGCATTATCAATGAAGTACAAATGTCTAAGAACAATGCAAACATAATTGAATTTAAAAGGCAGAAAAGCACATGCCACCATTCATTGCTTTAGTTTCAAATTCATTACAATATCAAATATTCGGAAAAATAAAAGCCACATGTATCAGAAGCTTGTATAAGTCATCTGAGTGATTTAGTATGTGGACCAGCAAGAAGAAATGAGAGCAAATATGGCAGTCGGAGGCATTACAGTCACAGTATCTGATTCCTTTTGGGCAGATTGCTCCAGCTTTGCAGGATAATCCAAGTCTTCGTCCGAAGGCAAATAGTTTGCTATCTACAAAAGGGAAAAGGAAATGCACCAGCAGAAGTACATTATAGACGTTATTCTTATACATTAAAGATATTTTATAAATGCAACATGTTAATAATTTCCGATACGAAAGTTTAACCATATATAAGGCCTGTATAGTGAAGAAAACTATTGTGAAACAGTAGAACACACTCTGCTAATGGCGTGGGAATGACAACTGAAGAAGTTTCTTACCCATTCATAGTGTTGAGAAATGATAACCAATGATTTTATCCTTTCAATGATGAATCACATAAAACTAATTTTTGTTTCGACCTTGTCTAACTTCAAACCATTCCATCTTCCATAATCCCTTGCCAATAATAAAGCCCCTTTACTGCTTTGGAGCCCACATCCACTATACAAAGACAAATGGTTCTTCATTACTCTAGTTATGTCTGAAAGATGATGAAATATTAACTACCTCCAACACTTTTGTGATCCCAACTCATATAAGTGCCCAGTCATGTTCCCTAGTGGTTGCAGGTTCTTTCAGTACCTGGTCTACATAACAATAGAAAACTTCTACTTTCTAGTATTAGCACTTTCTCAATTTACTTTGACTAAAGGATGGTTATGTCCAGCTTTCCCTGTAAGCAAGTGAAGCTTCCGGCATCTCAGATAGCTCGACTTTCAAATGAGGTACTAATTGGGCAAAATGGGAAAAGTTACAAAACCAACAGATGTCAGCCCACCTAGTTCGAGTTTCATGAACGAAATATCATGGATCACTTCCCAAGTTCAGCCATATCAGACAATTCCAAATTAGGACTATAACAGAAATAACAGGAGTGTAGCAGTGAGCAGAAATCCATATAATTGCTTTAACTGCATGATCTGTACCTCATCACGAATATGCGTTCGAGCACGAAAAGTTAGCCTCTCATTAACATCTGCCAAAATTCTCTGTAATGTAGGGCGGAGCCCAGCTAACAGTTCACCTCGTCTACTGATCTGTTCACCAAGAACTTCAACTTTAAGGATGTCAACAAGCTCACATAGGAGATCGATATTGGTTTCGTGGATAAGTCTGGGGCGCAATGTATCATATAGATAAGTGGACCTGCATATAAGTTAGCAGACAATGAACATATATTTAGAAATTAGAGAACTTAAAAAGGCAGGAAGACAGATTGTAGATAGGTGCGTCATATAAAGCAATTTAAGTACTTCCAAATGGGAGAAGTAATCATACTAGAATTCAGAAAGACATACACATGTCAGAAAAAAAATGACAAAAGACAGAGAAACCTAAGGCATCCTGCTGTGCAGGCAAAAGAGACAACTCCTCCTTTGTCAACACCAGGAGCAAAAGGCCCATAGTTTTACAGCTACAAGTTCTTTCAATAAATAATTTTCTTGCAGGGTGACAAAAACAGACAGGTAAACTAGAAAAAAAAGACCCGGAAGTTATCCGGCATAATAATGCAGAATATTGCCCAAAGTCAATAATTTTACATCAAGATTTCTTCCTCATAGTAATTCATCACAGAGTGCCAAAACAGAGAGCAAAGCCGACAAACAAGTACCTTAAAAATCTGAAGAATGTTATGGAACAGAAACTATATTAATTACTTATGTCTATGCAGACAAACAATTGAGCAAGAGGTTATCCTCAAAATAGAGAGGAAAACTGCAGGGGAAAATCGTCCGCCAAAGAAATAGATACGCTCTTTCCTCATCTAGGGCCACCTCAAGAAACACAATCATGCTGCCAGCGTATAGGTCTTAAGAAAATAAATCAAAGATTTTACTTTAGCTTCGCATTGATAAGGACAACATGAATGATAAGGAAAACAACCATGAAAAAGGTCTAAAACAACACTTACAGTGGATCTATCAATGGTGCCAGACTAGAGACATCCTCTGCAGAAGATGGAAAAAAGTGATTAAAAAGTTGCTGCTCCAGCTGGCAGACCTGCATATGCCAATCTGAATGGATAAGTTTTTCTGGTGTTGCAACTACGTCATACATCAAAGCATATGGATCTCTAAGACATATGCTCAAAAAAGAAACTCCTAACAAAGAAAGGGAATTAATAGAATATGTATATAGTACATATAAACTAACACTTTCTCCTTGCAATTTATACCAGGATCTCGCCAATTAGAAGGGAAGTCTCTACAGCATTCTAATGCACATACACAAAACCTCTCATTAACCACCTTGCATGCAGACACTTGATAGCATTTGACCAGTCAATTGGTTATTAGAAAAAGAAAATGACTAACTTTGTACCTGAACAAGATAACTATTATCATCACACCACAAAAAGTGTGCATGTGTTGCTTCTGAACATAAAAACCCATATAATACCAGATAAATGATATCGAAACTGAATCAGATTGGTATTCAGTTAGTGAACTAGGACTTACACCATTTAAAAAAGAGAACTGGGTTTACCATGTGAATGGAAGGTTTTATTGCTCTAAATACAATTCTAAAGTCAATCCTTGTAAACTCATACCCTCCAATTACCAGCCATAACATCATCGACTCCCATATTGGAAGGGCCATAAAATTAGCTCCATACCAGCATTGTAGCAAGTTACTCGCGTTATTGGCAAAAGAACTACAAATGAGAGTTTCAGTTGCTTCTCTACCTCCAGTAATTTTGAGTGATGCATATACTTTTCAGACAAAACAATCAAGTTGAAAGCAAAGTAACAGGACAAACATATTTTTACTTCTCAAACACAATTCAACCTAAGGCCACGAAAAGAAAATATTAATGCACCCTTTCATTTGTTATAAGCTGTAATTCTTGTCATCAAAAACATTCATATTCCTAAAGCCAACTATTGGAATTCAGCAGCAGTCTTTAACATGTCATACAACTTGTACCCGACCTTTAATACCTCAAAGCATCAAGGTCCACTAGCATCAAATGTTTCATTATCCTTGCTTTCAACTCCACAAATCAAACTCAAAAATAGACGCACATTCTTCCAGACTCCCAAAGATATCCGAAAATATGGGGAACCACAACTTAGAACAGCATAGGGACCAACTACTTTACCTGAACAAGGTATGCACATCCAGATCTAGTTAGTGACGGCAAAGCCTCTTTTTTAGCAAATTCATATATCCGTTGATGCACGATGTACCTTATCTGTAAGGCAAAGAAAGCCCATTTATTGACCACAATGAGAGAACATAAATGTATGCAGATCAAACAAGTAATGTGCTGACCAGCGAAAGCCGCTGCTCACAGTACAATCTGTGACATTCGGCCAGAATCTGGGCATATTCTTTCCTTGATGATCTGCTTTCAATTTCTCCAAGCACAGGTTTTAGCTGAAAATATTTGCAATTGTGAGATCTAGCACTTGTTTCAAAAGAAACAATATTTAAGCTGCCTTGCATCTAATAGATCTCAATATTTCTTTTTTTCAGCTAAACAACCTCGATAAGAGTTTTATCAAAAATAAATCTTCAATATCCTTTCTTTAAAAAAAATAAAATTATTCATTAAATAAAAACATGAATAAAGTTTGTCAAGGGTTCATATATACTAATCAGTATCAAAATTCCTCCTTTGGCTGCTAACTTGATAACATTCATACCCATACAAAATGTCCATCTTTCAAAAAAGAAGCTGTTACCTCTGTTGATGCTGCCTTGAAGCGTACATATATAACGGATGCTTCCACACCCTCTGAAACAGCAGTGCCACTAGTGGTAGTACGGATCGCCGCCTGTACCTGATGAAGGACATAAAGCAACGAGCATACTATGTAATGTCTCACAGTAACTGTATCTAGCGTACTTAAGCACTCAGATAATTCACCTGAGAAGAGGCACCCTTGAGAACTGTAAGTACATGAGAACGAATCATCCCGAGGGCTCTAGACTGTCAAATAATAAGGGTTAATTGTTAGTAGCTAAAAGAAAGACAGGCAGCAAAGACTATAATCACAAGCACAGCATAAAATTGCTCATTATGGAACCCATCAATCACAAAAAGTTTCTTCGAAATCCATTGTTCGTTTCTATACCTGGAGTTGACGAAATTTAACCAAATATACACCAGATTCTGCATACTGCGGGTTGCTTTCAACATAACTGAAAGACCAAATAGAACAAAGAATTAGAATGTCTTGAAATCGACAGTTGACCTTTATGAGCAGCTAGAGTGTATTGGTTAGGCAACATGCTTATGCTTGAACAAATGTGGTGCATGTGATACTACAGGAGGATTATGTGAAAGGATAACTAATTAGAATGTCTTCAAATCAACAGTTGACCTTCATGAGTAGCCAGAGTTTCTTGGATCGGGTAAACAATAATCACATACTTATGCTTGAGCAAATGCGGTGCATGTAATACTACAGGTGGATTATATCAAAAGGGGTCCACTCACGATATGCATTCATCAAGCCGTTTAAGAAGTGGGAGGAAGTTCTCATTTCCAACGTTCATATTTTGAGAGTGGAAATTGGTTGCTATCTGCACATAGATCAATTATTAGAAAACAAAGGGAAGGAATAATCAAAGTATCTCAATATTAAACATAGACAAGATATCTCTACATTGGCAAAATACTTTCTAATACAAGGAGAAAGATTTATATGACAAGGAAAATGTCAGGGAGAGCTTCAGATAGTATCATGAAACCTACAAACTCAAAGCAGTTATTTGGACATGAAGAAACTTTTTTATAATGATACAAAAAGAAGTAAAAGGAAAACCAATTCATTCAGCATAGATACCAATCAAACCTTACATTCTCCAATTCATCAAAATAATTGAGTTTGCTCCGAAGTGCATCTGCAAACTCAATCAGCCTTTGCTTCTCTATTAACTGCAACAGGGTTAGAAAAATGACATATCAGAATCGACTGACATGGAACAAAACAAATTAATTTTTCCAATTAAATATAGCAGGAAGGGGGATGATGTCACTGCCTGGGGGTACTTAAACCCACAGCCAGCGCCTGGAGTAGAGTTGCTTCTAACAGCTGGGCTGACCCTTTAGCTCACAATTGAACTACATAAAGATAATATAGAGATCGAATAATCCAAACAATGTATCACTCTGTATAAGTCTCCTTCTACTTCTTGATACCTGATTAAAAAGACTTTACTCCTTTGATACTCAAATTCCAATATAAACAGAAAAGGATATGCTAAAAAAGAGATCTTAATTAGACGGATAAAAAAAAAGATATAATTTTGCAACTTAGAACATCAAATATGTCAATAATAACAACAATATGTTCCTCTTTTCTACAGTCGGAGAAGCAACTAAAATTCCTGTTTAATCTGGCTAATATGCACTAGGTTGCTGAAACATCAAAACAAAAGGGAGCTAAATACCAGCCGATCACATGCGTCATGCAGAGTTTTAGTCTTTGTAGCCACCGCTTGATGCTGCAGCTGAAGTTCATTGAACAAGTCTAAGGTATCATCGACCTACAAATATGAAACTAATTTTCATCAAGAAGCGAGCAAAGTGCATCATCAGCAGACAGAGGAAAAAAATTAAAGAAGGAGGAGGAGGAGGAGGAGGAGTAGGAGAACTTATCGTGCTTTAATAGGGACATCAATAGTAATGATGATAAAGTACCTGATGAAGAATAGCATCACAAGTCTGTATTCGCTCAGTCAGCGTGTTAACATATTGTTGATACTTCTCATCAGTCTGAGGAAAAAGATCGACAAGATGCAATTAGCAAACATGCAAAATTTTCTTAGACCAAGTACAGCCTAGTAGAGAATAGAAGAAACCTCTGATTTCATAGCTGATTCAAGATCCGTAAACCATTTGTAGAACTGCAATTTGAAAAAAAAGAAAAGAGTGAAAATTGTAAGTAACTGCTAGAACAGGACCTAAGTCTCACATTATTCAGGCTAGTTTACTCATCGGAATTAAAAGATGTCCCCATGGCAACCACAAAAGGCACGATGACAGCAGACTCTGCAGCCTTGTGTGGTTCATCCGCCAATTGGATTACACAAGGAATGAGAATCCCACCGCCAGAATTTTCATGCATGCAGATCAGTGTTGTGATGAAGTTTCTACCGAAACATGAAAGCTCTAGCAATAGGATTCTCATTTCTAGCATAATCCAATTTGATCATGGACCAAACAGCATCTCAACTTCGAGCTGCGAAAAATTTAAAATCTCACCTGATTCGTGTTGACCAACACTGCTTCCACGGCCTCAGGCTCTCCGAAGGCGCTGTCCTGCTTGGACGCAGACAACCCACCGTCCAGCCCCGAGACATTGTCCTGCGCCTAGTGCCACAAAAGCCGGCCGATTCGGCACCGAAAACATTCGATAATCAGGAATCAGAGTCTCAAAAGCAAAGACAAAAGGCATGAACTCGTCCAAAACATGTCATTTCAGCTCCACAAGCAATTACAGACGGAGAGAGAGAGAGAGTCACCAAATTGACGGGAAATGGCCGCTCGGCAACCGCATGCGACAGAGAAACGATCGACGCCCGCTGCTGCTCCGTCAACGGAGCATTCTGACAACAAAACGAAGACCCCGTCAGAAACGCTCGAAACCACGACGCACGAACGAACGACTCCTCCTCCTCCGAACGTTCTACACACAGATCCAGCCGCGACGCGACCTTCTAAAGAAGGGGAGAAGCTAGAAGCTAGGCCGCGGAATTCGAGATCGAATCGGATCTGGTGGGAACGGATCGAGCAAACGAATCGCGCGCACGACAAATGCACGACGAGGAGGAGGCGCGCACCTGTTCCCAAGTGGAAGCGAAATTGTAGCCTTTGGAGATCGCGCCGGACTTGGGGACGGCCGGAGGAGGGCTCGCTTTCGCCGCCATTGACGAGAGCTCAGAGCATCGGCAGCTGAATCGGATTGCGGGCGGGAGCTAGCGTACGGCACGACTGGATCGATCGAGTCGACGCTTGGTTTCGGACTTCTCCAGTACAGTTCGTGTTCGTTTGTAAGAGAGCCGGTTGCAGAGGAGACGAAGAAGACGACGGGAGCAATGAAACGCCGCCGTTCCTGGGCTTATTACCGACTTCATTCTTTCGTCATATTACCACCAATTATAAAATGTTAGAAATAATGATGTTCTTGTTGGATTACAAAATATTCTTTCAAAGCTAATCACTTATGTTAGGAAATGTTTTCATCATCAAATAATAAAAATATTTTTCTTAAAAATACTTTTCAAATTAATATTAATAACAAAATTTTGCCATTTTGTGTGAGTAGAATTGAAAAAAATTTCTCAGCTAGTGAATTCTCGAGGTCATTCGTACTATCAAATCTCATTAGTAACAATAAGATGATTGGCATTCCCTTGGTCACTCGGAATGTAATGAAATCCTTTTACTCACTAGCCATCAATGACCCAAGAAAGGCAATGCAATGGCATTCAAACTCAAAGTGCAAGTTTACACAAATGGGATGAGATCCCGAGTCACTCTCCATAGATGCTTACAGAGGCAATTGACAGTTTGAACAATGCCCAAAAGGCTTCACCGTCATCAAAGCCCCTCAAAATCTGTTTACACCGAACTACAAGCCAGTGCTACGATTGCTTCCCGATCCAATGATGCAAAAAGAGCCGCCGATGAATGGATTCGACCCAGACAAGCTTTCGGGAGGATGATGCAGGACCAATCAGTCCTTGACATCAGTGACACCTTCTGTGGATATTTGGAACCGAGCTTCGGCCTCCGGCAAACAAGGGGAGCTGATCACTTTACAAATGCGCTCCTCTCCTCTTCCTTTACGAAGAGCAAGCCTGAGAAAATGACAGGGTAACCGATTACATTTGAGGTGCGAGGACAGAATAATGGATTACTGATTTCAAATTCTGAAGGACGTGTAAGCACTAAGCAAAGGAGGATATACTGAATGAAGACCTTGTTGTGGAAGCATGTGCCATGATGTTGCCACCGATAGGCTTGATTTGAGGGCCAGCGAAGAGGGCAGAACCATCCACTTGCGCAACTACTTGGTTCGTGATGACGACAGCCACGCCAAACTGCAGTCATGGGATCTATCAGAGGCCTGTAAAGACTGTACATTGACCGCAAGCATCAAAGGATGAAAGGTTTTCATGATGGACAATCCTCGTTGCCTAAATGCATGTCATTGGGGAAATGAAGACTCTGCAGTCATGTTAGCACGGATCTTATAAAATACAGAAATAGCCATGACCTCATCAGCCATTTTCTGAAGGCTTCTGAGGAACTTAGCGAGATGCATCTGCCTAGCGGACAGTTCCCCTCTCCCAGAGAAATCAGTTCTATACAGAGCCGTAGCGCTGTCCACAATCATAAGGGCAAATCTGGAGAATAGAACATCGTTTATATGATTAGATCAGCTCTGAAACTTTGACATTCAGCATTAAATAAAATAAGCACATCAAAGAAGGAACAAAATTATAAAACTTCAACTTTGAAAGATCTATGCCCCAGTGAGGTCATAGAATGCATTCCCTAGACTGGCACTATCCAGCCTCTGGTATCATATGGTAGTGAAATTGACTCTTTAAAATATCACTCAGCTGGCTGCTTCTCTGACCTAGACTTCTGTATTAAATCAAAAGAGGAACCCCTTTCTTCCTTGTATTTAATCAGAAACAAGAAGTCACAACAACTGTTAAGCAGTTCCTGCAATCAAAATTTTTCATTGTTGATTCCCCTACCATTTTGAGTGAACACATTGGTCAACTAAAAGCCCAATGAAGCATCAGATCCAAAGGAGGGTCAACTGGCATTTTTATTTTTCTCTTTACTGAAAAGTTCCATCATGCATTGTCCTAATAACATCAGTAGCTGTGGTATGGTTGTTGAATTACAAGTCAGAAAGAAAGATTAGTTAGCACTCAAGAATCTTCAGAAGTCTAACAAAAATGGAAAGGTTTTTAACAAAAAAAACTGTCAGAACGCTGGCAACAACATTAGATACTACCTTGTTTCTACCATCATTGAAGCTGCTTCAAGCAAAAGCCTCGACTGATGATCAGTATTATAAGCTCTAGCGTAGGCAACATTCTCCAATACATCAGCTCCATTAAGTCCATACCTGTGGTTCAAAAAATTACATACAAGAGAAAAAAAATGGGAAATGATTGTCACTAGATACTTATAGAGGCCTGGATGATAATCTTATGCCCAGACAGATTGTCTTCATACCTTTCTGCTATCTGTAATAGCCTCTGTGGCCTGAATGCACCTTCAGCATCAATATACATTGCCTTTCCCTCACCACCTCCTTGATCTAACGGAAGCTGAGACACAAGGGCTTTTAGAAGTGTGATATTGACAAAGCCGCATAACATATGACGGGTCGTAGGCAAGAATAATTATTGAAAGCAATCCGATTAGCAACATCTACAATATCTGTAGGAATAGGATCAACCAAAGCTAGATTCTAGAGTACCTTCGGCAATTATATAGAAAAATCTAGCCCTAAGAAAAGAAAGAAATATACATGTACCGACACATGCAGTATTATCTGTCAAATGGAGCTTCTTCTAGGATGAAGAAGGCAGGCAATAGATGAAAAATCAGAAGTAACGTACTTGGCAAGTGACGCACAGTGTGTGACAGAGCTGAGTTTTTCCAGATCGGAACTCGCCATATATCTCAGTTATGGATCCTGTCTCAATACCTCCTACAGAAGCATCACGAGGCATCATCCTCAATTTAGCTCAAACGTAATCAGCTAATAGCTTCATTTAAATTATTGCTTTGATCATCTACATGACTGAATAGAAAGTAAAAGGATCACCTTCCAAGATCTTGTCCAGCTCTCTTGATCCAGATGTGATCTGGATGATCTCAAGCCTCTGTGCATGTAGCTGGCTTGCGCTTGTGAAACCCAGAGGCACCAGTTTAGAAGCTGCCGGAGACCAAAGCAACCAAACCGTCATGTCACATCAGGTTCGTCAGCAAATAACTGTAAATCTGTGTATACAATGGAGAAGGCAACAAGCAAGAAAGAAAGCAACAACATGCCTGCTTCAATGATTTTGTCAACTTTGGCTTCACTAATTCCTTTAATTTGAAGCAGTTCCTTTCGGGGAGAGTAAACAACAGATTCAACTGTACAGAGCCCAGCATCTTTCAACTTCTTTACATCGATCGAAGCGATGCCCGACGCCTAGAACAGAAGCACAAGGTGTTGAACATACAGAGCTAGACTTCATTGCACTTCTTGGGATACAATTCAAGAGAAAATTGTTGAGATGGATTGTCATTTGTCAAACCTTCACGAAATCAGCAGATTCCACACATGCTAATTTCTTTTTACCATAGAAATTAAGAGCCCAGTTAAACCAAAAAGCAGACACAACCAAGTGAAAAACAACAATTGCCGATATAACTACCTCACGGTTCAGCTATTTTCTGACGGATTAACTTGCAATTAAACGAATTAAAGATGCTCCCCATACAAGTTCAGCTATTTTCTGACTGATTACACGATGAACCAGCACAGGAAATACACACAAAAACACTAATTGATGTTACTAGGGCTTAGTCATCAACCGGTTAAACCACGAGCCCAGTACCAAGATCCAAGCTCCACATTCACTCAAAAGAAACATTATACGAGCTTCAACGCCAAAAAGGACACCAACCCATCTTGGAAAAAGACTCATTTTCCCTTCGTCAGCGACTTCTAAGAAAAATACCATGGCGAAACAGAACTCAAGCTCCCAAAAAAGAACCCTTTCGCTTGCCCGTTCGAAAGAGAGAACATTTGGGGGCAACGACCACGATCTCTCCCTGAACAACAAACCCCCCTCTAGAATTTCTGAGTTTTTTCGAAATACCCAATTCGAGATTTCGGTTTTTCTACCTGAAGCTGCTCCACGGGGAACGGGCCGTGCTGGATTTCTTCGATTTGCTCGCCGGCCGCCTCCGCCACCTTGGGGTTCCTCTGCTGCTCCATGACCGCCGCCGCGCTCCCACCACCGACCACGACCCGCCGCACTCGACTCGGACGAGGTCAAGACCGAGGGTCGTCGCCTCCTCGAGTGAAGACGAAGAGGAGCAGCAGCAGCAGCAGCGAGAGAGAGAGAGAGAGAGAGAGAGATGATGATGATGATGATGATGATGCTGCGATTGATGGTGGAGGGAAAAGGAAATCGTTTTCTTATGTGTTTTTTTGGGGTTTGAGATGTCAAATGAATTGCTGGCGCGAAAGTTTTTTGCGCGTGGCTTCTCGGGTACGACTTGAGAGGCCAGGCTTTTTTTGTGGGCCTATGTTGGGCCGACTTAGCCTGCGTTGGGCCCAATCCGCATGCAATTGGGTCAGATAGGAAGATGATACTGGGCCGAGCAAACCATATGTGATTGGTCTGAAGAATGAGCTTATGTTAGAGGTATTCATCGGCCCCTGTCCAACTCGGAAAACCGCGGTTTCGGTTCGTCCCATAGGAGTCGGTAATTGGCCTAAAAAATATATGTTTTTTTTTTATTAATATTTTTATAGCATGAACCATAAAAATCGAAGACAAAGTAACAATAATAGATTGCGTAAAAAATAATATGGTGTAAATAGGAATTTATCGATTTTGGACAATTCTTATGGGAACCGGTCTGGTTCTCGATTCTTAAACTTTGAAAATGATTATAACTGATTCGATCCCTGATTCTATATTGGACCAAACTAATAATTTTTTCAAAAAAATTCTTATTATTACAAACCCCTCATGCCTCCCTCCTCAGTCTCTCTCACTAGCAGCTCAATGCTACTTCGTCCCTCTTAAACAGCGCCTCCTCCTCGCCTCCCTCTTGCTTGACCCCATCTCGAGTTTCACCTTCTGAAAGTTGCCCTTACCTCTTAGTTTGCCTCTATCGTCTTATGGACTCTCTCACTAGTACTCTCCCTATGGCGTCGCTTTCTCACTCTAGCCTCTCACCAGTTTCAAGCTATGTCACTCCCTCTCCTATAAGTAACTTTGTTGTAATTTGCTAATTCTTGTGGCTGGTTTATCTTCCAAGCATGCCAATATACAACCATTTAAGAAGCGGTTGCTGGGTTGGATGTCTCTTTTGAAAGGATGAAGACTGACTCTGGTCAAAGCAGTTTCTCCAATTTTCTTATTTATTTCACGTCTTTGTTTTCCAATCTCTTGTTCCATTGCCAAAAGGCTGGAGAAGAGAACAAAAACAACGTTCGTAGGGGCACTTGTAGACTTGGAGGGAATAGGATAAAAAATAAATCACAAGAACTCTTAGGCCCATATTGGAACTAGACAAGAATTGGCCAATCGATTCAATTCCAGGACCAGGTAAGCTGATTTCTGATTCCACAAATTGAAAACCAATCCTTTTCGTTTGGTTCCTGATTCGAAGATAGAAATTGACCCACCCATAAACTAATCACCCTTAACAATAGGGAAAGGATCAATACTTCAACTTGGAATCATCACTACTTGGGAAGAGCCAAGGAGATCCGAGTTTTCAATGTACATTTCATCAATCAATTTCACTTGACATTTTCTTCTTGTCACCTTCCCAATCTACATGGGACAAAGTCGAGAACAAACACTCAACCCGAAGTCTTCATCTTCCTTGTACCATATTGACAATTCAAAATCGACAAACTCCATTTGGACAATTCAAAGTCCTAATTGATTAAGCACTAGAAATCTCATCAAACACTTAGTTGCGAGGATATGCCCCCGTCAAGTCGCCCTCAGATCCCCCACGGCCAAATCCCCGCACCATCGGAAGCCGGATAAATTTACTTTACAAAAGTGGGACACGACAACTAGCAATAACAACCGTTTTCGCAAACCCGATTAGGACAAGGCGCTTAACTTCCACGTGATTAATCGAACTTGTCTCCCTTAGAACTCAAGAGTCTAACCCATCCCCTCCCAATCATAAGCTCTCAACTTTCTCTCCATAACCCCAATCAAAAGGCCTCTCTAGTTTGCCTCTATCATCTTGTTGACTCTCACTAGTCCCCTCCCTATGGCGTCGCCTTCTCGCTCTAGCCTCTCACTAGTTTCACGCTATGTCACTCCCTCTCCTGTAACTTTGTTGTAATTTGCTAATTCTTGTGGCTTGTTTATCTTCTAGGCATGCTAGTAGACAACCATTTGAGAAGTGGTTGCTGGGTTGGATGTCTCTTTTAAAAGGATGAAGACCGACTCTGGTCAAAAGCACTTTCTCCAATTTTCTTATTTATTTCACGTATTTGTTTTCCAATCTCTTTGTTTGGTTGCCAAAAGGCTGGAGAAGAGAACAAAAACAACAATTTTCATAGGCGCCCTTGTAGACTTGGAGGGAATTAAAAAAAAAAAAAAATCACATCGTTTACTAGGCCCATATGAGAATCGACCAGAATTGACCAGTCGGTTCAATTGCAGGACCAGGTGAGTTGATTCCTAGCTTTACAAATTGAAAACCAACACGTCTACTTTAGTTCACGATTCCAAGATAGGAATTGACCCTCCGGAAACTAATTGCCCCTAGCAATGGGGAAAGGATCATCCTTCAACTTAGAATCACCACTACTTGAGAAGAGCCAAGGAGATCCAAGTTTTCCATGTCCATTTCATCAATCGATTCTACTTGACATTTTCTTCTTGTCACCTTTCCATGTTACGTCATTCGGAATAAAGTCGAGAACAAACACTCATCCTGAAGTCTTCGTCTTCCTTGCACTGAATCGACAACCCAAATCAACAAACTCTATTCAAACAATTCAAACTCCTAATTGATTGAGTACTAGAAATCTCATCAAACAGTTATCGGCCAGGAGATACCCTGAACCATTGAAAGCCGGATAAAATCACTTTACAAAAGTGGGACACAAGAACTGATAATCACAGCCTTTCTCGCAAACCCAATTAGAATAAGGCGCTTAACTTCCACATGATTAATCGAACTTGTCTCCCTAAAAACTCGAGTCTAACCCATCACCTCCAAGTGACAAGCTCTCTCTCATCTTTCTCCATAACCCCAATCAAAGGGCTCAGAAAAGTCGAGATTCCTACAGTCTAAATCACCAATTATCACTGCCATTATCAATATAAGCTTCCAAAATCCAAATTGACTTTGATGGGTCCCCGAAAAAGGCGAGGGGGATGCCAAGTTGATCGGATGCCGTCGTCCACGAGTCGCGTTCAGGGGAGGTCTCGAACGGTGTGGTTTGCTTTGAAAGTGTGATGTGAGGCGAGACATGTTGTAGTGCTTTGGCTCGTCGCTCTTTTCTTCCACTTGCACTCGTTTGACAGGGCGTAGGGACGGGCTGTCCCTGTTCACAACATGATTCATGATTTCCCTTGATTTCGCAAATGGCTTATTAACTTTGATCCGATATACAATATCGTTATTAAATTTTTAATTTATTCGATATAATTTTCAAACCTTGGTCCGATATTCAATGCAAATCCTGAACTTTTATATACTGCATTGAACATTTACTGATGATTTAGGGACAAAATTATATAGATTAAAATTTTATAGACAATATTGCAAATCGAACCAAAATTCATTGGCCGTTTTTGCTATTATCCTATCACAAATCAAATAAGCGGCTTGGTTCGGTATTTAAGTTCTAAAAGAAAAACTCTCAAAATAGCTGCACCAGCCGAAACCTTATACCAAAAAAAAAAAAAATAGGTTGTATATTATAATTTTGAGTAATAAAAGATGCTACATAAATTAGGCCAAGTCAAGGACTGCCGTATGGTTGCATGGGCAGAAAGTGGTACCTTAGGGCCTCCGTCGCGCTCCATTATGATCAGCACTTCTAGGACCACGTTGACCTCGACTTCTATTGACTTGCATATTGACAGTGACATAATCCCCGCAATTACGCAGTTGGGTGGTCCGATTTTTTGCACAAATCAGGACGCAAGGAAAACAGAGTGTGGTTATATGGCAAATCAATTCATTTAATGTCTAAGCGAGCACCCTAACTAATCCCCAGGGAAGGAATGGAACCCATTAAGGGATAATTATCATAAAAATCATAAATTTATTATACGAATTTCAATCTGACCAACTTAATCTCTAAACAGTCAATTTAGACTGAATATCGTTGATATAGATATTAACCGTTCTAATTGATAAGATTGGTACTGACGTGAATATTTTTGTAATTTTGTAATTTTTTCTTTTCTTCCTACTTCTTTACTATGACCGATGAGAGCATCACAACTTGCCCAAAGCCCTCACTAGCCACTATGAGGGTTTGCTGACTATCACCCAAATCTCGCAAGGGCACTGGGTCCTCGCCTATGGTCGGGAACCTTCAAGTTGCGGATTGGCAGAAGGAAATAAGGAAAAAAATAAAATAAAAGGAAAACAATGAAAGAAAAAGAAAAGAAAGAGAAAAAAAACTCATAAAAAATTGAGAATTTGTTCTTTAAAAAAAATGCAAAAATTGTCCATGTCAATGCAAACTTTATCATGTAGGATGACAAGCATTTACATCAATAATTGGCTGGAAAGATTACATTGACAAATCTTTAAAATTTTTAAGGCTAAATTAGCTTAATTGAAAATCTTGAAACTAATTTGACATTCGTACAATAGATTTAAGGTCTTTTTAGGTAATTTCCCCAATCGATTAATTATCTAACCATGCAAATGACGGCTTCTAGAGGTGGCTCCCAAAAATGTGAAAATGTGGTTATTTATGCTTAGATTGTGAGCAAAGAAGGCAAATACTTGCACCATTTGATTTACTCCCGAGGGTCGATTAGCTTCCATGGTTGAACTGATCAAGTTAGCTTCAAGTTTTTGCAGAATTTTGATATCGTGATTAGCTATAGTGGACGGTTTATTGATTCATATAATGAAAGAGTATCGTTTGAAAACTCATCAATTAAAAGGATATGACAAATCGTAAATGGATATTTGGATAAAGAATTGTACTCAAACATTAAACCAACACATCATTATGTAAACTAATTTTTATAATAAGTCGTAACATCTCTAACATCTTTAAAAATACAAATTCCTCTCATGAGTGCTGAATTATGGTTTTGAGAAAGATGTGTATTTCTTTTTAAAAAGGGTTCGATAATATACCATATTTTCTTATCTTCACGTAAAGTATGATATAAAATTACATAATTATTGGTAAGGACTAAGGATCTAAATAAAACTCAACTTCTCGGTCAACCTTTCTGTCTTTTCCAAATGAGATAATGCAAAACCAAACTATAATTGCTGCGACCCCATATCTCTCTCTTTTTCCAAGCACTAAACACGATCCATCGCACATGCAATCAATGCCACCCACCTCTATTCTCATGACCAAACACGCAAGAGCGAATAAATCAATCTGGGGGTGAGCTAGGGTTTCGATCCGGCTTGTGTGGCCACAAATAGAGTAGACGATTCCAAGAGAGCGCGATGGATTGATTGCCATCCGGACGCAATCAAATCACACCGTTGCTCATTCAAGCTATGCATATGGTTTTCTAATTTTACAATCAATGTTCCACTCTCCTTTAATGGTCCTTCCTGATCTCTCCAACACTATAGTAATGGCTGAATTATTGATCTTGGGTGTCTCTGCTTTGTCTTCTATATCGTATAGTGCATGATAATGGTGCTGACTCTGACATGACGTAAGAGATTTGACGGAGTGGAAGGTTTCCATTAAAGAGAACATTTTCAATTTTTTTGGTTATTCGATCTAATTATTGTATCTGCTTTTTGTTTCTGGCTATAACTCACTGCTGTTTGCTAGAGGATTAGACCTTTGATCCACCGACACCTTATCTTTGGAGTGTTATTATTTTGTCCCGGCTTAGCTTTTTGCACAAAAATCAGAAAGGTAGGAAGCTCCAAGAGATTTGACTTGTGGTTTTGTATTATATAATTTCTTAGATTACTTTGGTACTTGGAAGAGATCGGACAGGACGACCGAAATCCTAAAAAGGGATCGATAAAGGAAATTGCTACGGATCATTCATATCCATATAAATATATTATAGTATTGTATTTTCTAAGTGTCAACTTTAAGTTTGCCACCTAAGATTGTAGATTGTTTGAATTGACCTCTTCCTATAAAAGAAATATTGGATGCTTTTGTTAGCCGTCACATAGAGAAGCCACCTAAGCAAATATTATGCCAATAAGCAAATAATGTAATTTATAATCTATATTTGTATAGATAAAAGTGATTTTTTTTTTTGTTAAGTTTGTGACATTAATGAAGGGTGAAATTTTACTTTTGCCATTTTGAGTTTAATAAATGGTGTATGACGGGACTACTAAATCTGATTGGGCTTTCTTAAAACCTTAAGTCTCCAATTGACCAAAATAAAACCTAAAGTATTCAATGCACAACATCAAGCCACGATTTATGTAATTATCGATGTTTTTCCATCTATTCCATGTTGAAACTTGCTTATCGCGACAAATATATTTGTATGTTATGTACATAATATATAGTCGGCGATATTTGTGACTATTTTATATTCTATTATCATGATCCAATGTAGTATCAATTCATTCCAAATCGACTTGTATATTTGTCATTTTTCGAGGATATAGTTCACTTGCCATTTTTTAATTTCCAGGCATAATTGAAATGATACCTGCCTGCACGACATTGTTTTTGAAGTGACAAACTAGAAATTGAGACAATAAATTTCTTTATAGAGTCTAGATTGTCGTATGTGTGAAGTAGATTGTTGTATGTGTGAAGTCCCTATGCTCAAGCTGTCACTTGAAATCTTATGGTAGGGACAAAAGGTGGGTGTCGGGCGTGGACGAAATACAAATGGACAAAGACTCCACGCTCTTTAGAAAATAATTTAAGTAATTCTATTGTCAATATCGTTCAGCAAAAATAGAAAGAATAGGCAAAATTCCAAAAGAAAGAGGGCAAATTTAGGGTGTTCATTACTCAAACAAAAGAAAAGCAACACGATTATAGTGTTTTGACATGAGCTCATCACCAAAGAATAAGGTTGTCAAGAGATACTTAAATTCAGGAAGAAATAGAAGAGATTGCAATTTGGTGGTTTCGTTAGAATATAGCAAATCAGCCCTATCAATCACAAAGACTGTCTCTATAACCTTTTTTCTGGTGACACTCTAAATCTTATAAGCTTAAGGACAACGCCCAACAATTACAAAGAAAACAAAACATTCGTGTTAAATAGTGAACACCATTAGTGCTACATTGAATTCTCTCAGGCACTTTCAAATGATTTTATTGCGGCATGTGAAATCATTTTACATTTTGCTCAATTACAACTTCTTAAAGTACACCCTAATTTATTCTTAATCGACAAAGCTTAACAAATACCATTGCTGCACTGTGTTAGGAAGACCCTTTAACACTAATTACTTGTGCTACATGGCTTTACAATATCGGATTGTCCGAAACTATTGCATTGTAACATTTTCACATGAAGTTTTTCTTCCCTAGAGGCCAGAGGTGAAGGCCACACCGGTTGAAGGCAGCCATGAATTCCCAGAAATCAAGCTCTGAACAGTGAATTCCATAGCTTCTTGAGGCCCAATCAGATGGAAACCAGGCCATTGAACCCTCCCTGAGGTCCCAGCACCGGGTCCCTGATTTGCATACTCAGCAAAATAGAGTGTCTTGAGCACTGAGCTTCCATAGCCTGGCCACTCAATCCAGCCCCTAGCAGCAACTGCACCATCAATGGTGGATTGCATGACCACTGCCCTAGAATAGTACTTCCATGGCCTCCCTAGGTAGGAGGTGCCCGAGCCGTCGTTCGAGGTGATGCGGCAGCCCTGGATTGTGAACCCAGTGTTCTGGCCCGGGTCACTACGCCCGTTGGCAAGGATCACGGTATAGGCTGAGTTCCCAGACTTTCGCAACACTAGCTCACAGTTCTGGAAGACAGCAGCTGCGTTCCCAAAGATGAAATCTATGGTGCCATAGATGTCGCACTCACGGTAGAACTGGCGGAGTACGAGCGCGTACAATGTGTCCTGGTAGCCCGCGATGCTGCACCTATAGAATGCCGCGTGATCGGAGGCCACGGTTAGGGCGACAGCCTGATGACCTTGGGGCCCCGCTGTGTTTTGGAACCCGATGTCTCGGGCTATAAATCCATCCCCGGTGATTGCTATAAGATCGATGAAGTGGAAAATTGTTATTTTTGAGCGTGACAAAAAAATTGACTCGTCTGAAATCTTCTGATAATAATGCAAAAGATTCAAGAAGTAAAATAAACAAGTCGTTTGTTCATGATCGTGGGAATAATAACTCTAATAAATTAGCACGTTGACTTTTAGACGTTCTTTGTTCGGAGTGATTCTTAATATAGGTATTTACTATTTTTAAATTTTACAATTCTCACAATTTAACTTTATTTCACACTATGCACACTAAAAACCTTTTAAAATATATAATTATTGATGCTTAAAAGTTCTATATAATTTCTCCCTGTTTTTTGATTAATTTTTTATTTTCAAATTTATGGAAAGAAAGTAAAGTAGAAAAATAGTGAATTAATTTTGACATTTATATTTTGCTTTTGCTTTTAGCCTTTGGAATATTAGTGTTATGTACGAATACGTCAAATTTCTTTTGAAAAAAATTGACGTCTAACATCTAAAGCATGTATAAATATCTTAGTTAAAATAAGTTTTTCTTATGCTGCAGTGTTAAATAAATTTTGAATTTGTCATGAAAGTAATTTTTTCTACTGAAATTTACGGCAGGTTAAAATGTTGTTACTTATAGGTTTTCAAAAATTCCAGGCGTCTAATATTATTCCTAAGCTCAGTTTGTTTATCAGAAAATAGATAATTTAAAAAATATTTTCCAAAAAATATTCACTCATATCACTTTAAATTATCGATAACAATTTGTCCCTAAACTTTTTTCACAGATGATAAATTTTTTTATTTAATCATTCTTTAGTAATTTTTATAAACGATACAAATAATTAATTTTTGAAAAATATTTTTTAAATTATTCCCTTCCGGCGAAAGACATGCACCTTGTGTATGTACGTATAACTCTGTATGAGAGAGTGAGAGAGAGAGAGAGAGAGAGAGAGAGAGAGAACTGAATGTAGCAGTGCCGCGCAAGGAAGCACCCCCAGCCGCACTATCATCACCGGTGATGATCGTAGTATACTTCCCGTCTCCGATCAACGTGATCCCGTCTTTGTTGGCGACGATCTTTTCCTTGTAAACCCCCGCCTTCACGTAGATCACGAACCGCCCGCCCGAAGCTGCCTGGATCGCCTCCGAGACGGTCTCGTAATTCCCGGTGCCGTCCTTCGCGACCACCGCGTTCGCCTTCACCGTGGTGCTCTGAAGCAACCTCCTATCTCTCTTATACATCCAGGTCGGAAAATCCCGTGTCTCGCTGACGTCCCTGTCTTTATCGGTCTTCCCCGGCTTTCGTCTGTGGGTGATCCGATTGACGAGGGCCAGAGCGTTGCTGGTGAGCTGAACGAGGTAGTCCATCTTCTGCGACAAGCGAGCCGGGGCGTCGCTCGAGAGACCGAGAGGACCGACGCCGTGGGCCAAGTCCTTGCACGAATCTTGAAGTGTCATCGCGGCGCTGAGCCATGTCTGGACGTCGGCCTTGTTCTTCCCTGGCTCTCTGAGGGCTTCACGCGACTGGTCGAGCCTCTTGAGAGAGAGGGTCATGGCGTCTTCGCAGTGATCTGGACGAACAAGGGAAGAGGATTCACATGAGTACGAAAAGTTGTTAAGCGTCATTCACGTCGATGATAAAGACTTGGAATTGGGCCGGAGCGCAGATTACCCAAATCACACGCACGGTGTTTATATCAGCCGCGCACCACGAGCAATTCAACCACGAAAAAACAGATTGTCTTAAAGATCACAACAAGATAATTTCCACACACGTTATCTAGAAATACCCTTCCCTCCCCCGTTGCAATCATCATCGAAACATCATCGAGGACGACCGACATAAATACAGCCCTCGAAAACGAACCGAGATGAAATTCTATCATGAAATGGAACAATCATTTTCCCCCAAGAAGTGAAAAAGAAAAGGTAGGTTACCATCATGACCTTTTCTAGATATTAAAGCGTTGGAGACTGGTCAGGCATGCACGCAGAGTTCACACATACCTGTGACAGCTTTTGCATGTTGAGCTTGAGCTCCCTGGGTCTCGGAGAGGGAGGTGATCTGGGCGAAGTAGGAGGGAGGGAGCATGGTCTCCAGGATGGTCTTGTTGACAAGAGCAGAGAGAATGTCGGCCGAACCGGATCCCGCCAAGGTCCGGACGCACAGTGCTGGGTACCTCGTGAACCCACATTGCTCTTGCACTTGCCGCGATGGTTCCTGTCTTTCGACGACCCCGCCCGCCAATGACGTGGTGGTCCCTCCATACAGCACCATGCACGCCACCACCCACAGCACCCTCCACCCTCCTCCAGTAGTCCCCATGAGAGAAGAGAGAGAGAGAGAGAGAGAGAGAGAGAGAGAGAGATTTGGAGGAGAATGGAGTTTAATTACGTTGTTGAGGAACTTGTGTGAGGCACTTAATGAGAAGGAGAGGGGTGCTACTTATAGCGAGGGAGGGACTAACCATGCTTATCTTGTTACGAGCGTCCTTATTCGAAAATAGCGAATATGGTAATCATTAAGTGTCATTGAAAAATCACGTGTTCGTATCCTTAAACCGTAAAGAAAATGTCACATTGATTATTAAAAAACTATAACAATCGAGTCTAGATAATCCGATTAAGTTCAGATAAAATGAGTGTTATGGATATGGATCATGTAAAAGAAAGTGTCCGACAATCAAGAGTATGGACGTATCAATGAACTCCCGAAAGGTTTTTTCATTTTTTTTGCAGACCACACAAGGGAAAAGAGCATTTTGATTGTTGGTTAAGGGGTCTATTCTCATGAGCCATGACAAGAGAGTGGAGCCCAAATGTCAACTCCTACGTGGGGCCCGCACGTGCGGATCTGGCCAGGGCATTGTCCATCGGGGAGCCAACTTGGGGCGTGGCAGGGTCATTGGAGCTTTCCGGTACCATTTGTACATACGGAGGAAGTAAGGAGATTTCCCATCATTGGGGTCCACCTCTTTTTTTGTTTTTGTTTTTGGTCATTTTCTCTTTTAGGCCCTAGAACCGAATAATTTATGTACTAGTTTTTACATTGGATAGAAAATAAGTCTCACGTGGTAGGGTTTTTAACTTGGTTTTCTTGTACTGTTTAAACCCTACTAGGCTAGGAAGCACTGGTACTTCTTAGGAGCTTTTATGTCATGTCAAATATTTTCCAACGCTCAATTAATAGACGTCGAAACCTAATTAATTTTCCTGACACTTTTTGACACGCGAACTTGAAATTCAGACAATGTGAGTTCGGAATTCCGATATACACGAATCAATTTTAAAAATTTTCAATAAATAAATGATTAAAATATAAATATGTAAAAATAATAAATACGGATTTAAGAAAAATTTAGTCTTCTCTTCTCTTCCCTCACTTCTTGTGACACAATTTACCTCAAAGTTTGTTCTATTTTTCTCTCTATTCTCTTCTGACAAGCAAGTTTAGAATTTGTGATTCTTTATTTTTTTTTCCTTCAAAGTTTTATGAATTATTTGAATGGAATTGAATTTGTCGTATTGAAACAATAAATGATATTAACAAATGATAGATTAATATTTTTAGTGTAAATTCATTCTAGACTATTTTATTATTATTTATTTATTTGTAAATTTGAATCAAATTAATTAAAAATGATAATTTATTATGTATATTTAATATACAAAGTGTCCCAACGTATTGAAATTTTTAATTTTTTAAGAAATGATGTGTCAGCGTGTTGTGTCACGTATTGCATGTCGATGTCGGTGCTACTTAGTTACTAGATTGTCATCAAGATTAGTTATGCAAGTATTCTTTTCGTGTCAAAGGACTTGATAAAGGGGAGAGATTACTTGCACCTAATCTATTCTGATAAATTGAGGATTTCGAAATTAAAGTATTTTTACGGTCTTTTTGTAAAACTTTAACCGGAGTCTTTTCGAGGGGTAAGAGTTTTGTCTTTCAATACTGTTTTTTGAATAAGACTCGTGCTTTCTTCCATCTTCGATTGAAGAGCATTCTGATTGTTGGGTTATAAATATGAGCATCACCCACATTTTATAATTGGTTATCACATGCGAGCAATGTACGTAACTTGCAACCTGTACTAATCAGAAGTCGTGGTTGGAGGAAATTTCCGCTCACTGGAAATGAAGTGACATTCTCATGTTCTCCTCACCAAAGGACTCGGCATTCAAACTCTATGTCTCATATGATTTGGGGAGAGGACCCATCCATGTATTGCATATGCGGTTGTCCAAAAGCTTAAATAACGCTGCTAGCGAAAAGACTTCCCGTTGCACTTAATGAATGAATTTGAGATATGCACGCATTTGCAATGGAACAGCACGGCTATTGAAAATCGATATTTTCCCATCACGACAGACCGAAATTTAAATTCTTATCAAGATTTTCGAAAGCAACTTCACTCGGGAGAGAATTCTCGCAATTGAGATTGTCGAATTAGACGGGCTTTCCATGATATCCTTTCAATATGCTCGACGAGGTCACACGGAACTTTAGTGTGAATCAAGTGAGCATGGTGCTGGCATTTCTCATGGTGGAGATGCTTAATATTACCTCAATTACTAAAGTTTCCAACCAAGCACCGTCCTCAACACGTCATGCTTGTTTTAGTTTAAGTCTAGTGCAAAATGTGGTCCCGCTCGTTTTCGGATAGACTCGGTTTCACTTTCCATGTCAATTCTCATGCAAATTAGCCTTTACGGACTTCAAAATACCTTGTACGCAATTCATTCATTTTGAATTTTCTAACATGGACATTGACCTTCAAACTACCGTTTGGCAAATCCTTCAGGCTGCGTTTAGCAGTCGAGATAAAATTCATGATAGGATATGATTTATCATATCTTACATTTGGTATTCGCTCAGGACAGAATAAAGTCGGATATAAGGGGGATATAGACGGGATAAAATAATCCCATAGGGGAGGTGGAATAAAGGTGGATAGGATTTAATGCCTATAATTCGAAAGTTATTTTTCTCGAATAACAAACTTATTAAATTAACAAAATTGAAATTATATTTCAATATAAATAATATTTGAATTGTAATTTAAGAAATTAAAAATGAAAAAAATAGAAATTTATTTTAAATTAATCTTATTTTAATTTATATATTCAACTTTAATTCTATCTTTTAATAAACATTCAATCTATGAATTAAATATTTATATTTATTATATATTCTAGGTATTTTTGTATTTTAGGTATGTTAGTACAGTTTACTATTTGATAAAATTTTATTAAAGAATGATGAAAGGGGAAAAAAGAAATAATAAAGAAAATAATATAAAAAAGAGGAAAAATAAAATAAAAATAAATTAAGGAATAATGTTACGAGAGATTTTCACCATCTCCGTTTATAAACATTTAGGTTCATTTATAATGATCGCCATTTATATCAAAAAAATGTACATGATATGATGTGAATATATCCGACTTTAATACTATGATTCATCAAACGATGGACTGAATATAAAAAAATTCCAGGATTTCATATCCTATCCTATCCAGTTCTATTCTGATTAAAAGTCCGGACGACCAAACGTAGCCTCAAGAGACTATATATTATGAAAGCTACATGGAAATGAAAAAACTCACGCATTTATCTAGGTAAAACAATAGTGTAACTTCAATAGATCAATACATATAAGCTCTATGCTAACCCTAATTGTCCAACCGTTTATCAAACCATGCTCGCGAGAACCGTGACCCTAAAATTACTTCACGAAAGCATTCTTCATTCTCCAATTTAAAGCAGGATAAACGCTCGAATCCACGATCATCGTCCCTTTTTACATGAAAGTTGCTCTCTCTCTCTCTCTCTCTCTCCTCCCTCTCTCCCCCCGTAGGGATTGGAAGTCCACTTGCTCGAAAATGATTACGTTCCGAAGCTCCTTTCGGCACAAGGAGATGGACTACACAGAGAGGAGATAAAGCAAGATGGCCGTAGATCATCGCACGTTCTTCCGGAATCAAAAAGTTAAGAGGAGGAGAGGAATAGGCCAAGAAAAGGTGACTTTTTGGTGGACTGGAGATGGGTGGTTCGTGATGGAGAACTGTCTATTTGTCACGTTCATGCGGGAATCTTTAGTCCAGACTCCACATAATTTTGGGCGATATTATGTTACTTTACAAATCACTATCGTATGTGACGATCATTTTTCTCACTCATGCTGAGATCAAAATTCCAAAACGTTAATTTCAATTCTTTCGAAACCCTAATTTCACTCGTTACGATGCGGTGAACACGGTGTGCAAACTTTAGGAGAGAGCTGCCGGAGTAGTTCCGAAGCCCCCCTTTTGAGTAATGCACCCGTTTAGTCACTAACCAGGTGGGATATAAGCAAGGAAGGAAGAAAGGAAAGATGAGGATAGGGCTTGAGACATCAGTGCGACTTTTTGCCATTTTCTAAATCTGTCGGGGCCATTCTTTTAGCGGGATTTAAAGAAGTGTCGATCGGTTGTCGCGATCCAACGCATCAGGCGTCGAGAGAAAGGACCGCACGCCGACGCGCAGTGTCGTGCACTTACCATTTCGTTCTTGGTTTTCCGTGGGACACGAGCACATGAAAAAGGCGATGCAAGGAGGACTCTAACGAATGGATCAATCCCAATCCAAGATATAATTGCAGTTAAGACTAAGCTTTTCGAACTTTTTTGTCTGTCGGAGGTCTCAATCCCGAATAATTCAAGTGATTGGATGCAGTGACATGCGATAACTTGTACATCCTAATGATTCATACTTTGTTAACACTCGATGCAAGACAATCCAGCTTGTTCTACGCGTGCGGGCAAGATGTACGAATACTGCACATCCCTTGTTCGCCATGCTATCCACTTGTTGTTTGTTGTAATTTTTTAGTTTCATCCTTATGCCTGCTTAATTATGGAAAAAGCCCCGCTAAAAAGGGTTTTGAGCGGCCCCATATGTTCTCTCTCGATATGCATGTCATGGGATCAATGTAATACCCTATACACGGCCAAGGAAATTAGACCAAAAAAAAAAGAGTAAAGTCGTTCTTGCTACAAGCCGACAGCACGCGACCACTGTTGGCTATTTAAGTTACGCGAACACATAAATGCCTAAGTACACCTTGATGTACATACGTTGGATCTGTCCAAGTATCAGCAAGGCAAAAAAGGAGAAAAACTGGTGACTCGAAATTGCCAAAAAGGAAGAGAAAAGGGTGGTATCGCTCGACTAACTGTAAGAAATATTATTCTAATCATAGACTAATTATCATCTAAGAAAGATTAATCATTTTAGATATGTGAGCATGTGTAGACTTGATTGATGAGAAAATGACGTAATAAGTACCATAACTTTTATACAACACTTACATGAATATCATAACTCTTTTTTCAATTATTTGAGTGTCAAAAGTTTTCTACTCTACTTACTTCAGTGTCATAACTTCTTTCTTTTTTCCAATTACTTAAGTATCATATAACATTTCAGTCGATCATTTGAGTGCCATATAAATTTTCAATTAATCATTGAGCAGTACAACTTTTTTGAAATGTTCACTACAAGTGTTATACCTCATCAGAGTTCTGACACTTGGATGAATATTTTTTAAAATGTTGTAATATTCAAGTAATCGATTGAAAATTATGGTACTCAAGTGAACACTTAAGTATTAGGAAAAAAATTATAATACTTAAGTGAGCACCATATAAAATTCATAACAATCAAGTGAGTATTATATAAAAGTTATAACATTTGTAGTATCCTTGATAGATTAACTAAGATGCTCTTTTTGTTTGGCTTTTGCGAACAAAACCAAAGATGCTTAAAGGAGGAACTCGGGAGCCACCATATTACACGACAAGCTGCGAGAAAAGCAACCCCAAATCTAAAGTAACCCAATTATCATCTCCCACCAATCTAATTGTCCAGTACTCTGAATCTGAGATCCTAATCAAGAATCTTAAACAGTAATTCCCAATAATCTACATAGACCCCACTTAAAAAAGAAGGGCTTAACAGGAAAAAGAACGGGGAGTACCTGTTCTGTTCATTACCGTCAAATCACCCTTTAAGATTAGATTTAGCATGAGCAAGTCATCATATTTTCGAGTCCTCCAATGAAAATGTTTGTCTTCTCTGACAAGAACTTCTCCTTTCGCCTTTCTTTGTTTTGAAACTTATGTGCCGTGGCACGTGGTACTGTCTAATTTGTGGAAATTAGCTGAAGTGACATGTTGAATTTATCTTGTTCTTGTTTTGTTGTGGTTCTTTTGAGCTAAAAAGGAGATTACGTTGTACTAATTGTCCGAGCCCGTGTCTAATGAACTTTTCCGCTAGGTACTTGGGCTTGGGCCGACCGCTATACCAAGTCCCTCTAGGAAACATATTATGGTTGATTTGAATATACGATACTGTTATTCTATAGTAAAGTCCCATCGGAAATATATCTAACTTAGGCTCATGGAGAAGAAGCTATCTAACTAGAGTCCCAAACGTACTGTCTTCATCTTCTTTCTTTGGTGCAATTCAAACTCGTCCTTTTGACCTCCTAAAGGGGTTTACTTTGGAAAAGTATCACAAAAAAAGTGCGTCAAGATTGCAAAAAGTGATGCTAAAGCAAAGGATTGCGGTCGATAGCATGGACAGATGATCGCTTTATTGTTATTAATCAAGATCTTAATAGCCGTTGCGAACAAATCCTAAACCTTCATGTCCTGTATAGCATGGGCTTGAAGCCTCTAGGGATGGCAAAGGAGCTATAGGTCATGATCTAAGGTTTTCTTCGAGCAAACTTCTATTTGAAATATATTGTCATTCTCGCTATTGACCTCAGATAGGTCCAACATCAACCCCACTCGTTTTCCTAAAAGTAATCTTCTCGAATGTAAAGTTTCCATTAGGGAACTTGATTAAGATTGTCATTATTTGGTGGTCTTGAATCTCTCTCATCTCAAAAGCCAACTCAAAGAATAAGGCCCTATTTCACAATGGATGTGGGATAACCTCAATAATCTCCCATTAACTCAAAGAATAAAGCTTTTATTTCACAATCGATGTGGGACAACCTCAATAATCTTCCACTTACACATCGGGCTTGGGTTGGAGGCGAAATAACTCTTAACACACCTGTGTGACTATTGGGTCCAGACTTGTTGGCAATTGATGGTTTTGAGTTTCTCTTATCCTAAAACTTAACTCAAAGGATGAGGCTTTTTCTTCTACGTATAAACTAACCACTAGCCTATTTCACAACTGATGTGGGACAACCTTAATAATTATTTCTTCTGTCTCGCCATGTATAGCCGAGGAAAGAAGAAGAGATGGCGTTGTACATAGTGTAACTTTGTCATAATCATGCATCCTTCCTCAGATAAACCATTGGAAGACTGATTCTCATCATCAATTCATACTATTCTTTTGCATGTTGTTATTCAGACATGCAAATGGAAAATGATGCCTTCAATGCTTTCATTAGTAAGACGCAAAAGCGCAATCCAAGATCTCCATAGCTAGAAACAAGAACATATGTAATCATGTAGATAGATTTACACACTTGATTTAGACCACCATTTTTTATACGAAATAACAATGATCCAAACTTAAGAACTTTTCCTCCATTGTCCTTTATATCACTAACTCAATGAGATGGCCTCTCACCCTTTAGTGCTAGGTAAACGCTTCTTTGTGAGGATAACTGTGAGAATTATGATTAGAAGAGAGATTTGAACACTATTTATAGAGTTTCTAATTAGACCCTCTTATTACGGGTTAGGTTTAACTTGACCCATACTAGTAGCCCCATATTAAATTAATTAAGAAACATTCTATCTCACTTTAGACTAATCTCATAAAACGATAAATTACAATATCAATTAATGTAACCCAAACTAGGAAAACTCTTACATTCTCCCACTTGGGCTATATTAATTAAAATTGCATTGTATGTATGCACTTTAGTCTAGAGATAATTCTTAATAGTCAATCTTATTCCATAAAGTCTTAAGTATCGAATCATGGTGGTAACTGCATGTATACACACATAGCTTTTCTATGATCACGGGTGCTTTTAACTTTATTGATATAAATTTAATATGGTAGTGTGTTAAATGTATAACAATTCTCATAGAGAGATCCTATTTATCAGTCACCATTCTCTTACCTTAGGTGTTATAAAAACCTGTGCTACTAGAGAATGTCTTTATGGTTCAAGTGAACTCATATATGCCTTATCTTTACGGCTAACATTTCTTTATGTGTAACAAGATATATGCTAAAGACTAATAATCGGATGCTTCTAGCGTTCACTCAAGGTTTATACAATACCTTGAGACTTTTATCAATATGTATTAAATATAATGACAACACATTCAAAAGTATTTTATTGAATGCAAAAGTTGATACATATCAAACAGTTATTAAGTGTAACAAACATAGATATAAATTTTATTAGAGTAAAACTGAAACAGCTCCCGCTAAACAATTTACAGAAGTCTTTAGGTTACCGTTAAGAGTAGACTGAATATCAACATTATTAACATTTCCACTTTTTCTTTAGATATGTGACCAAGACCTTAATGCATGAGATTATTCATTAGGCGGAAAATTTTTGAAAACAACTTTTTCAACCGTATACGAGACGTATATATCACTTGGAGTTAAACATAATCTGTACAATTCATTTGACATAATGTAATACTCAACTTTATTTAAATAAAAAAATACAAAAATAGTTTTTTTTAATAATTTTAAAAGAGTAGTCACACATGTTTAAACAAGATAGGGAAACTAAGTTTCATGTTAAAGAAAGTACATTAAATGTGTTTCTTAATATCATATTAAAAATAGAATCTAGAATTAAAATGATATTTTCAACATCAACTTTACGGTTATTTTCTACAGTGAGCTATGATTAATCTTGATTTGGCTTCTTTAGATTTATGAATCCCTATATGATAAATACAACAAACTTGTTGCCCCACTATCTAACCACCATGAACTGTATATGCGTATAATAGGTAATTGATTCATAAATAATGCCAAAAAATCATTGATTACAAGCTCACACTCGGACAACCAAATTTTTTATACTTATTGTGGTATATCTTTATGTGATCTTTCTTTTAAAAAAAAAAGTAACAGTCACTAATTCTTCTTAAAGGATTCTATCATGGAACCTAGACTGTTAAAATGATCGGTGATTTTATGAGAATAATCATAGCTTATGTTAAAGAGTCAATGCTTATGTTAAAGAGTCAATGCAAATGTGTCATAATCTCGGTATTAGACAATATATAATTTCAAGCCACCAAGGCTTCCATCATCTTTTAGCAATGCAGTCAGTTGGTAAACCATTTTTTAAGTGTTCCCGAATGGAATGTTTCATGGATAACAGATAAATTTGGTTGCTCTTTTCCCAAACAGAAAATCCTATTTCCACTACTTAAAATTTGAATTAATAAGAACCTCAATAATAATTGAGTTATTTATTACAGATAAGGTAACTAAAGTAACAAGCATTGTATGTAATTAACATCATGTGAGTACTGTATAACTCGAAGATCCATAAGTACACATCTAGAGAGTTACGTGCATTATCACATAGTCACCTTTTGACATAATACGCGACATGCAATTGTATACTCTCCACATGATAATGATAATGAGAATATATTCCAATCTTTGTGATGAACCAATATGATTGATCACTCTTCCACCATACTGTTATGTATCCCTTTATAAACTAATACATAATCATCTCCTTTGGAAGTATGACAACTCATTAGAACATGAGACATCCCATCATTATATATGAGATCGATATTTTTCAAACCCAATCAAGTGCGTCATTTTGGTTGTCACAACTCAATTAAATCCTTAAAACTCTCTCATACCGGGGATATAAATTTTACTTCTCACATACACCATTTAACTTTAGTGACAATGGCAATTTATCACCAAAATTACATATTTTACCAATTACATTACTTTATTCATTGAGACAAATTAAACTTATATATTATAAATGAATCACACTCTACACAATATCTATGTGATAACATACTTGTAAACTAGCACATGTATTTCCAAAATCATAGAAAAATATAAGAAAATACGTAAAAATACCTTAAAATAACCCAAAAAACATGTGTATTTAGGATTTCATATGTATTTTCACAATCATAAAATTAACAAAAATAAAAATAAATATATCACAGTATAGAGCATCTCCATACGAGCAAATAGACTCCAAAACCGCCCCAATCGGAGTTTGGACACCCCCGTACGTGCGTTCGGAGTGTGCAGCTCATGTTGCGTATGTCTTAGCCGCTTGGATCGGTTTGATCACCGGTCCGATCAGTAGTCGGTCAATGGCCGATCCAACTGGTTGACCAGTCTGGTCAACATTGAATCAGTTGGGTGGGTCAACGAGTCGATCAATAGTTAATCGAGTTAAGTCAATGGGTTCGGTCTTGTGCGTCAATGACGTCAACCCACGCATGAACAACACCCCACACATGAGAGCACATGGGGCGCATGCTCGATGCCCTAGCGGCACATAGGGGTGCGTGCGACCACCCTTGGCGGCCCACCGGCCACAGTTTTGCTGGTCCCGACGAGCCCATTCTAAATTTGTAATTAAAGTTGAACTTTATTGAACCAAAAATCACGAAAATTACAAAAAATCATGAAAAAACCATGCATTCAAGTTCTAGGTTATGGATGCTTTGATACCGCATGAAAAACGCGAAAGCGCAGCCCAAGATCTTCATACTAGAAACAAGAACATATATGTAATCATGTAGACAGATTTACATACCCGATTTGGACCGCCATTCTTGATGCGAAATAGTGACGATCCAAACTCAAGAATTTCTTCTCTATTGTCCTCTGTATTATTGGCTTAATGAAACGGCCCCCTCACCCTTTAACGCTAGGTAAACGCTTCTTTGTGAAAATAATTATGAGAATTACGGTTAGAGAAAAAACTTGAACACTATTTATAGAGTTTCTAATCAGGCTCTCTCATTACGGACCAGGTTTAACTCGGCCCACATTACCCAACTCCATATTAGACTACTTAAATTACTTTCTATTTTACCTTAAACTAACCTCGTAAAACGGTAAATTATAATATCAATTAATATAACCCACGCTAGAAAAACTCTTACATTCACATGTAGGTTTGCAAATGACGTCACCTGCACATGCACAATACCACCTCGAAGCTATCTTTGAAGGCAAGCGCAGGGAAGCTTTTGGGAACTTCTCTTCAGCCACACGCATGGTGGGAAAAGAAAGAAAGAGAATGAACAGAACTGGAAAAGAAGAAGAAGATGGATTCCACGTCAAGCAACACAGGAGGTGGACGACATCCCTCGTGTGCACTAATTATATCCTCCATCTCGCCTATTCCACTTATATACAGAAAAGAAGGCAAACTGAAAACCCTAGCTATAGAGGGAGATGGCTTCACATATTCCTTCCTCAAAGAAAGCATTCACGTTCATCGTAATCACAATCACCATCGTCGACTTTGTACTCCGGGCTTCCTCAGCAGTCTCCGCAGTCGACGACAGCAGTCCAAATAGAGGAGATCTGGTGTTGGCAGCCTGCAGTCACACTTTGTACTTCGACATTTGCGTATCTTCGCTCCGATCTGACCCTCGCACCAATGCGACGGTCGATCTTGCGGGGCTTGCCACCATTGCGCTGGACCAGAGCATTGTCCATGGTGAGCGAACTATCTTAGTCATCGTCGACGTGCTGAGGGCCAATGGCTCTTCCGGTGCTGATCAGTCCTTGTCGAGATGCTTGAGCGACTGCAACGAGGAGTACAGCGATGCCGTCGCGAGTCTCAAGGAGTCGGCACGGGCCATGAAGGAGAGGGATTTCGACACAGTGAACTCGCTCGTGTCGGCTGCTATGACGGACTCCGGCACATGCAAGGACAGTTTGAAGGAGATGGCGATCTACGACTCTTCGTTGAGCCAGAGGAACAAGAAGTTTTTCAAGTTGTGCAGTAACTTCCTGGCGATCTCGAGGCTTTTGAGTTGATCCATTATATTATTGTATCTATAATTTGCTCGAACCTATAAGTTTATAACGAGTAAAAAGTATATTTGGTACATTCATGAGAAGATTAACCTGATGATATCCTGCTGATGTTAGCGCTTATTCTGATCAATCGCCGTAAAATTACCTGCTAAGTTGTTCAAAAATCGTGCTCGAAATTATGAACTATAGATGATTTGAAACCAGATGACAGATCATATGCCTGTGCGAATTTCTCCCAATTTTTCTCCAAAAATGGCATGATCGATTGTTCTAACAAATTGCTTAGACGAGTTCCTGGTGCGATCGATCAACGACAGAAGATAATATAAGAGACCAGGATTTTCACATTGTAGAGTCTACCAACGAAGTATGCGAGTTTTTTTTTTTCCCTCTACACAAAATCGATTTCAGTAATCGCTTTCCCTGCACAATCCCCACGCATCGGTCTGATCCTCGGAGAGACTTAGTTATACAGGCCGAAGTGAACAGGGACACCAGCTCCCTTGATCCAATCCGCATCCAGGAAAGTCCCAACGGTGAACTTGGCTGCCTCCTGCTTATTGATCTTCTTGTAACCGGGCCACTTCACTCGGGCGTTGATCTTCGCACCGGGTCCCTTGTTGTTAAACTCCGCATAGTACAGGGTCTTGAGCGCAAAATCACCCTCCCATGGCATAAAGCCTGCCGGATCAATGAAGTCCTCGATTGACGACTCCATGATGATGGTCCTCGAGAACTCCTTCCAGGGCCGGCCCAGGTAGGTCTGGAACTTGGACTTGACAGGGATGAGCTTCTTGTCGGCTGTGATGCGGCAGTTCTGGAGGACAATCCCCGTGGTTTCGTGCCTGTCGACCCTCCCCTGAGCCGTGACAATGTTCTGCTGATTGTCTAGGGGCTTGCGAACGACGATCAGGCAGTTCTGCAAGATGGCCGTGGCATCGCCGAAGATGAAGTCGACCGTGCCAGCAATGACACAGCTGCGGTAGAACTGTCGGTGGGTCTGTGCGTACAGGGTGTCCTGGTACCCCTCGAACCTACAGTTGAGGAAGATTGCGCGGTCCGACTGGACTCGGATGGCCACGGCCTGGTGCTTCTCTGGGCCCGCCGTGTTCCTGAACCCCATGGCCTGGGCCATAAAGCCCTCTCCTAGAGCAGCTGTCACGACATTGAACATAGAAGAGTCAACTTTTATCCACGCCACGCTTAAGAGTATGACGAAATCCTTCAGTTTCCAAAATTTTCCTGATTCTATTCTGAGGACTGATAAACTAACTACGTTGTCGCCTATGACATTGACGAGGCTGTAGAGATTGGTAATTTAAGACTAGTGGCACGGTTATAAATGCATACCGAAACTCGCGGTCTGGAAAGTCCTAACTCCATCTACAAAATTCTTGTTCCCGGTAACAATCGTCTTCTGTGACCCATCTCCATACATGGTCACGTTAACCATCTTCTTCGTCACGGTAATGTACTCGTCATAAACTCCTTGTTTGATGTAGATGACGTACCTGCATTTATGTATTGAACCGAATCAGTCAGTGTCCTGAAGGCATTACCTAGCGGGGAGAGACTCCGACGGTCGAAGAGAATGAGGTTCAACAAAAGGACGTTAATATTAGGAAAGGAAGCTAGATTCTGACATGATTGAAATGGGAAGTAGCTCATTAAAAGTTATTAGTTACCTTCCGGTGTATTTCTCTGGCATCGCCGCCAATGCCTCAGAGATAGTCTTGAATTTCCCGCTGCCGTCTTTTGCCACGACAACGTTCGGAGTCAATTTTACGCCGCGACCCTTCAAAATCCTCCTCTCCTCTTGATTCATCCAGCTAGGAAGCCCGTCCTCACCCACAGCTGGCAGGCCCGATGCCTCCTTCTCGAGCAGGTGTCGGGTAGCTCCTGGAATTTGGAACGTGGAAAGAAACGACGACACCTCCGAGATGATGGCAAGGGAGTTGCTGGTGAGTTCCTTGGCAATCTTCAACGTTTTCTGCATTTCGGTCTTAAGTTTCCCATCAGGGAACCCGTCGACGCACGAGTGCTGGTAGGAAATCACGGCGCTCAACCAGTTGTTCAAATCTGGGGTCTTGGAGGAGAACTTTCCAATACTGTCGCCGAGGTTGTTCACGGAGGAGTGCAGCTCTTCCACAGCGTCCTCCAGCAGCTGCTTGCAATCCTCAAACGCGGCCTTCTCTTGCGGGGTATTGAATTTGAACTTCTTCGTCTTGTCGAAGGCCTCCTTGACCTCGTCGAAGGTGGCCCCGATCGCCACCTTGAGGAGGTCCTTGGGTTGGGTGAGGTTCTTCTTCTCAGACTTCACTGCCTTGTCGAAGGTGCTCTTGCAAGTGCCCTGGTAATCCGTCGAGGAGCAAATCATCTTTATCATCTTCTGGGAGTGGGAAATCTGATTAGTCGGTTCAGCCGGGGTCGCGTTGGCGGCGCTGCTGCTGCCCCCCGACCTCTGCACCACAGCAATGATGACGCCGGCCACGACCCCAGCGAGGGCGAGGGACGAGACCACGGCGATGGCAACCCGTTTCCTCATCTTCTGCTTCCTCTCGGCCTGTCGCCGCTCTGACAAGAGATCGAAATCTTGGAATGCCATCTTTCCTTTTCTTTATTCCTTCGTTTTTCACGACGGATTTTCTCTGTCGGGTTTTCTATGCCTCCCCGCCTTAGAGGAAAGCTAAGGCAGAGAGAAAGCGAGGCAAGGCGCGCGCAGGTTTGATGCCGCCCGTGGGAATTTCAGATTAAGTCGCTTGCCCGTCGTCCTTAATTTAGGCTGATCGAGTGGGCATGTCTGGTTTTGAGACATGCCACACGATGAGGTCTCTGGACAGGAGGGCTTTTAGGGTGTCCTTGAGAGGATTCAAAAGTTCGTTAATGAGTGGTGTGACCGGAATAGCTGGACAGGGAAGTTCGTTGCTGTCAACTGTTTTTCCCGCGACTTCTCTCCTCCCTCCTCTAATTCTCTAGGTCAAACGTAAGACAACACAAACACGGAGGCCTGCGCTGACTACCGGAAACCGTGCAATTGACCGCACATGGCACAACACAGAAACATTTTCGTTTCCCTCTTTTTCTCAGCAATTGATTTTAGCTAAGCGCTCTTTGACAAAAATCCTTTTTCGATAATTAGCCTGGATAAAATGATCGGTCAATGGAAACCATTTACGGTAAAAAAAAAAAAAAAACATGCACGCTTAAGTTTAGGAAAATGAATTTTCTAAGCTGAAAAGGGAAATACATTTTTTTCTAAAAAAAAATTTTTCGGAAAACTTTTTTCCTCTAACATAAAATTTCTCTTGAAACCAACATGCTCGGGCGGGTGTCGGCCGACCAGGGGTGAGGGCCGGCCTCTCCAGATCTGGTCTGGACGAGGCCGATGCTTGCCTGGGCGAGGGCGAGAGTTCCCCTCGCTAGATCTAGCGAGGCTAGACCTTGCCCAGGCCAGGGTGGCCTCGCTCGGCGTCGCCATCGCCTGGCCGATGCTCGACGAGGTTGCCCTGGCCAGGGTGAGGGTTGGCCTCGCCTAGGAGACCCTTGCTAGGCTATGCTTGGGTGAGGGCTCCACTCACCAGGGCTCCTCCTCGCCCGGCAGGGCCTTGCCTGTGGCGGGCGAGGCCAGCCGGCTAGCTGTGGCCGGTGGCTAGCCACTGGAAAAGGCAAAGAAAAAAGCCAAAAAGAAAAGAAAAGAAAAAAATGGAAAAAACAAAAAAAATAATAAAAATTCCAAAAAATTCGAAAAAATATTAAAATATTATTAAAAATTATTCACGTCAGCGCCGACAATCCTACGTAGCACTGTTGGCGTCTCACTTCAGCATTTTCTGGCCAAAATTGGTTGGATAGACTGAATCGGGAAGAAGTGAAAATGTTTAGGATTAAATTGGTAAAGTTAAAAAGTTTATGACTGAATTGGTAAAAGTGCAATAGGTTTATGATTTTTTAGACAATTTTCCCTATAATTAGGGGCAACCAAACGTCGTTTTTAATTAAGACATGTTTGAATACACTATAAAAATTTAAATTACTAATACTTTGTTGTTCTATAAACGAACGTAAAGGTGAATATATCCAAACGATTGGCTTGGTCTCTTCAATTTAGACCAGATCTAAGCAATATGAATGTACCACAGCATGCTACTATATAAATGCGGAACTAAATGCATGTGCATCTCTCCCCAAATTCGAACCATAAGACCCGGATTATGGCCCAGCCAAGCCACCGCCCAAATTGGAGCCCGGACACCCAAACCCCGTGCTTGGGGTTGAGACCGAGCTCCCAACACCTAACCCCGGAAACCCTGTTCCCCAATCCTAGCTTAAGGTCTTGTGTCCTGTGCCCGGTGTACTGGTCGAAGGGCTGGGATCTTCAGTCCTGGGTTTGGGCCGAGGTTTCGAGTTCGGCTATTATTGTCCCCCGCATATGTGGGGTCGAGGATCTCGACCAGCCATTAGGCTTTTTGCACCGCGTCGGGGTCTTGGATCTAGCCTTTGGGGTCCTAAGACCAGGGTCCCTGATTCGGCCTTTTAGTTCTTGGTTAGATGGTTGAGGTCTTTGGGCCGACACCCGAGGTCCCAAGTCCCACTTCCAAGGTTTTGAGTCGGGGGTCCTAAGGTTGTCGTGAGTCTTCTTTTTCTAACAAAAAGCATAATTTTTTGGGTACTAGAATTGCCAAACGATCCAAACAAATTTGAAAAGTCCAACCACATACAAGATAATCAAATATTTTCATGGAAACGAGTAAACAATCTCAGCAACAGTCCAATTTTCACGAAACAAAGGAGCCTTTTCAATTTTCTTCTTAGTCAGTCGGTCGAGACAAACGAGATACTTCTGAAATCAGCGGTCAAACGTTGCAGGTTTATCACAAGCTCAACAGCACTCCACTTGCGCTCCACTGTCCCCCCCCGGACGTTGTTTTCTGCAACTTGGGGAGAGTTTCCATCGGACGCATCTCCAAACGACAAAAGCCCGGACGCGTTTTTCCAGAGAAACGCATGGCGGTGGCCGAGTTCGTGACTCCCACATGGTCGGCTCGGTGCTGCCTCCCACCACACCAGTCCCCTCAAAACGACAACTGAAACGGGCTAAAAACAGTTGAAATTTTGCTCGGCTCTTTGGCTCCTTTTGGTATTGACCCGTCGAATCGGTCTTCCTACGGTGTTGAAGTGGAATCGCTGATCGAGACGGAGATACGTCTTGGCTGGTGCATATTGAGTCACGAACTTGACGCCCTGCAATACAGATTCCTGTTGAATGCCGTAACGAGAGGTGTCGGTCCATACCGTGTTGGTGTTCATCCTTTTCTGCCTTGATAGTTTGAGCGGTCAGTTCCGAATGGCAAAATATGTGAAGAGGGGTCGAGTCGCGTTAAATTTGATCAAGTTCGTCCTCCTGTTGAAATGATACTTATCTTGGTGATGTATTAAGTAAATTTCATCTTGCAGCATCTCGATGTCATCAGTAGATTGCAGTGCAAGATGTATGGCGACGACCATACTCATTTTTCAAGATTTTGCAGGATATTTTTGGCGAATCCACCGAACACCTTGGTCAAATAGTCGCTTTCGCTCTACAGCCCGGAAGGAGAGTCTCTCCTTCCCGGTCTACATCGATATTTTTCGTCGATGGGACGGTACTGATGTCCTTGTCCAATGGAAGATTCTATTCCTCTAATGGAAATCACATTTTAACTTCCATATAACATGGCCTCATGTACACTTAGGAGAAAGTTTCTCTCTGTCCTGTCATTCATGGCTCTTACTGAGCGGTCAACTTCAGATGGCGATTCGATAAGCTAAGATACAATGCAATTTAGAAGTTAACCAAAACGAAGCTTCAAATGCTGTCGTCATAAGGGAATGCAGTGGAATCCAACCACTCATCACCAGTGATGAACTCGGACACGGTGAAGTTGAAGGCGTCGTAGTAGTCCATGACGTGGTACCCTAGCCAGGTGACTCTGCCCTCCGTGCCTGAGCCAGGTCCATAGTTCTCATACTCCCCGTAGTACAGGGTGTCCAGCCCTTGGACGCCCGACCACTCGGTCCATCCTTTTGGGTTGATGAACCCATCGATGTAGGACTCGAGGACCACAGTTCTTGAGTAGTTCCTCCATGGCCTACCAAGGTAGCTCCTAACCGCCGCCGACAGGTCGTCCGAGGGCAGTATGGTGCAGTTCTGGATCGAGATTCCCGTGTCCTCGTCTGGGGTGTCCCGGGATTGCGCCGTAATGACTGTGAACTGGCCAGGCAGAGGTTGTCTGGAGATGATGTTGCAGCCTTGGAAGACGACGGCTGCATTACCAAAGATGTAGTCGATGGTCCCCGAGATGTCGCACTCTCTGTAGAATTGCCTGAAGGAGTGGACATATAAAGTGTCCTGGTAGGCACTGATGGAGCATCGGTATAGCGCGGCGAAATCGGCACTGATTCGGAGAGCGACTGCTTGGTGCTTTGCTGGCCCAGCGGAATTCTCAAAGGTTATGTCCCTGGCAAGGAACCCTTCAGCTGAAACAGCTGCAAAACAAATTGAACCAGAATAAGATGGAAAATGCATCAGGAAAAGCAAAAATTCAGCGGCAAATTTGCTACATAATCAAGCTTCAGACCAGTTCTATACAAGCGAAAAAGGAGCAAGAACAGAGCAACCCAGAAATGGGCATCAGAAATCTAGGCCAGGACTTCAAAATATTCATTGCATTTATGGTCAACGTAAGATCTCAGTTGCCATTTAATGGAACGACACAATGAGTTCACTTAGATAGAATTTGATGAGGCGTTTACCAACAGTTGCAGATCTGAACGTGGTCCAACCATCAGCCACGCTTCTGTTCCCAGAGATGATGGTGAGACCGGCTCCATCGCCCAGCAACAGAATGTTGGTCTTGTAGCTCGGGATTTCCACATTCTCTTGATAAAACCCTTCCGTCACGTATATGATTGTCCTGTCATAGCTGTTGTTAGGAGCAAAATTGATGGCATCGGATATGGTGGTGAAGTTCCCCGACCCGTCGGCGGACACCGTGATGACCTCGCTCGGGTCATACTCGTCGCCGGAGCTCTGCAAGATCCGGCGGTCCTTACGCGACAGCCACGTCGGGAAGCCCATCAACCGGCGGCGGCCCTTTCCCCCTTTCGGGGTGGCCGGTTTCGCAAGCATGGACAGGGAGTTGCTCACGTGCTTGTAAGTGCTGATGAGCGAACTCACGAGCAGTGGCTTCAGCGACCCTGATGCAGAGTCCAGGCCTTCCAGGCAAGTGTCCTTGTTCGTGAGGGCTGCGGCAAGGTAGGCCCTCGCGTCGGACAGTTTCCGGGGCTTGCTGTCCCGGACCCGCGAGACCGATTTCTTCAAGGAGGACACCGTGATCTGGTGCAGCTCCCTGCAGTCTTGAATCGTGCCTCTCTGTCTCTCCACGATGTTCCCGCGGCCCGCGGTTTGGAGGATGTTGGAGAGCTTCCCGGCTTCGGAGATGGCGGCTCCGAGGGTGTGGAGGAGGTAGGTGAGGATGGTGGGGCTAATGTTGATGGAGATGGAGAGTTTCAGCGAGTCGAAGCAAGAGTCCGGATAGGGCGTGCGTGAGCAGATGGATTTGATGGAAGAGAGATGGTGGGAGGGGAGGGAGGTGGAAGAAGAGGAGGAGGCAGCGGCGGCGGAAGCGATAGCGAGTGTTGCCGAGAGGAACAACATCGCGGAGAGCGCGAAGAGTGACGTTAGGAAGCGGGAAGCCATGGAAGCGGAAGAGGAGCTCCACCAGCTGAAGCAGAAAGCTTTTTCGCAGTAGCTGGTGCTGGTGGCAAGTTGCGAAAGTAGGGAGAAGGGAGGTGGCTTTTAACGTTGGGATGGGGCGCGTCCTGTGCTGTATTGGGAACCAAAAGTTGCATGGATTGGATTGGATTCACCCACCTTGGAAACTTTGCGACGTGGATTGTTGAAAAGTGGAACAATGATGACAAAATTCTACAGATCCTGTAAAGAGAGAGAGACAGAGATGGGCAAAGGCATAATTTCTAGTTTAGAACAAGGCGAGGATATCTATACTCAACCCTATTATTGTACAAATTAATAATTGAAAATGATGCACATGAAAAGAAAAACACTTTGCATTAATACTTTTTAAGGGAGGGCGGTTTTAGAGTCGGGGCTGGTCCAATCCTGAAATCTGGAACCCATCAGTACACGATCGATTCCCAAATTTTGAAACCTCAAATCAACTTTGTAAACTCAAGAAGAGATCATAATTTGACCCTATAGGTTATTTGATGATTCTTTTTTCTCTCTCTTTTTTTTTTTTTTGGATTCAAGATTTTGTATTCATTGAAAGCCCAAACTTACTTTTTCAAAGTTCATATTCATCTAACACACGATATTAAGAAATGCAATACTTAGCACCAAAACGTGAGAAGTAAAATACCAGTAATAAATAAATAGAAATCTAAAGTAAAAACGAATTATCCAATTCATTCCTTAGTGAAGCAAAATGAAAGCTAAAGCAATGGTAGAAATATTTACTTGCCAAAAGCAATAACTATAAAATATAAAACATAAAATAAAATAAAAAATAAAAAGTTCAAAATATGTAACATAAAATATGAATTATAGAACTCCATTCTCCATTAATCCATGAAAGTTTGTTCTAAATTTTAACCTTTTGAAAAGAAAACAAACAACAAATAGATTAAAATGGGTTTAGTCCAAGGTAGGTCTAAGATTTGAAAAGAGTCATTCCACTGGTTCGATTTGGCACATTACTTTGAAATCGGACCATACTGCCTTAACCTTGGAACCGAACTGCACGGTACCAATTCAATTTGATTCTAAGGTGCACCTTGGACTAGTGTCTACCCTTATATCTTATAAGATTCTAAACATTAATCATTTTGAGTAAGCTATCTAAAAAATAATTAACGTGATGTTTTGACCTATTGTAGTGTACGTTGTTTGTGATTTGCCATGTCTCAAGTACACGTAACTTATATATTTTTCAATAGTAGATGTATTCGTATACTAATATAAAATATTGTGTTAATATTAAGGTAGGAAATTTCTTTAATAAAAAGTAGTTACCATTAGAATAAAGAAATAATGCACAAAGAGGAGAGGAAGAGAATCAATGTAATAAATACTAATAGGGGGTAAAAAGAGAGGGAAGTACAATTATTCATTGCAAGGAGAATGATCTTTTTTTTAACAGAAAGGAGAATAATCAATCCCTTGCAAATTAAAGTTTTATGTGTCAATCTTACATACAACCATTTAAGAAGACATTGTTGTTATATCTTTTTATAAACAAAAAACGAAAAATATGATTGAGAATTTATTTATCTATGTTAGTCAAATCAATAGAGTTAACTCCCGAATATGAAGGTAGTACTTATTCAAAGGTTTCAAGTTTCAACCATCCATTAACCGTTGGGCAAATGCAATGCTTATCATCAATTGGTCAATGTGATGGGAAACGTGGGATCAATTTGGAACGTAAGCACCTAAGTGGATTAAGAACGACACAGAGCTATTTTTTAGAAAAATATTTTTTAAATAATTTAATATTTACGAAACAAATAGAGATCCTTCTATGCGGTGGGATGCATGAAACACACGCCTTGTTTATCACTTTATTCACTTCAATGCTCTTGGATGTCAAATCTCGTGGTCTATTCACGTACGTCAGACCTACTTTGATTTAAAGAAGATGAATGCATAAGAGATTTTGACTTATTTCTTCATTTTTTTTGTAGTAATCTGGAAAACTGGATGGCCCAAAAAGAATGCCAAATACCGGATGCGGTATCTGCTTTTGTGTTTTTAGATCCTGTTAACCCCGTTTTTATACCTCTATATTTGATCAAATTCATTTTGTTTCTAGCTTGGAAACATTAATTTCATTTTTTTCAAACATTTTGAAAAAGCTTCGCCAGCATCGTTCCAATGGAAAAAAAAAATTAATATGGGTCATTTTTATCTCTCGAGTAAGAGTATTATGCCTTTTTATGGGACATTCTAAAAGTGGAAAAATTGTACTAGTCGAACATCAAATGAAGATTGTCATAGGCACGCATGTTGCTGCCGCACTATTGTCCCCGAAAACAAAGTCTGGAGTTCATTAAAGACGAAATTCTAACACGACGACCGATTAAATCAATTGAAATTTCCAACAAGCCAAGAGGGGGAAAAGAGAAAACAAGAAGAAAATATTTGTTTCCTTTTCTTGACTGCAAAGCACCGAAAGTTTTTTTTTAGCGAGAATTTGTCACAGGCACGGGTCGCTTCGGTCTTAGTTTCTGGTCGCGGAACCTGTCGAACGTGGGTCACATGCTGAGGATTCTTGTGTCGAAGTTTGTAGTTTTCTCTATTTGCAATTGAAATTCAAGGGATTCAATCCACTTCTGGTCTCCGGATAGGGTTTGGAAGGAACCCGCTGATTGGGCTTGCAGCATAAAATGAAATTACTAAATTATTTCGTCTTCATGAACTATACATTAAGTGAGAACGATGCATCTGGTCATACTTTAATCTGGTGCATGTTTTTGGACTTAGAAAATATTCGGTGATTTGCGATAGGGATGTGCAATGGGAACCGCCTGAATCGGATTGGACCAGTCGGACCGGTTCTAACCAATTTCAAGGGTCACCGATCCTGTCCCTAGTTCTATAAAATTGAAATCAGTGATTTTCAATTCGTTTTAGGATGAAACCCAAAACGATTATATTTTTCTATTTTTTTTACTTCTTTAAAAAATAGCTTAAATTTTAGGCAAACCCTTTACATTTTTTTCTATTCTGGAGTGTGCAAACCTTCAGAATGGTAAAAAAGCTACTTTCTCAAGGAAAACGAGAACATCGACCACCAAGAAGGTTAACTTTGCTGATTTGCAAAGCCCTGCAGCTGCCGACTTATGAACCATCGGCATTATTAAGTGCAAAACTCGATTTTACATGTACTTCAAATTGTCAAATATGATTACACGCATTAACCCAAATCAGCAAATAATACCGCAACTAAACTCAAAAGCGTCAATCCATAGCTCTACAAACAACTCATAATTTGTAGTTTTTCTTGCTTCATATGAGGGCTGATTATTGTGGAATTTAATGCATTTAACATGTTTGAACAACAAAACAAAGTAAAATAAAATAAAATTGAGAAGTCACCAATTTAGTTCTCAATTCTAAAAACTAGGAACTAGTCCTCCTAGTCCATCACCTAATTCCTAGGTGGGATTGGACGAGATCAGAAACTGATCACCTCTAGTTTGCAAGTAACATGTGAGGAGTTGACGTGGCATGCATCAATGCACTCTGAGGCAATTATAAATTGACACATATATATTGACATAATTTTTTTTTGAAAATCTCCATCCTCCTCTCTCTTCCTCCTCCTTCAATTGCAGCCACTTGAGCTCGATCTCCGTGCCTTCCCCGCCATCGCCACCAGCGAAGCTTCCGCCGCCATGTACCAGTCAACCAATGCCGAACGTCCAAGCCAAGCCACCCTCTCTATCAGTCTGGTCTGCGCTTGAGATCGAGTAGTTGGCTCGTCCACGGTGACGAGCTTTACAACGTTGCCGCTAGGCGTGACGGCCATGGACGGCCAGATCTGAAGACTCAGCCCAAAAAGATGCATGAACATGGTACCGACAGCCAGATCTAGAGGAGCACATATTAGGTAGAGAGCAAAGTGGATGGACAAGGAAGAAGAAAACAAATTATATTTTATTTTTTTATTCCAACTCAGCAAATATGTGTCAACTTATTATTGGATGTGAGTAAAAAATACACGTCACGTGAGTGCGGTGCTTGGCAACCACTAAAGATTTTGTCGTGGGGAAGTTCAAAGGCAACATATGGAACAGTCCAGCAGAAGTTACAATCTTAGCATAAAGGCACATTGAGAGCTAGCTAATCAGGAATTGAATGAAGCAATTACATATGAACAACCGTATCCCAAACTGGCGCAGATGGTTGGAACATCATAAATTGTAAGTAGCCCAACTGTATGCAAATTGCTCTGAGTCGGAACTACCTACACTAACAAAAAAAAAAAACTGAACTTAAATCGGTTCGTAAGGATTGCAAGGTATATTTCATAAGCCTTTAGATAGCCGAGTCTACACACTAGTATCCTTATATTATTTAAAATAAAATAAAAAAGAACCCTAAGTATTCACTTTGATAGTAGCAATTAAGGATGAAAACAGTACTAGGTTGTCTACAAATTCGCCATTATGTGTCGAAAAGTAAAACATCAATCACTAAAACCTTGGGTTATCTGACCATGTCAATCATATAGATTTTCACTGACAATTCACCATTTAATTCCTACTTTTTTTGGCACTTATGCACATTCCAATAGATCTATAACTTATGCGCACGACACTCTAACCCACGTGTCTTTTCGACTAAGGATAAGCGGAGGGGAGGACACATGGAACTCGTTTGTAACATGCATTGTCTTTTTTTTTTGTTTAGACGTATAAAGAAAAGTGAGAGGGATGATTCAAATTCGATACGTTATTGTATTTCATGAAACAAGCATGAAACAATTCATATAATTTGAAATCACTTGATTTCTCATAACGTGAAACTTAACATAAGATGCCATTGAAGTTCTGTCGCCTTTTTTCATCAGAATATAGCATGTTAGTGGAGCACCATATAAAAGAATGCAACATACAAATTAAATTTACCTAAGACCAACCGTTCTTTTTGTACCAAAATTTGGCTAGGTTATTGATATGAATAGGTACGTGACCAGAATGCATGTCCTTAATTAAACATGCGAGCTATTGTCGGCAATCATAGGAATTGTTATCAACATCAATGCATAGTGGTGATCATTACAAATCAGTTATCGATATACGACAATGAATGATTAGTGGTAATCGACAAGGGTATCAATTAACAAATATAACAAATTACCGATTGAGACATCGAGAAGAATTTGGATGCGTAAAGGACATCAAGATGTAGTTATATATTTGAAGTCATTGGAGAATGAAGCAATGGAAGTCGTGGAGCACTAAAACGCAACCTTAAAGGAGTAACCGCTTGGAGATAAGATCATGGCATCATGAGAGTATGTGCATAGATTTTCGTAAATGAGGAAAAATAACTATTGCCATAAGAGAACTGCTTAGAGATAATTATAGTACAACCATTATAAATACCATTATTCGAATACCATTACTGGAGATTAAGATTCTACACTTTACACTCCTGCACTGAAGTTGATTAAATTCTGGGTCACCATCTTTGCATTCTGAGATGCGTTAAGAAAATAAATAAATCAAAAGACAAAAAAGAAGGAATGGCCACGTAAAGTAATGAAAGAAAGATGCCGTGGGACCATGCATGCAAGAAACGACAAAAGACCGAGTTAAACGTGGAAGTGTGCGATCACTTCCCTCGTCGAAAAACAAGCCAACTCCCTCACAGGCACTTTAATGCCCTTCATATTGGGGAGAAATTACGGTGATGCCACCTTTTGGCAGTCGGCCCACTTTCTCGGCCCGAACGACTCGGGATTCCCCGTCACTCGCTGTTCGTCATTTCATTTCGCGTCCGCCGACAGTCTTCATAGCCGTATTCTCCTCTTTAATGTGGAAATTCAAAAACAGGGAGTCTTTAATATTCATAATTTTTCACAATAAAAGAGATCAACACATACCTTCATCTATAGCAATATCGTTCAACATATTTGTTGCGGAAAACCAAAGAAACAAAAAAAATCTGATTTCTTTCCGTTAACCCACTTTCCCTAACATATTTTATTTGATGGAAAGTATAATATATTCCTTTTTGTTTGAGTGGAGAGAGAATCAGAATTTATTTATTCAAGCTATCAATAGGTGTTTTCCATCAAAGCGTTTTTTCACTTCGTAAGAGTCACACCTCTCCAAAAAAAAAAAAAAAAACGGTAACTTCCCCATAGAATTATACATTTTCATTATTTTTCATATGAGTCGCATTTTTCTAAGCTAAGATATTTTTGGCTATAATTATTCTTATATTCTCCCACTTGGCCCATATAGCCTTCCTTTCATGGTTTAATAAAAACTAAAATGCGTATAATAATATTATGCTAAAACCTTAATTAAATTGGTTATCACATAATAATCACAATTAAGTAAATAAAACTAATGCGGGTCATAGGGCTTTTATGTTGATTGACATAATCCTTTCGACGTATTACAACAATTGCTCTCTACTTAATATGATCCATAAATGAGAAGCACAATAATAGTCTAATTATAATGTCTTCGTTAGAGATTATCCTTATGAACATCTTTTCATATAATGTATATTAAGGCTCCGTTCGTTTTGCGGAAAATAAATTCCTGGAAAAGGTTTTCCTGATTTCCGGCGTTCGTTTCATGGAAAATGAATTCATTGGGGAAAATGTTTTCCATAAAAGGAAAAAGATCTTCTAAATTAGGAAAAAATGTTTTTTACTTTTGAAAAGTGAAAAACATTTTCCTCTCTTAATCTCTCTTATCCCATACCTTTATAAATCATCACTTCCTCCTCGTCTTTTTTTTTTTGTTTTTTATTCGAATTATTTTTAATTTCCTTTTTGTTTTTTAATTAGAATTATTTTTAATTTCCTTTTTTTCTATTTCTTTTTTTTATTTTTCTTTTATTTGTTTCCTATCTTTTTCTTTCTTGGCTAGTCGTCGGCCGTTGCCAAGCGACCTCGAGCTCTTCGATCTCAAGCTCGCGCTTTGCACTCTTGCTTATCATTTTCTTTATTTACTCTGCCCTACAATTATACATTGCTCAAGCAAAGAGCTCTACATGCTTTGCTTCTTTTTTCTTTTGTTTATTGGAACACAAAAGACACAGGGGAGAACATGCCACTCAACCGAAAAATTCTCATTATGGCTGTACATGCTTTGCTTCTTTTCTCATTTACTTCTTTTTAAAATCCATACAAACATTTTTTAAAGTAAATGAGCGTTTGGTAACAATGATGGAACAAAGATATGAAGCAAGTTTGCCCGGATTTGAAGGCAGGTTCATATTTGATGGATTTATAGGTCGGTAAGTGATGCATGCCTAAGTTGTGAAGTCTTGGAAAATATTTTCTTTACCGAACATCGGAAAGAAAATATTTTCCGAAATATTTTTCAGGTTTTAGTCGAACACCAGAAAATATTGTTATTTTCCTAGAAAATAACTTTTGGGATAATATTTTTCGGAAATGGCCCATTTTCCGGGAAACGAACAGATCGTAAATAGAAAGCATAAATCACAAACACATAAATGAGCTAAAAGTGCTAAATAATGCAATCATAATACAATCATTAGTGACGTCAAATAATGCCCATTCTTTTAACATGTGTATTAAATATTTTAGGCAGTAGTCTTTTGTTAAGGGATTTGCTATCATAAGTTAATGTTAATGTGCTCAATTAATACTCTTTGTTTTTGAACTTTTTCTTTAATTGATAGCATTTAATTTCCATATGTTTAACACCTTAGAACACTTGTCATTCTTAGAGAAGAATTTTTTTTTTTTTGATGACCCAGGGAAACCCGTAAGCTGACAGTCGACGGGCAAACCCTGGGGCCCACGGAGGAACCCACCACCCCCGTGAAACGGGTAAGTCCACCTGCGACGTGCTGGGGATTTGAACTTCTCCCCTTCGTGAAGGGGAAAAAGCCCGAAGCTAGCAGCGTCACTCAGTGCGGTGGTCTTAGAGAAGAAAATTGTTGTAGAGTAATCACAATAAATTTTCAACAGCTTAGTAATACCGTCGACAATTACAAGCCTTGAAATAAAGTTTTGTAGCCATAATTCATGAATAATGATATCAAAGCATGCCACAAATTCAATTTCTATGGTGGATTCAGCAATATTATGCTAAAACCTTAATTAAATTGGTTATCACATAATAATCACAATTAAGTAAATAAAACTAATGCGGGTCATAGGGGTTTTATGTTGATTGACATAATCCTTTCAATGTATTACAACAATTGCTCTCTACTTAATATGATCCATAAATGAGAAGCACAATAATAGTCTAATTATAATGTCTTCGTTAGAGATTATCCTTATGAACATTAATCTTTTTATATAATGTATACTAAGGCTCCGTTCGTTTTGCGGAAAATAAATTCCTGGAAAATGTTTTCCTGATTTTTCGGCGTTCGTTTCATGGAAAATGAATTCTTTGGGAAAAATGTTTTCCATAAAAGAAAAAAGATCTTCTAAATTAGGAGAAAATGTTTTCTACTTTTGAAAAGTGGAAAACATTTTCCTCTCTTAATCTCTCTTAACTCATACCTTTATAAATCATTACTTCCTCCTCCTTTTTTTGAATTATTTTTATTTTTATTTTTATTTTTTAATTAGAATTATTTTTAATTTCCCTTTTCTTTTCTTCTTCTTTTTTCTATTTCTATTTCTTTTTCTTTTATTTGTTTCTTATCTTTTTCTTTCTTGGCTAGTCGTCGGCCGTTACCAGGCGAACCTCGAGCTCTTTGATCTCAAGCTCACGCTTTGCACTCTTGCTTATCATTTTTCTTTATTTATTCTACCGTGCAGTTATACATTACTCAAGCAAAGAGTTCTACATGCTTTGCTTATTTTTTCTTTTGTTTATTGGAACACAAAAGACGCAGGGGAGAATATGCCACTCAACTGAAAGATTCTCATTAGGGCTGTACATGCTTTGTTCTTTTCTCTTTTACTTCTTTTTAAAATCTATATGAACATTTTTAAAGTAAATGAGCGTTTGGTAACAATGAGGGAACAAATATATGAAGCAAGTTTGCCCGGATTTAAAGGTAAGTTCATATTTGATGGATTTATAGGTTAGTAAGTAATGCATGCTTAAGTGATGAAGTCTTGGAAAATATTTTCCTTACCGAACATCGGAAAATATTTTCCAAAACATTTTCAGGTTTTAGCCGAATACCAGAAAATATTGTTATTTTCCTAGAAAATAACTTTTGGTAAAATATTTGAAATTGCCAATTTTCCGCGAAACGAATAGACCCTAAATAGAAAACATAAATCACAAACACATAAATGAGCTAAAAGTGCTAAATAATGCAATCATAATACAATCATTAGTGACGTCAAATAATGCCCATTCTTTTAACATATGTATTAAATATTTTAGGCAGTAGTCTTTTGTTAAGGGATCTGCTATCATAAGTTAATGTTAATGTGCTCAATTAATACTCTTTGTTTTTGAACTTTTTCTTTAATTGATAGCATTAATTTCCATATGTTTAACACCTTAGAATACTTGTCATTCTTAGAGAAGAAAATTGTTGTAGAGTAATCACAATAAATTTTCAACAGCTTAGTAATACCGTCGACAATTACAGGCCTTGAAATAAAGTTTCGTAGTCATAATTCATGAATAATGATATCAAAGCATGCCACAAACTCAATTTCTGTAGTGGATTCAGCAATAACTATCTACTTCGCACTTTTTCATGAAATTGCCCTTTTAGTCAAAAGGAACAAGTAATCAAATGTTGATTTTCTTGTATCGGCTTATCCGGTTAAGTATAAATCTAAATATGAATCACCTCAAGATGATCGGATCTTTTATAAGTGAGCATATGATTCTTTGTTCATATAAGTATCTGAGAACTTTTTTTTGCATCTTTCTTGTGATCCAATCTTAGGTTACTTTGATACTAGCCCAGCATTCCAACAATAAAGCTGATGTTTGGTTTGGTACAAGTTTAAGCATATATTAAGCTCCCAATAATAGATACATAGGGAATACTTATCATTTGCTCTTATTCCAATTCACTTTTCGGACATTGCATAAAACTAAATTTGTCACTTTTTTGCATTAGAACTACTCTTGTTGAACATTTATCCATATTGAATTTCTCTAAAATTTATTATTGTAATATATCTAAAACAACCGTAACAATTCTTGTTATCTATCATGGAATATTTCTATTCTTACTCCATAAGTTGCCTCTCTCATATCCTTCATTTCAAAATTCTTAGAGAGAAATTTCTTAATTTCATATAACAAACCAAAATCATTAACAAAAAGTAAAATGTTATCAAGTAGGTTGTTTAAATTCGTATATTAATTTACACACCATGTGTACCTTTCCTTTAACTGAAAAATCCTCCAGTTTGTCTATATAAACCTCTTCCTCTAAATTCTCATTAAGAAATGCGGTTTTGACATATATTTAATGTAACTCTAAATTGTAATTAGCTACTAAAACCATAGTGATTCTAAGTAAATCCTTCTTGAAGACTGGTGAAAAAGTCTCATTATAGCTAATGCCTCATTTCTTAGTAAAACCTTTAACAACAAGTCTAACCTTATACTGTTCGATATCACCTTTTGAGTCGTGTTTGGTCTTAAAAACTCATTTACACCCAACATTTTTACATCATTTAGGCAATTCAACAAGATTCCAAACTTGATTTTGATCCATAAATTTTAACTCTTCTTCCATGGCATTAAATCATTTATTAAAATCATCACATTCCATGACCAATTAAAATGAATCTAGATTATTTCCAATTCCTAAGTCAATTAAACTACGCAATCATCAAGAATAGCCAACCTCATTTCTCTTTGAGATCTTCTTAATGCTATTTCTTGTGACTCGATTACTATAGGTTAAGTATTGACATTTTCATTAGGGAGTGTTTGATCATTAATTTGTTGTTCTTGATTATTGTTGAGTTGAACTATAATATCAAGAATAACAACTTTAAAAGTTTTTGGTATATGAACTTCTACCTTCATATCTTGATTGCAAATATTACGCATTCTTTTTCTCCCACTGATATCACCATTTTCAATAAACCTAGCGTTTCCGTATTCAATAATTCTTGTAGTATGAAATGGATAGTAAAATTTATACCCGTTGAAGTTCTCTACATAACCAATGAAGTAACTACCAGTTGTTCTTAATTTAAATTTCTTTTCATGTGAATTGTAAATTCTTACTTTTGTTGCTGATGTGGACATCGAGCCATATCGAGGAGAAGGTGCTAGGGACCCATTGTCTATTCCGATTAGTTTAATCACTCGAGCGCAGTCCAAACAATTCAAGCAAGCTGTTGGCGTCATGGTGTTAGAGAAAACTCATTTATTGTTTTGAAGCTAACAAAACCTTTCCAAAAGTCTAATTTGAAGACTTGCAGACTCTAAGTGTTATAGTCTGAAGAACTCCAGACTCTACTGTCAAAGTCTGAAGATCGCTAGACTTTAATCCCAAAATCTACCATCGCCGACAGTTTCCAGACCGAAGAATGAAGACTTATCCAGATGTAGGATTATGTTCAAGAATTCGGTTCGTATGATTTGTAGAAGATTTTATGGCTGGTTTTAGCACTTACTTGATTTATTATTCCTATTGGAATCAAGTCTGATGTAAGGATCTTTTGAAAGGCGAAGTATACTTGGAAGGTTCTACTTATGGAAACCAAGATCCTGATTGTATGGGTGAGCAGGATTGATGGATTATCATCACATTTCTTAAATGACTCGAGATCTTCTTCATTGATTCTGTCCAACAGGTAAATTGGAAGAACTCATTTGGAAAGTGCCAATGGTTGTAGAGGCATGGAGGAGTATATAAGGAAGACTCTCAAGTTGTTCGAGTGTGTGCATAAAAGAAAAATTTCAAAGTTGAAGCTTCTTCTTAGTTCTTTGATATTTCAATTGTCGAGCTCAAATTGTACTCAAAGGAGAGAGCATACACCTATGAGAACTTCAGAAGAGTGTAGGAAAGTTTCTACATTGTGAAGTCAACATCGTGAGACTGTAAAACCTCTTTTGATTTATAGTGAAATCCAGCCAGTGGGCTGTCAGTGCGGAAGAGTGGACGTAGGCTTGATCTAAGCCGAACCACTATAAACTTTGTGTTTATATTCTCTTTCCCTGAACTCCGTACTTTAATTCGTAACTTTATTTAATTGTTTAAAGCTAATTACATCCTTAGTCTATTATCTACTAAAAGCAATTTACTTTTACTAAGTCTTGCGAAAATTTTTATATACACCTATTCACCCTCCTTTAGGTGTTGGTACTAGCCCTTTCACATGGTTCGTGATCTTTGGCGTAGAGATGACCTTGGATTGAATCTTGAAGAATCTTGAAAATCTTGGCATGATCTTTGGCGTGGAGATGACCTTGGATCAAATCTTGAAAAATCTTGGAAATCTTGGCGCAAGGAAACAAGGGGAGTTCGTGAGAAAAGAGGTACTTCTTCTCCTTTTTTTGCAAGTGATGATATCAGTCGATCTCCTGCCGATCCAGAAGAAGTCCATGCTTCTTATTTTCCTGAAGTTGATATTGGAGAATCTACTCCAAGTCTTGGAAGTAGAGGAGTTGATGTTCCCTCATCTCTCAACACTCCACGAACTGAACGTGCTGAGGCTAGTGTGCAAACAGAACCTAATGCAAACTTTCAAAGGCTGCTCGAGCTCCTTCTAGAGATAAAAGCACAGTAATATGGAATGGAGTGTGAGATTCAGAAGCTTCAATCTATTTTGCAATTTACTTCAAATTCTCTCAATGAGAAGGTACAATATTTAAACTTTCAAGTTCAAGGTTTACATCAGCAAGTTTCACAGACTGCCAAGATCGAAGATATTGAGAAGCTGAAGGAGACGGTGCGAAAGCTGGAGGAGACAGTTCAATCTATGGGGGATTTCCAGCTCGTTCGGATTCCAAAGCAAACTTGATTTCATCCTATCTTTTTTCCATTTTATTTTTCTCCACTTTTTGCTGCTGACAAAAAGGGGGAGAATGTGCAAATTTACTCTTGACTATCATTTATTTTTTAACTTAGCACTTAGCTTTTACGGATTTGATTTTGTTTGACTCTGTAGTAACTCTTGTGGAAATGATTATGGATGTGGATGGTTGTGGATGTTTTCATCTTGGCGTTTGATTATTTTCAAGATTAATATGTTTTCTGTGGTTGCAGAATCGATGCCATCCATAGATCCATATCTATTTGTCTTATAGATATCATGTACTGCTAAAAGTGTTGTTTTGCAGGTCATAAATCCTGAAATCTGCAGGGAAGTTTTGTCACAAAAAAAAAAAATGGGAGATTGTTAGAGAAAACACCTTTGTTGTTTTGAAGTTGACAAAACTTATTCTAAGTCTATTTTGAAGATTTCCAGATTTTGTGTCAAAGTTTGAAGTCTCCTAGACTTTGTGTCAAAGTCTGCCCATACTAGCAAATTCTAGACTGAACGCTACTGAAGAATAAAGACTTATCCAGATGAGAGATTTTATTTATTTCTTCAGGAGTTCGATTCGTATTGGCTTATGGATGGCTTTGTGGTTGGATATATCACCTACGGGATTGATTATCTTTATTGAAATCAATTTAGATAAATCAAATTTTTCTAGACTGCAAGTAAATATAGAAAGAATCTACTTATAGAAACTAAGATCCTGATTGTATGGGCGAATAGGATTGACGGGCTTTCATCACAATTTTCAAACGGCTCGAGATCTCCTTAATTGATTTTGTCCAACGGGTAGATTAGAAGAATTCATTTGAAAAGTGCCAACGGTCGAGAAGGCATTAAGGAATATTTAAGGTGGACTCTCCAGTTGTTCGATAGAATGTGTGAAAGAAAATTTTCAAAGTCTGAAGCTTTCCATTTCCTTATACTGAGCTCAAAGTTGTATACAAAAGAGAGAAACTCATAGTGAGAATTCGTAAGAGACCAATAGAAACTCTTCACTGTGACGAGATTGCAAAACTGTAAAATCTCTTTTGATTCTTAGTGAAATCCAGCCAGTAGGCTGTCAGCATGGAGAGTGGACGTAGGTTTGATAATTCATGTGTTCTTATTCTCTTTCCTAAACTCATTTACTTTGTTCGTAATTCTATTTAACTGCTAAAGTTTGAACTCGCTCAAAGTCTGTTGTTTTTCAGACTCTGTTTTAGAAGCAAAAAATTTCTACTGTTCTTTCGAAAAATTGTCTTCACACCTATTTACCCCCCTCTAGGTGTTCATACTAACATTCACACTTTACAATGTCGTGATTCATATAGGAATGGCCCATATTATTCATAACGAAGGAATTAGGTATGAACTGTACTAAAAAGTACTCATCCACATTCATTCCCAAGATCCTTAATTTTGCTATTAAGTTTGTCTTCTCAAGTACATACTGAATCATGGTATGTGAAACCATCACACATCATGGTGGTCAAGGTGATTATTAGTGTACCAGCAAATGACTTATTAACAATCTGAAAACGCTCTTTCAAAAATTTCATAAATTCCTAAGCACCATTAGTTTTAGGAAAAGTAGTCTTTAAGTTGTTTGTAACTGTTATTCGAATGAACATTAGACTTAATCTGTTCAATCTTTCCCAAACTTTATGGAAAAACTTTTCATCATAGCTATTCTCATTAGTAATAGTATATAGTTTCTCAACTTGAAGTGCTAAATCAAAATCAAAGACACCTAAGTGAAATTGGACTTGTTATTTCCAATTAGAGAAGTTCATTCCATTGAATAAAGTAACAGACGAAGCGTGTAAATGAAGAGAAACAGGTACCGATACTGTAAATATGCAAGAAAGTACTCATATATTAATATCTTGAGAATACCATATAATCATATTCAAATTAAACAATACATCTACATCATAATTCTCCTTTGGGTGACGCTATCATACACATACATTAAACCATAATAATGCTAATAACTTTTATACAATTTATCAATAGGTGCCTTCCATCAAAGTACTTTTTTATTTCGTAAGAGTCGCACCTCTTCAGAAGAGCGAAACCTCTCCATAAAATTATTTTTTTGCATACTTTTCATAGCCAATACGTTTTTACAATTTCTTTATTCATTGTTGTCACCGTATGATTAGATACTCCGATCATTTTCAGAGACCAGGATAGTAGGGAAACCCCGTGGAATCCAACCAACTGCCCCCAGTGATGAACGGATCGACAGTGAAGGCTTGAGCCTCAGAAGCCGAAATCACCCTGTAGCCCTTCCAGGTCACCCGGTTTGCAGTGTCCGCCCCATCCCCGGTGTTTGCATATTCCGCGTAATACAGGGTGTCGAGGGCGAAGTCGCCGTCCCACGGGTACCAGCCCGCAGGGTTGATAATGTCGCTTATCACGGTCTGCATTATCACGGTCCTCGAGTACATCTTCCATGGCCTCCCCAGGTAGGTTTCGAAGCTATCTTTCGCTTCCAGGAGATCTGATGTTGCGCCGATCCTGCACTTTTGGATCACTATACCTGTCGAACAAACAGATTGGTTTTGAAACGGCGAAGTTCCGAAACTATTGCCGACTGTGGAGGTTTTGGGGAAAACGTACCCGTGTTCTGGTTGGGGTCGTCGCGGCCCTGGGCGGTGACCATGTTGCGCTGGCCCGGGTTGGGGCGCCGCGCGTGGATGTCGCAGTCCTGGAGCACGGCGGCTGCGTTCCCGAAGATGAAGTCGACGGTGCCCGCAATGAAGCAGCCGAAGTAGAACTGGCGGAGGGAATGCACGTAGAGGGTGTCCTGGTAGGCCAGCATGCAACACCGGTAGAAGGCGGAGAAGTCGGCATTGACGCGGAGCGCCACCGCCTGGTGCTTCGACGGGCCGGCGGTGTTCTCGAAGGTTATGTCCCTGGCCAAGAACCCTTCCCCAACTACAGCTGCAAGCGCATCGGCACGTGCCCGTGATTAGACAGTAATTACGATAAGACTAGGGCAATGAGAATCCACATCCACAGTAATCAACCCGACAAAGCCCAAATCTTTTCCTAGCATGCCGCTTTCTTTTTTCTTACATAAAACGCTCCACAGTCAATCCCGTATAAAAGTTTCAGATCTAATCAAAGATCCGAAAGGGGACCGTTGTCGAGATCTTGGTAGTTTTCACTTTTTGTTTCCAGTTTTCTTTTTTTTTTTGGTAAAATATTTCCGGTTTTCTTTGTTTCTTTCTAATTTGGGAAATTTGGAAACGGCATCTGAGCTCTTTTTGGAGGTTTTTGCAGTATATATCTTTCATTTTTTTTTTTGCTTTTGTTTAATCAAGTGACATCTAGCCATCACAATTTGGAAAAAGTATAAAAAAAAGTTATAAATCTATTGCATTGATACTAATTCAATCATAAACTATTTAGTTACAGAAATATAGTCTTAATTTTTTTTTTTTTGTATTGGTATCAATTCGGTTCATCTGACCAATTTATGTTGCAAATTGTTGACATGGTGGTCCTACATAACAAGACTGGTGCTAACGTGGAATTTTTTTTATAATTTTTAATATTTTTCTCTTTTTTTCTCCATTCTTTTCTTTCTTTCTTTTTTTCACCCTTTGGCTAATAAGGTCGCCAGCCAACCATCATCGACCACAAGCTAGTTTGTGCGAGGGCCTCTGCGCCCACCTCGGCCACAAGCGAGGGCCACCACGCTCTCATCAGCCACAAGCAAGGGTGTCGGGCCCCCAAACTGGCAAGGACATCGCGAGTCTTACTGGCCACGGGCAAGGACCTCCATGCCCTCACCAGCCATGAGGGAGGACCTTTGCGCCCTCACTCGTCACGGCGCAAAGGCCCTCACTTTGATCTGGGCAATGCCCTCGCCTGCCACAAGCGAGGACCTCTGCGCCCTCATCGACCAACAGGCGAGGGTTTCGGCCCTTGCTTGGAACTAGGTGAGGGCCAATGCCCTAGCCCATGGCCAGTGACTTTGCTGGCCAACAACAATGTACAAAAAAGAAAGAAAATAAAAGAGAAAAAATAATTAAAAAATTCTGAAAAATATTTAAAAATTATAAAATTTGTCAACATTAATGCCAGTCATACCATATAGGATTGCTAACATCCACTTCAATAATTTCTAGTCTAAATTGTCTGGATGGACTAAATTAATACTAGTGCAAAAATGTTTAGAACTATATTAATCCAATTGAAGGTTTTAAGACTGAATTTATACCAATATAATATATTTAGGACTTTTTTTTGAGAATTTTGCAAAGAAGAGACAACATGGCACTGTCAAATTCCCTAGAAACGACAACTATGTAACGAGCAGAAGAAAAACGGGAGGGGACGCGCTTACCAACAGTTGCGGAGTTGAATGTGGTGCTGCCGTCCACAACGTTCCTGCTCCCGGTGATTATGGTGGTGGTCCTCCCGTCTCCCACGAACATCAGGTTGGTTTTCCTACTCGTGACCTCCACGTTTTCCCTGTATACCCCTGCCTTTATCTTTATAACGTACCTCCTCTCGCTCCTCTCCGGTGCCGCCTCCACCGCCTCCGACACTGTCCGGTAGTCACCACTCCCGTCCTCCGCCACTGTCACGTCTGGCGTCACCGTGGTCGATTGGAGCAGCCGCCTGTCCCCCGCCGACAGCCACTCCGGCCACTGTACCGGTTCCTGCCCCTCCTCCTTTATCTCCTCCTTCAAGTGCCTGTTCGAGGAGGGGAGCCGCTTGTTCGCCACATCGGCGTCGGTGATGTTCTTGACCATGGCCAGCGCATGGCTGCACAAGTGGAAGACGTGCGTCTGGCCGCCCAACAGGGCCTCTCTGACCTGCGAGCGAAGAACGAGGGTTAATGGTACCAATGTGATGTCCCCAAATTTATATTTGGTCAACCATCTCACCTTCTTGTCGGCGGAATTGTGCGAGAAGCCGTCGAGGCACGACTCCTGGTTCGTCATGGCGGCGCTGAGCTGCGTCTTCATGTCTTCAGCGAGCTCCGACACCGACTTGTTGCCCCCGTTCGGGTACGCCAGTAGATCCGCCAGGGTCTCGCGGACCTCATCGAGGGTCTCGTCCACCATCTCCAGGCAGTCGTGGAGCGCCGCCCTCTCCCTCACCGTCAGCCCACGCCGCGTCGCAGCCACCTTCTTGATGGTGAAGTAGTTGTGCTGGACGGAGGCGATGGTCAGGTTCAGGGCCAGCGCGATGACGTCCTTGGGGGTCTTCATGGCGTCGGAGGTCAAAGACGGCGAGGAGGTGAGCTGAGAGAGGCAGAGGTCGGGGTACAGGGTGGAGCTGCAGGAGGACTTGATGAGGGACCGAGCTTCCTGGTGGCGGTTGTCATCGATGGCGAGAGCAAGGAGGAAGAAGGATGCAAAGATGGCAAAGAAGAGCTTTCGCTTCATGTTCTTGGCGTGGGTGTTTTCAGGCATTGTCGGCCCCAATGCTGAAGAATGTCGAGAGAGTTCAGGCAGCCGATGGACATGGCGAGGCCAAGCTTGGAGATTTATGGAAGGACTCTTGGCCCTTGGGAGAGAAGAAGGGCCAAAATAGGGGACCACCACGTGTGGGATAGCGAAGTGGCGAACGGGTCAGGCTCATGACAGTGCTCAGAAGACAGATGAATACGCAGAGTAGCTAATAAATCTGTCGCTTAGCTCGGTTCTGAGTAAGCTCGACGAGGTGTTTCCGGAGTGTGAGGTCTCATTTAGCGTCACATACGCACCACGTTGATTACATGGAACTTTCTTGAGCTTGGTCTGGACAGCACGTTTGCAATGCATCCTAAAAACTAGAACGGGACGTTTCCACCGACGGCGGAAAAGATAAGAAGACAGAAGGGCCTCTTCGTCGCCGGACCTGGGTGAGTTATTGCAGTTAGATCGATGATGGGTGGGGGTCTCTTTCGTAAACCACGCACTCAAATTTCATTCTGAAGGCTGGTCCACTGCATCGTCGGTCCGAGCATTACAATCGCAAGGGGAAGAGAGAAGTGAAAAGGTCTGTCATCGGACACCGCGAAGCTGAGCTCGCCCAGCCCTCCGGCAAGGTCACCGGCTAGAAGAGGAAGAAGAACAAAAGAAAAAGAAGAAAATTGCTTGAATTTTGAATTGTCCTCGCGAATAAATAAATAACTTTTTTTCTAGTTCTTCATTCTATTCCAAATCTATTCATAAGAATAGGAAAATTAGCTAATCAAATAGATATATGTCCTTTTTTTGTCCTAGAAACAAAAAAAAATAGAAATGGACGTCCTTACATGACGGCACCGTTTTGATAAGTAACGGTGCAACCTAAGCCATCCATTTTATCTTGTTTACTATGGGCAATCGGAGCAGAAAATCATGGTTTTGCATTTGCATAAGAAACAAATCTAATGACATTATTCAAGAAAAGGAAATCCAAGAGTTAATTGACTACAAATTTTAGATGGCAGGATATTTTTCGAAATAAAATAAATTATATTTAAAAGTTTATAAATGAAGAATACTAAATACCCAATGCGCACATAACATTGGACTTTCAATTTTTTTTGAAGTTTATTTCTTTTACCAACGGTTAGCCATGGACTTGATTATTTCTCTAGGGTCACTTCATTACAATTTACCCCAATATAGTTGTCATGGAATATTTGTATCATTGAAAACTTGGAGAAATTAATGATAAAAATACACCATAAATATATGTGGAAAAGGAAAAATATTTTAAGATTTGAGCTTGTAGCCAGGCCTGCTTAATTTGAGCTTGCAACTACCATGGGTTCAAGTGGTGAAGCTCGCAACAATCATGTCCTATAGATCTTTTCAAGTCACGAAGCTTGAGCCCATGATTGCTCGATTTGAGGTTTTGATCATGGTCACTCAATTAGTGATTGTGTGAATAATTACAAATCATAAATTTTGCATTGATATAGGCATTTTACTGGTTTTATTCACTTTGATCACTTTCCTAAATTTATTTTTATCATATAAGGAATCTCACCATCATTTCATTGAGGAATATTTTCCTTCCTAATTTTCGAAGGAAATGGGCTAAGCAATTTAACCGATATCTTTGGGAAATCACTTGGCAAGGAAGGCACCATCTCTTTTTTAAGAGGGACGGTGCCGATACCCAAGCATTTCTCAACAAAAATAGCTAAGAAGTTATCGGTTACCAAACATCATATTTAACATGTATTTTTGGATGACGTTTTAAAAGTGGAAAAAGTGTACTCTTCAAACATCATATTCATATGAAGATTATCATAAGAAGCCATGCTGCTGCCGCACTATTGTCCCCGATAATAAAGTCTGGAGTTCATTAAAGACAAAAATTTAACATGACAACTGATTAACTTAATTGAAACCCTGACAAGCCAAGAGGGAAGAAAATAAAGAATAAGAAGAAGAAAATATTTGTTTTCCTTCTTTTGACTGCAAAACGCCGACAGCATTTTTATCAAGAATTAGTCACAGGCACGGGTCGCTTCGGTCTTAGTTTCTGGTCGCAAAGCATGTCGAGCGCGGGTCACATGGTCAGGATTATTGGGTCGAAGTTTGTAGTTTTCTCTATTTGCAATTGAAATTCGAGGGATTTAATCCACTCCTGTTCTCCAGATAGGGTTTGGAAGGAATCTAGTGATTGGGCTTGCAGCATGATTAGACTGCCTTCATAGCATTTTTGGAAAATATTTTCTCGAAAGCCATTTTCCAAGAAAATATTTTCTAAAAATCATATTTTTCGGTATTCAGTTGAAACCTGAAAGTGAGCTAGAAAATATTTTTCACTATTGGGTATGGAATAATTTTTTAATTGATTTCTTTTTCTTTTTCATCAGCTGGTCGCCAGCCTCGTCGCATGCCAGTGAGGCCAAGCTCGCTTGAGCCCCACCAAATCTAGCCACATGGGCGAGGCTTGAGCCTTGCCTGAGGTTGCTAAAGCCTCGCAAACATTTAGTGACCTTAGGTGAGACTCAAGCCTTGCTCAAGTGGTCGAATCTGGCGAGGCCTGAGCTAGCTTGAGATCGATCATGCGAGCTGGGGCCTCGCTAGATCCAACCACCTAGTTGAGGCTCGAGCCTCACCCGAGGTCGCCATACGTCAGCAAGGCTCGAGCCTCACCCGTGGTCACCACACGTCAGTGCGGCTCTAGCAACCTCTGGCAAGGCTTGAGCCTCATCCAAGTAGTCAGATCTAGTAGGGCTCGAGCTCAACCTCGCCACAAGTTAATAGGGCTCTAGCTCACCCGGGGCTGGTTGTCAGCCAATGAAGAAGAAAAAGAAAAGGAAAAAAAGAAAATAATTAAAAAATCGATTTTTAAAAATTAAAAAAATAAAAGGAAAAGGTATTTGATTAGAAAAAATTGAGGTGAAAGGAGGTATAAAAAGGGTTAATATCCTAACAAGCCCAAAATTGGTATAGTTGTGATAAATTTATTCAAAAATAATTTTTTTACCACTAAAAACCCAAAATGAATACATCTTTGATAAATTTATCTCAAACCGATACACTTACAACAAATTTACTTTTTGTTAGTTTCCGTCAAATTATTAAATTGGATGACATGTAATAGTTGATTAGTGTACCGGTTTGGGATTTTACTCTTAATTTATCACAGTTATACAATTTTTGTGGTTTTTTATGGTATCAACAATTTAATGGAGGGTATATATGTCACAAATGTACTTGTTTTGGATTTTTACTGTTGAACAAATTAGTTTAGGGTAAATTTGTTATAAGTATACTAGATTGGAGTTTTTTGTTGTCATTTAGAGTAAATTTGTCATAAGCGTACCAATTTGAGGTTTTTCATAGTCAAAAAATTAGTTTTGGGAATTTATTACATGTGTACTAATTTGAGATTTTTCAAAATATTAACTCTATGGAAAATGCTTTCCTCTTTCTTAAAAGTGGAAAATATTTTCCCAATATCTTTGAAGAATTTTTCCCTTCGTAGAAAACATTTGCCCCAACCAATTCATTTTTTGTAAAATCAATATAAAAAAATTCGGAAAACATTTCATGGAAATTATTTTTTGTGAAACGAACAGAGCCTTATTTTAGTCTTCATGAAATATACATTTACATTAAGTAAGAACACATCTGGTCATACTTTAATCTTGTGCATGTGTTTGGAGTCGGAAAATATCTAGTGGTTTGCAAGCATCATGCATGTTGGGAGTTGACATGACCCGCATCTATGCACTCTGAGCTAATTATAAATTGACACATATATGTTGACATGAAAGTAGATAAATAGAATAAATTGAAAATCCTTGTCCACCTCTCTCTTTGGCCTCGTTTGGTTCAGCTTTCCCAAGGGACTTTAGGGGCCCAAAACCCCTTGGGGAAAATATTTTGTGTTTGGCAAACAAGTTTGAAAGTTCATTGGCCAAATATCAACATTCCCAATACTAAAAGCCCAATGCACCTCAATACTTCCTTTGAGCATCGGGCATTTTGGAAATGCAAGTTGTCACTGTTCATCTTCCCCATTCGTCTTTGTCTTTCCCGCCTGAGAGTCGGGCTTCTCCGACAGCCGCCACCGCCGCCTGGGGGTCGTGTGTCCCCGGTGACCACCGCCTGGGGTGGCGTGACCCACGACCCAGGCGACGCCGCTTGAGGTCGCGACCTGAGGCCGCTAGATTTGGCCGTTCGGCGGCCAAATCTAGCGGTCTTAAGGCCAGATCTAGTGGTCCGGCAGTTGGCCGGCGGTTAGCCGGCTGCCGGATTTGATTTTCAGTTAAAAAAAAATAGCAAAAGCCAATTATAAGTATGAGTTTTGCCAAATAATGTTTATGCTAAAATTTCTTTTCAATGCTATTTCATATTAAATTTACCAAATAATGTAGCATTTCGAAAAATCTCTTTATCTCAAAGATATTTGCATTTTTCCAAAGTCATTTCCACCAACCGCAGCCACTTGAGTCCGATCTCTGCGCCTCCCCTCGCTGTCACCACCGGCAAAGGTTCTGCCACCATGTCCAAGTCAACCAGTGCCGGACGTCCAAGCCCTGCCACCCTCTCTGTCGTCTTTGTGGCCGGCTCCGTCTTCTCACAAAACTACGCCTCCAAATTTGAATTATGGCGAAGCACCGCTTCAAATCTGGCACCAAATATGTCGGCCGCATTGCGGCCATGGACGAAGCTCAAATGTCAAGAAGAAAAATAGAGGAAGTACAGTCATGCGAAAGACTGACGATACCTGGAGGTGCGACGACAAAGGCAAATGGAGAGAACTCTCCGGATCTAATTTGCGATTGGGATGGAAAGATTGCCTCATCCATGGCTGCCGGGGACGAGCTTAACAACCTTGCCGCTATGCGCGATGGCCATAAATGGCAGACCAAAAGAGCCAGCCAAAAAGAAGCCTGAACGCAGTGCCAATGGGCAGATCTAGAGAGCAAAGTAGATATAGGAGGAAGAAGAGAAAATTTGCATTTTTTATTCCAACTCAACAAATGAGAGTCAACTTATAACTGGACACGAGTAAAAAACGTAGGCCACATCGACACCGCGCTTTGTAAACACTAAATATTTTCTCATAGGGAAGTTCAAAGACAACATATGAAATAGAGTCCTGCAGAAGTGACAATCTTAGCATAAAGGCATGGTAAGAGCCAACTAATCAAGAATTGAATGCAGCAATTATAGGTGAACAAATTGTAACCCAGACTGGAATTTGATTGGAATATCATGATAATTCTCATTCGGGAATAACTGCGCAGCCCCCTACACTGACCAAAAACTAAACTAAAATCGATTTCTACAAATTGTAAAGTATACTCTATAGGCCTTCGGATAGTCAAGTTGATAACTCTATTTTAGATAGAGTATTTTTATTAATTTAAACTTGATATTTGCTAAGTTTTGATGAATTTTCGATTAATTTATTTGCTACTCATGTAATTTTATTGAATTTTGTAGGAAATATGACTTTTGGATTCATAAGGGACCATGCATACCATTTGCATAACATGCCAGGACCATATGCGTAATTTTACCATGTGTTTGTGCTGGATTTGCAAATCGGTCCTTGCACCTTAGCATCTTCCTGAATATTTCAGTATCTTCCATAATATTTTGTCTTGAAGATAAAGCCACAAGAAATTTGGAGGATTTATTGAGGCTAGGTTCAAAGAAAATCAAGAATAGGAATGTTAAGAAAAAAAATTCCTAATTTTGCAAAGAGTCCTATTCAAGACCTAATGGGGGCTGACCTAGGGCAGATTTTTGGAAGTTATATAAACCCCTCTTATACCGCATATTTCATATCTGGAGGACCCTTGGAGCCGCCACCTCTGAGAGAGATTTTAGGTTTTCTTAATTAGCTTTTATGCTTCTATTTTATTAGTGGAGTTGGTGCATGTCAAGAAGAAAAGGAAGAGACAAACTTGAATCTCTTCGTGACCCAAATTGGTGAATTTATTTTAATTTAGCATTATGTTCTCTTTAATGTTTGTTGTTAGTTTAGCGTTAAATATGTTCTAAATTTCTTTTATTAGAGCTATAATGGATCTTAACCTTGATTGATTGATTTTCAAGACTTGTTCATGTAATATAATTGTTTTGATTTTGGCATTCTCTATCATGATCTTAATACTTTTAGAAGTTTGGCCAACTTTTAAATGATTTTCGATGTGTGCATTATACCGAGTGGAGATTGCATGCATGAGCACTAGTAATATTGAACCATAGATTAAATATAGGTTAAGGTACACTGTTGACACCTAATTTTGGAAAAATAAAATTGCATTTTGAACAAATAAAAGGAAAAAATGAAAAAAAATTGGAGGAAATTGATCTGATTGTTTATGCATGAAAAATTGGAATTCTTATGGATATTCGGATTTTGTTAAATGCAGCAACAATTTTGAAAACGGGTGAATAAAGGGCAAGGATTTTGATAAAATAGAAGTAATCAAAGCAAGATCGAATTGATTGCAAAATCACGTTCTGATTTGCAAATTATTGATTAATGTAATAGAAGATAGAAGTTCAAAATTTACCATAGAAAGCAACCGTCTGAAATCACTATAAAAAGAGCCATAATTTTCGTGAAAGGGGGAGCGAATTCGAGAGAAAATTCGTGCAAGAAAGAATTCGTGCCAAAATTTCGAAAAAAAAGCGTGAGAAGAGAAGAGAATTCGAAAAGGGAGATTTGAGAAAGGATAAAAAAAATTCGGAGCAAAAGAGGGAGTGGTCGAAGTCAGCAGGCTTCTGCTGAGACAAGACAAAACAGCAGAGAGAGAGAGAATACAGAGACACAGAGACGTCGTGTGAGGAGACAACAAAAAAAGGAAAAAAAAAAAAGGTGCAGCAACTGTTCATCTTCTTCGGAGGGGTTCCCCCCCGACCGCGCCGCCCCTTTCGCCTACCGAAAGCCGCCATTCTTCCTGCTCCGCCACTGCCGCCGCTCGCAGCCGGGCCTCCGCCGCGCCTCTGCCTCCCATCCTCGCGCCTGACGCCGCCACTCCAGCGCCACCCAACGCCGGCAGCAGAGCCGCAGAACCTCGCGAGCCTCCCTTCGCCGAGCCCCTGCCGCGTCTCTGCTCGCCTCCGCCTGACAACCAGCCTCGCGCCCACGCACTAGAGCCCCACTCACCCGCGCCGGCCTTCCGCCGGAGCCTCTCCCACCGATGACCCCTGCTGCCCGAGTCGACGCCCATCGCCGCGCCTCTGCACCTGCGACCCGCCACTGCCGCTCCGCCGGACTCGCCCGCGTCTGCAGCTCCGTCGCCGCACCTCCGACGCCCGCTGCTGCTCCCCCGCGCTCGCGTTCGCCTCCTGTGCCTGTACCGCGCCTGCGCTACAACTTCCCTGGAGCCTGACCCGAGCCGGATCGCAGCCCTTCCGCTCCGACGACGCTACTGTTGTCCCTGTCTTGTTTCTGCTTGCAGCTTTCCGCCGGTGCTACTCTGGCCAGCAACCTGCCAGCGACCCGACGCCTCCGCCCGAGCCCGAGACGAGCTGTTCCGCCCTCTGCCCGAGCCCGAGACGAGCTGCTCCGCTCTCTGCCCGAGCCCGAACGAGGCTGCCCGCTGCTGCTCCTCGCGACGCCACCGCTCGCCGTCGATCCGCCTATTGCCGGTCTCTGCCGGAGCTCTGAACGCCGGCGACCCAACCCCCGGTGATCCACGGAAGCTGCTCAACCGTGAGTGAAGAAAGCAAGGAAAAGAAAAAACAAAAAGGAAAAACATTAGGTAGTTTTCTTATTTATTTAATTTATTTTATTCTTTTATTCTTTTATTCTATTTTACTTTATTTGCTTTTTTAGTATAAGTATTCCTTGATGCAAATGATGAATTGTCCGACATGAAATAGCCTGTGAAATTTATGATTGTGAGTCCGATTTTCGCGCCCAAAATTCGACTTGCAATTACTTTAAAAAATCGTTAATCCAATCTCCCGCTCGAGATTCGATTCGTGATTTGTGTGAAATTGGCCAATCCGATCTCATGCGCGAAATATGGTTCGTCAATTTGGGTATCAATTTTGTTTGATTTGTCTTTGTCGTGTCACTTAAGTTAATTTTCTTTAAAAAAAAAAAAAAAAAAAAAAAATGTAGGCTAGAATTAGGTTTATTTCTTATTTTAGAGTTTGCATGTTTAAAGTAGAAATTTTATTCTGAATTTTATAATAAAAAAAAAAATCAAACCCTTTAATTTAGGTTGCTAGTCTTCTTAACTTGAATTACATGTTTAATTATTTGACTTTTTTAATGTCGAAATAAAAAAAAAAACAACAACAAAAATCATCATGCATATATGTCATGTAGAATTAGGGTATATTTTGTATGTCATTGCATATTAGGGTAAAATTGCACTTAGTTTAGTTTTAAATAATGTTTTTCTTAATTTATTATAAGGTTAGGTATTTTCTTAAATAGATTGCATTTTAGGATTATTTAGGTTAAGATGATGTTTTAGTTTAAATTAGGATTTGGCTCAACCTAATTCCTAATATAAATTAAATAGGATCTTAATCCAATTACATAATTCTCACATTTCACCAATTTTCGAATTTCATGAAAAATACAAAAAATGTCATAGGTTAAATTAGTTGTATTATTTAGGATAAAATGCATTCTTTTAGGAAAAATAAAAAATGTCATATGCACGTCATTAGGGCTAGATTCACTAAGATGCATGTCATTTAGTATTTTTGTTAGGCCCATTTAATCAGAAATTACATGTCGTTAGAATTACGTCATTTAGTTAATATCGCATTGTATATTACATGATTTTCATCAATTAAGTGAAAACAAAAAAAAGAAATTGCGTATTAATTAGAAAACATATCTAGGGTTGTTGATGTGGTTTTTAATTTAACATTGCAGATGCTTTCGTTGCTTTGAGGTAGGTTTTTGCAATTTATTGTTTATCTGGATGTTAAATTGGTGGATTGCACATCTGTATGATCACCTCACATGTTGAGAAATAGATTGACTGTAAATTTTTTTTTTGAAAATTAAAAAGAAGTGGTACCGAAAGGACATTAGAGAAATCTAGTGTAACCAAATCCCCGTACCCATAGTCTCTGCTTCGTAAGAGTAAAGTGAAACTTCCGTTACTTTACTTGGGTTTCTAATCGACCTACCAAAAAATAGATTAGTGGCGACTTCTAATTGAAAATCAATCGCATGTTAAGAACTTGAACCTAAGTCGTGAATTTGTATGGGCTTGGGAGAGCCCGAGTTAAGTCTAGGCTTAACAAGGTTTACATCCGAAAAATTGGTCGCGACATACACTAAGTTGTTTATGTGGTTGTGGTAGTAGATCTAAATTAGGACTATTTAGATTGAACCCGGGAATTTCCACAAGAACTTATTATTTTAGGTAGTTTAAATTCCTAAGGTTAGTATGAGTTAACATACCTAATTAGGGATTATTAGACCGAGGTTGGCTTGTAATCTAACTTAGGGAAATTTCATCAACACAATTGGGAATTAATTTGTTGCATGACAAGTTAAGATAATTGATTATGAATGGTTAAGTGAAGTTGAATACTCTAACGCTTTGTGATCTTGGTTAAAATCTTGAATTTGCCTTGTTAATTTTTAGTTTGATTTAGATGAGGTTCACTTTGCAATTTTAGTTAGCTTTTAAATCCTTTAAGTTTTGGCTCTTTTATATTTCAGTTCTTCAATTGGTTTAGTTCAATTTTCACTTGCTTTTTCAACTCGGTTAGCTAGATTTTTGAATTGATCACCTTCAGTAAGTAATTGGATAAATAGAAACAATCCTAACGAGAACAATACTCACTCATCACTTTATTACATGTAGATATTGTGTACTTACAATTCACCTTACACAAGTCTACACGCTAGTATCCCTAGATTACAATACCTAAGTATTCACTTTGATAGTAGCAATTAAAGATGAAAATAGTACTAGATTTTCTATGAATTCACCAATATGCTTTGAAAAGTTAACATCAATGACTAATACCTTAGGTTATCAGACCATGTCAATCATATAGTTTTTCACAAACACTTTACCATTTAATTCCGACTTTCGGCACTTATTCACACTTCAATGGCTTTATAAATTTATTTAAGATGTGCACAATACTCTAATTGGGGGTATGCAAAAGAACTAGAAACCGCCCAAAATCGAATCGGATACAGCAGTTTCCATGGTCACTAGTTCGGCTTCCAATTCTAATTTATTAGAATCGATGAATACCAGTTTGGTTTCTAGTTCTAGGGGTGAAATCGTCTGCCCACCCATTTAGACTGAACCAGTACATATATATTTAAAAATTTTAAGTTTTAATTTATATATAGTTTCTCTCCATCTCTCGCGTCACTTGTCTCGTGGCCTCGCCTCCCTGTCTCACTCTCACTCTCAGTCGTCTCCAGCCTTCGACCTCGTCACTTTCTCTCAAGTCTCACCTCTCTTTTGAAATGGGGACATTTTGACTAGTTCCAATTTTTCGGAACCGATTCTTAGTAGACAATTCTCGATTTCAGAGTGGGAACTACCCACCTTCAAACCAATTGCCCCAAACTCTAACAGCATGTCTTATTGATAAAGGAGGAGAGAAGTTTGACCAAAAAAAGAAAAAAAGGAGGAGAGGAGGGGAGGACATATGCAACTCATTTGTAACATGCATTTTCTTTTCTTTTTTAAGACGTATGAAGCAAAGTGAGAGGGATGATTCAAACTCAAGACTTTATAGTATTTCATGAAACATTCATGAAGCATTACAGATATTTAGGAAAAGTACAAAAAAATTCCTAGACTTATTGCATTTGTATCAATTCAATTCTAAGCCTTTTAATTTGACCAATTTAATTCTAAGCTTTTTCATATTGGTATCGATTTAGTGCATCCAGTCAATTTTGGCTAGTTGGCACTGACGTGGACGTCGACCCGTAGTCGAACGATGACATGGCAATTTTATAGTAATTTTTTAATTTTTTATTATTTTTTTCTTTTTCCTTTTCTTTTCCTTTTCTTTTCCTTCTTCTTCCTCCTTAGACTTTCCTCACAATGGCCGATGAGCCTTCGGCGAGGGTCGTGGCCATCACCCAACCTCGTCCAAGGGCCATGGGCCACAGGCGAAGGCAGCTTCATCTAGATTTGGGTGAAGCTGCCTCACTTGCAACCCTAGGCGAGGTCTGGCAAGGGCTGCGACCCTCGCCAACGGCCGGTGAGGGCTTCGCGGCTCTCACCCAGTGGCCGGCGAGCCTAACTACTGGAGGCTCGCTGGCCACCGCTAGAAAATCCAAGGAGGAGGAAGAAGAAAGAAAAGAAAAAAAATTAATAAAAAAGTCCAACAAATTATTTTAAAATTTCTAGTCAGCGTCAGGCCACTAACCGACATCCATATCAGCGCCAACCAGCCAAAATTGACCTGATGGACTGAATCTATACTAATATAAAAATGTTTAGGACTAAATTAGTATAATTGAAAGGTTTAGAACTGAATTGGTACCAATGTAATAGATTTAAAACTTTTTTGATACTTTTCCCTAGATATTTTGAAGTCACTTGATTTCTCATAACGTGAAACTTAACAGAAGACGCTATTGAAGTTCTCTTTCACTTTTTTTTTTTTAATATCAGAATAAAGCATATAATTGAAGCACCATATAAAAAGAATGCAATACGCCAATTAAATTTACCTAAGACCAACCATTCTATTTGAATCAAAATTTGGCCAGGTCGTTGATATTAATAGTTACGTGACCAGAATTCACATTATTTATTAAGCACGTGAGCCATTGTCAACCATCATAAGAATTGATATCAACATCAATGCACGTCGGTGATCTTTATTAATCAGTTGTCTATATGATAATGGATGGTTAGTAGTAGTCAACAAGGGTATCAATTAATAAAAATAACAAATTACCAATTGAGACATCAGGAGTAAGTTGGGCGCATACAGGAGATCAACATGTAGTTATGGATTTGAAGTCACCAGAGAATGAAACAATGGGAGTCGTGGAGCACTAGAACACAATTTTAAAAAAACAACCACTTGGAGACAAGATCGTGACATTATGAGAGTATGGTTACAAGATTTTCAAAGATAGGAAACATGGCTACAGCTATAGGAGAATTGCTTGAAGACTATCATGGCACAACGAATATAAATAATACCATCGTTTGTCCATTGGATTGCCCCGCATGCACAAATAAACATGTTATTCTCTAGTTGTCTTTAATATTCCGCACTTTACAATCCCACATTTTAGTTTCTAGATTTGTGTTATCAATGAGATTCTGGCATTTTCCTTAATTTTTAGATCTATGTCATCAATTAAATTCTGTATATATCTATATCTTGAGTATTGTATCGTTCATTAAATTCTGACTTAGTATGTTTGCAATATGGAAATGCGTTAAGAAAAAAAATAAATCAAAAAAAAAAATGAAGGACCGGCCACGTGAAGTCATGAAGGAAGGATGCCTTGGGACCATGCATGCAAGAAACGACAAAAGACCGAGTCGAAGAAGTGTGCCATCGCTTTCTCCATCGAAAAACAACCAGCTCCCTCACAGGCACTTTAATGCCCTTCATGTTCTGGAGAAATTACATGGGTATGCCCCTATTGACAGTCGGCTCCCTTTTCTGCCCGAACGATTCGGAATCCCTGTCGCTCGCTCTCATCATTTCATTTCGCGTCCGTCAACGATCCTTACGAACATATATATATAGCCGTGTTCTTCCTCATGGACCTTCAAAACTAGTAGTCTCTTTATTCATCATCGTCTCCGAATGATTAGGTACAGTTTCTCATCCGACGCTCCGATTCATTTTCAGAGGCCGGGATAGTAGGGAAACCCCGTGGGTTTCAACCAGCTGCCCGCAACAATGAACCGATCGGCGGTGAAGGGTTGAGCCTCTGGAGCCGAGATCACCCTGTAGCCCTTCCAGGTGACCCGGTTCGCGGTGCTCGCCCCAGGCCCGGTGTTCGCGTGCTCCGCATAGTACAGGGTGTTGAGGGCGAAGGTGCCGTCCCACTCGTACCAGCCTGCGGGGTTGATCACGTCGCTTATCGCGGTCTGCATTATCACCGTCCTCGAGTACATCTTCCATGGCCTTCCCAGATAAGTTTGGAAGCTCCCTTTCACTGCCAAGAGATCTGATGTCGCGCCGATCCTGCACTTTTGGATCACTATACCTGTCGAACGAACGAACGGATCGGTTTTGAGACCGCGAAGTTCCGAGGCTATCGCTGGCGGTGGAGGTTCTGTGAAAAACGTACCTGTGTTCTGGTTGGGATCGTCGCGGCCCTGGGCGGTGACCATGTTGCGCTGGCCAGGGTTGGGGCGTCTCGCGTGGATGTCGCAGTCCTGGAGCACGGCGGCCGCGTTCCCGAAGATGAAGTCGACGGTGCCGGCGACGAGGCAGCCGACGTAGAACTGGCGGAGGGAGTGCACGTAGAGGGTGTCCTGGTAGGCCAGCATGTCGCACCGGTGGAAGGCGGAGAAGTCGGCCCCAACGCGGAGCGCCACCGCCTGGTGCTTCGACGGGCCCGCCGTGTTCTGGAAGGTTATGTCCCTGGCCAAGAACCCGTCCCCAACTACAGCTGTAAGCGCACGGCACGTGGACGGGGATTAGACACCAATCACGGTAAGACTCGATCAACCGCAGATCCAATCAAAGATCCGAAAGCGACCCGTTGTCGAGATCTTCGTAGTTTTCAAATGCCTTCCTTCTTGTTTTTAATCTTCTTTCATTCTTTCTAATTGGTGAAATTTGGAAACAGTATCTGAGATATTTTCGGAGGTTTCGCGGTGTATATCTTTCGTTTTTTCCTTTTTTGGCTTTGTTTAATCAAGTGAGATATAGCCATCGGAATTTTGCGAAGAAGAGACAACATGGCACTGTGGAATTTCCTAGAAACGACAACTATGGAAGGAGACAAGATAGATTATTTTCTCGATGGGGCATACCAACAGTTGCGGAGTTGAATGTGGTGCTGCCGTCCACAACGTTCCTGCTCCCGGTGATGATGGTGGTCTTCCTGTCGTCTCCCATGAACATGAGGTTGACTTTCTTCTTCGGGACCTCCACGTTTTCCCTGTATACCCCTGCCTTAATCTTTATTACGTACCTCCTCGCGCTCCCCTCCGGCGCCGCCGCCACCGCCGCCGACACAGTCCGGTAGTCCCCGGTCCCGTCCGCAGCCACCGTCACGTCCGGCGTCACAGTGGTCGATTGGAGCAGCCGCCTGTCCCCCGCTGACAGCCACTCCGGCCACCGTACCGGGTCCTCTTCCTCCTCCTTTATCTCCTCCTTCAAGCGCCTGTTGGAAGAGGAGGAAAGCCTCCGCTCGTTCGCCATGTCGGCGTCGGTCATGTTCTTGACCATGGCCAGCGCGTTGCTGCACAAGTGGAACACGTGCATCTGGCCGCCCAACAGGGCCTCTCTGACCTGCGAGCGAAGCAAGAGGTTTTATGGTACCAATGTGATGTCCCCAAATTTGTTTTTTGACTCCGATCTCACCTTCTTGTCGGCGGACTCGTGCGAGAAGCCGTCGAGGCACGACTCCTGGTTCGTCATAGCGGCGCTGAGCAGCGTCTTCATGTCTTCGGCGAGCTCCGACACCGACTTGTTGCCCCCGTTCGGGTACGCCAGCAGCTCCGCCAGGGTCTGGCGGACCTCGTCGAGGGTCTCGTCCACCATCTCCAGGCAGTCGTGGAGCGCCGTCCTCTCCCTCGCCGTCAGTCCCGGCCGCGCCGCCGCCACCTTCTTGATGGAAAAGTAGTTGTGCTGGACGTAGGCGATGGTCAGGTTCAGGGCCAGCGCGATGACGTCCTTGGGTGTCTTCACGGCGTTGGAGGCCAAAGACTGTGAGGAGGTGAGCTGAGAGAGGCAGAGGTCGGGGTACAGGGTGGAGCTGCAGGAGGACTTGATGAGGGACCGAGCTTCCCGGTGGTGGTCGTCGATGGCGGAGTTCCTTGGCGGGGCTCGGGAGGCGAGGCGACAGACAGCGGCGAGCGCTAGAGCAAGGACGAAGAAGGATGCGAAGAGGGCGAAGAAGAGCTTTCTCTTCTTGTTCTTGGCGCGGGCATTTTCAGAGGAGCTCGGCATCGTCGGGGCCGACGATGAAGAATGTAGAGAGAGATGAGAGAGCTCGGGCAGCCAATGGTTACGGCGAGGCCAAGCTTGTAGCTTTATGGGAGGACCTTGGGGAGAGAAGAAGGGTCAAAAACAGGGGACCCATCACGTGTGGCATAGCGAAATGGCGAACGGGTCAGACTCATGACAGTTCTCCGAGTATGTGAAGTGGCTAATCAATCACCCAGGAAAAACCAAACCCGTCCTCTCGTCATGGGAAGATCGACCTTTTGACGATCTGTCGTGCACGGCAGATCGTCTCGCTAATCTTGATGCGTAGGACTTTGCGTATGCTTGGTTCTGTGGAAGCTCGGCAAGTTGCTTCCTGAGTGAAGCCTCACGTTGATTTAGCCTCATATTCATACGTACCACGTTGCTAACATGGCAGTTTCAGAAGCCTAGTCTGTACAGCACGTATGCACATACATGCTAAAAACTGGACTAGGGGAGAGCATGATTCAACTGAAACCTAAGAACTGGACTGATGTGTACGCAAGGTCAATTTCATAATTTTTGGATTTCATACGACAAAAATATATTTGAAATATTTTGAGATTCAAAATCTATTTTTGGGTCCATTAGACCGACCTCTTCCTGTTCCTGTTTTTCATTTTCCACGGATTTTTCAATTCAGAATTCTAACATGTGTCCTAATGAAAGTGTAGAGTACATATCATATACGACATATTAAATTTTCATAATTTTTCTGTCTCATTTGGTTGGCAAAATATGTATTTTCTTACTCAATTGAGTTCCAGAAATCTATACTGTTTTGGGACCAATTTGCAAAAATTATTTAAAAATTGTTTCGCTGAATCAGACCTTGAGTCCTCCACAAAAAATGTCCCTTCGGTTCTATCTACCTCAGTTTCATAATTTTTTAAACCTATTTACCTATGCAATAGCTATCGCTTCTAAAGGTACACAAGACACCTTATAAGGCTATTTTAGGGCCTAAGATGCGAGGGTCTTTTGATGGTTCATCTAATATCAACACATGTGAGTTTATATTAGTCTAGTAGATAAAAATGATTCACGATTCATTAGATGCATGCTTGAGATCCTAAATAAGTGATGTTAACGTACTTTTAATTGAATTATAGAATTACTACATCATGCTGTAGATGTGTGAATGAGAATGTCATCGATCCTTAAGACGACAATGCACCAGGTTGTAGTAGGGATACCTAGAAAAGAAACTAAACTCCTCTAGATGCCTAGGAGATGTAACGTAGTTCCCCTAGATGTCCTCTTGATGCCAAATGGGTGTGAGATACCCAGGAATAATGGGGTTTCCCGGATAATGATGGCAACATGAATTTATATTGAATATGACTTTAGTATTTTTGAATTGAGCTACTAGTTATTTGTTAGGAAAAGTTAATACCTATATTGACTGTCACGTATTTTGAGAAGATTCTCAGGTAAGTTGATGTGTAAATGATTTACTTAACTTTCCATTGAGACTTTCTTTATCAATACGATAATTGATTCGTGTAATATAGACCAGTGAACCTGCTGCTTGCTGGGTTTAAACTTACTAGTTGTTGACTTCATCTTTTTACATCAATATAATGTCAATCCAACCTACCTCTCTTATGGTCCGTTACAGGGTGCAAATTGATTTCACGTGGGAGCAAGACGAGTCCGTGGACCTTGGCTTTCAGGATACTATTTTTTATCCATATCAAATCACGTATGGTCATGGATGTAGGGCCCCCAACGGGCCAAGTCACTCTTGGGATGTATGCCCGTGTCGACAGGTGCACGGTGGGTCCACTCCCACTATTCGCTGACAGACCAGGAGACAGAGGCAACCTCGCCACATGAATGGGAGGTAGGAGGGAAGCTGGTTTTTGGAGTTGGGAAGAACTTTGACGGAGTCAAGGGAGAAGGCTAGGCGACCACATATGCAGTTAGGTTGGGATGGAGTGACTGATTTGCAGCATAGTATAGTTAGTAGTGCTAACCTTTTAAAATTCCCCGGTATACCCGACCCGTCGCTTAACATACATATAAATAAGAAATGAAGTTGCCATGTTTGTAGAAGTCCATTTGCACCCCCGAGATTACTTCAATGCCCTCATTTGAATGGACCTATACTAAGAACCAAGGAAAATTGAGTCAGTTTTTCTATAGGTATGCATTTCCGCAATAGACGAACTTCTTGTTCAAGCCCCTCGGGAATAACCTTTTAATAGCAAACTATTTAGAATTTTAGTTCGAAGTATAGAGATACTCATGGATGTCAGGATGGTAACATTTCTAATTATCTCGTATACTTAAGAAAAAGTGAAACGAAAAAGATAACTGCGCTAGGAGTTCGACATTAGTTGTGACATGTTGGGGACATCATAATTTTGACATCATTTTTTGAAAATTTTAAAATAAACCTCATGCGTGTTGAAATCACGTGTCGAAATTCCAAACTCACATGTCAAAGAGTATCGAAAAAGTTGATTGGGTGTTGAATTTTCCAATATCTATTGATAGAGTGTCGAATATATATTAGAGTATTCGATATGACATGGAAAGTCTCATAAAGTGTCGGTGCTCGTACTCGACAACTGAATTATAAGACGTCAAGAGCGCCCCTGTCGCCGGGCCTGGGTGAATTATTGCAGTTAGATAGGTCGGGGTCACTGACTGCTGGCCCACCGCATTATCCATCCGAGCGTTAACATCCCATACAACCGCGAGGGGAAGAGAGACGTGAAAAAGGCTGTCATCGGACGCTTTTCATGTTATATCGATTATGCATCTTTCTGCACTTTTGCGTGTGGTTTTTACTAGGGTCTTGCGATGGACTCTGCATATATCGCAAGACTGCTCGAATTTGTGCCGGCAAGCCTCGAGAAGCACTGGATCTGGCCGGGTATCGCAATGCGTCGGCAAATTTATTTCTAAAACAAAAAAATAGTTTTGCAATAGAAATAAAATGGTCATCACACATGCTCTTAACTGAGAGAAACATTTGTGTTGATTTTCATGGATCAACGATAATGATTTTCTCTTCGTGCTACCTATTATTTATCTCAATCGATTGCGAAATGGTGTTCGGTAGAAAACCATTCCATCCGTGTTCTAAATAAAATCTAACTGCACATCGAATTACTAGATTTTTTTTTTTTAATTTTACAATAGATATCTTACACCAATCCAAGATAATCTTAGTCAACTTTTTTAGGTAAGACAGGGATACGACCAAAAAGGAAAACAGTAAGATATAGGGCCGCCGGCCCGGTAAAGGTCAGCAATTTATTGACACGAGAGCATCTCGGATATGTCCGAATCTTTATGGGAATTTGAGGATGGTCCATACATGATACGACATTAACTCATTACATGAATATCACCAGGCAGGATTGCCTGGAAAGGGCCCCTACCCAATTGAATTTTCCAAGTTTGGCCCCCCAATAAATATTGAAAAATTGCCCTCAAAACTTATCTTTTTCCTTTATTTTATCTGTGGCCCACCTTACGAGTAAATGATTGAATGTCTTCGAAACGATAAGACGGTTCAAAAGTCAAGAAGATCTTGCATTCTAAATTCGAAAAAAAATTAATTTAATTCGAAAAAGTTATCAAAAAAATCTTAAATTTATCATATAGTAATTAATTTAATCATAATTTTTTTAAATTTTTTCAATTCAATTATAAACATTTTAATACCTTACATTCAATTATAAACATTTCAATTGTATTAATGTAATCTTGAACTTTTTAAAAAATTTCCAATTTAGTCATAAACATTGCTCACATCCCTCCACCAAGCACCAAAGAGAGCCCTACCGGCTCAACAAAGAAGAAAAGAATTGAAAAATAAAAAATGATTTTTTAAAATTATAAAAAAAAAATTAGTAACGTTTGCAGAGACAACATCACGAACAGCCAGCACCAACTCGACAGCTACATTAACGACAAAAATAATGTTGACAATTCATTAAAAGATTTAAAACTATATCAATACATTTAAAAAATTTAATACTGAATTAGCAAGATTAAAAGATTTAGAACTAAAATAGCCATTTCTTTAACTAAGAATTTTTTGGACACTTTTTCCCTCTGAATTCATGATGTAGAGATGTTATACTCTGCAAGTTCATTTCGCTCGCACCATCCATCCACCTCAAGAAACCAGAGGTCTCACCAGATTTATGCACTGCTCTCTGGTGAGTTTTTTGAGTTTCGAGTAACAAAAGGGTCGTGTTATATATACTTTCTTTAACGTTGCATTTAGACCTACCAAAAGCAAAAAATATCAAAGTTGATGATGAGTTCCTAGTCACAGCCGCGTCCTCACGAGGTACCGACCCCCGCGTAGTTACATACGGACACGACTTATTGATCCCTTTCAAGACATAAGAACGCTTAGGCTAAAAGAATGAGCTGATGGCGAGGTGACCTTCGTCGGCATCAAGCACCGTGAAGCTCCAGGCACAGGATACTTGTTCGCGATGATGGTTCTTGATCAAGTCGAGGTGTACCCGCAAGCCCCTCGTCGCTCTGTCGCGAAAACTAAGCAGCAACCAGAGATACCAATCGTTGCTCGACTTCTTCCCAGTTGTGGACTTTCGTGACAAGGGGATGTTTATCGATTGACTCTGTCTTGCACCATGGATAGGAATTCTCGTAATCGAAGAGGAGAACATTGATTCCAACATCGGCGCACTCGATAGCATATCTTGGATTATCGTCGATCAGAACCTTAGCTCCCAAGGACCTGCCAAAGTGGTTTCATAAGTTGAAACTAAGCCAATTGTTCCTCGGCGTTCGTTTTCAGCTGAAGCAATATACGACTTTATGCTATACAAAGGACACAAGTAAAGAAGAATCAAGTATTCCTAAGGCTGCCTATTTTTTAGATAAGCCCTTCTCTACCCAAAGCTTATTTATCCTAACATTTGAGACAACTATATAGGGAAAAAATCATGTGTGGCACAATGGAATGATGGGTGCACAAGAGTGTCGTTTTCACCCCGAGTGACAGCTCCATTTCTTCCCCATGATATACAAATAACCAACTACCCAACTAACGAAAGTCATGAGACAGGTTTCTAAAGCTCAAATGCATACCTGCATATTTCTGATTTAGGCCTAGATTCCCCATTTAGTGCAAAGTGATTCCCAAAGTGAATCTCGTCAAACAATCCAGGATAGTGCTTCTCAATCCACTCTATTGTGTGGTCCTTGATTGCATTCTGCCTCGACCTTTACAAGAACAAAAGAAAATTCAAGATCATTTAATTCTTAGATTTTCTTAAAGGTGAAAAGAATGAGTTTGAGCTAGCATACGTGACCACTGAGAGTTTACACAGCCTTGCTAATTTGTATAGTGCCCTCTGAGCACCTGGCAATGGGTGAATCCCCTTCTTGAAATACTGTGTCTTAAAGAACTCATGAACACGCAGATCAGCTGTCACAGCAAGGGTAGCTCTTAAACATTGCATTGTCATGGACAAAAATTAATGCAGTTAAGAAACTCAAATGCACTAACATAGAAAACTGGAGGGAACCATTAAGCTCCATCAAAATTCTTGGGAAACTAGACTAACTTTGAAAATTCTGACGCCATGGTTAAAGCATATAATACTTCTTTAGGGAACCTCTCATTTGTCGATTTTTAGCTTTTGTAATAAGTTCTTTAGCTGAACATGTGTAAGAATGATCAAGCAGCCCACTTTGTGAAAAGACAGAAAGAATCAGGATAGAAAGCCAATCACAGACACAAGTTCTTAACTGGCCCTTTTACAATTGCATACGAGGACTACCACCAAAAAAAGCTTTCCCGGTGTGCAAGGTATGCGAAAATAATGGATAGAAACAGTAGCAGCGTAGTACCTTCATTGCGAGAACACCCCCAAATCTGCCACAGAAAGATGAGGGTACATTAGAGAAGATTGCATGCTCACCAGTGTATGTATGCATTAACTACATATATTATTATTTGAGACAGATTACAGCACCAGAAGAAGGTCATTCTCACCAATAGTGGCAACAAGAAAGCATCTTAAGATAATGTAAACAAGATGTCAAAATTCAAGAATACATCAATATTATAGCAAAACTACACAAAAATCAGCAAATGAGCGAAGACTCTGTCTGTTCCCAGGGATCCAAGTGCAGCTATATGCATAAACAATGTCGAGATCATGATACCAAGAGAATGATAAATACATTTTATCAGGTAAGTTCCAACAAAGAAGAGCAACTGAAACGCAACCAGGAATGTACTCAGACTGCTGCTAGCATGGCACCAAACCATATATCAGATCAAGCAATTGCTTCTGCATTGCAGCATAAAATTGTAAACCAATCCAATCAGCACTCTCTGGCCTGCCAGTTCACTTTGATTTAAAGCTTAATGCTGATTGAGGGAAACAAGCCCATCCAATACTATGGTTAAACAATACTAAAGATTGCTCGTTTCAATGACTAGGTCCCCATAAACAAAGAGGAAATAGATCTGACAGAGCACCTTAACTCTAGTAACAAGATAATAGATATCAACCAATCAATTATGACCCTATTCAAGTTGTATCGTCCTGATTTATTTACTCGACTTATGATCCAATTGAAGTGCTTCTATGGAAGTCAAACAATCAAACAGGGGAAAATAAATTCAGTGACTGAACAAAGAGTGCAAAGTCAAAGACCATCCACACAGTTTTCCCTCGGCAGTACCCACTATATGAAACGTGATACTCCGACAACTCGAACACATGATACTCCAAGACCAAATGATTTGAGGATTAATTTAGCTCAGTGATCAACCGTTACCTTAAAGAACTCGTATACATAATACTCCGAGACCGAATGAGTTGAAGAGTAATGATCCGCAATGAATCTGTTGAGCGCTGAGACAAAGTTACCCAATACTGCCAAACAGCAGGGGGAGAAATTCCAAACAACCGATCAGAAGAGACACCCAAAGGAAAAGAGAGAGAACCCATCCATCCAAAACCAGAACAGTAGTGGATTTGAAGATGATGCATAGGTGGGTGAATGTTCTGGTGCGAAACACACGAGATGATTTCTAACAGTTATGGCAAATGTCTGCATAAAATATGACATCTGCCATGACTCATAAACATGACTGAAACCAGCAGCTATCTATGAAAAGAATGTCTTCCTTCTGACTTCAGGAGAAATATTGCCAAGTAAATATCGTCAATATCGACTAGAGTTCGACCAATACAAAATGCACACACTAACAGCAATCCCCAAGAATTTTTGGAAGAGAAGTTTTTCCCTCCTCAAGTACTCTTTTTTATTTCGGTAAGGTACATAAGAACTCATTGTTTATCAAACAGATGAACCAGAAGGTAAGAATCGAAGCACCATGGAATCAAACACAATATTTGAGATGGACCGATACCTTCATCAATATCAACCGCAACTACTATCTTCTCTGGCGAGTTCTGGCGAGGGAAACCAGAACGGTTGCTCCATCGACTACCATTTACAGATCCAGCATCCTTCTTATCTCCAATCTCCACACCCACACGACGGAGCATGAATTGTTGACTTCGCGCAATCGCGAGAGGATCTTCCACAATGATCTTAGAATCAGCATCCCCCTTCTTTTTATTAGACTCGAATTCAAAGCACCCCTTGAGCGTTAATCCTGCTCCAGCTCCCTTAATCCTAAAACCATTGCAAGTATCGATCTTGGGCACAACTTTCCCCACAAATAACGTGTTTTGAATTGGCAAAGACGGTGAAGGGCATGTCAAACCATGAAACCCCTTGGAAAATAAAGGATCTTTGATGAGTAAAGAAGACATGAAACCTCCCCCACTCTTCAAGTAACGATGCCCAACACAATTTTGCTGATTCAAGAATCGCAGCAAACTGCCCAGCCCTTTTGGCATAACCATGGATTGTTACATTCCACCATGAAAAAACCAATTACCCACCTCCTAAAAACACAGGAATTCTACAACCCAAAACTCCAAAGGCCTCAACAAGCCACGGACTATGACGATCTAGCACCACCCACCAAGAAAAGGAAAAGGGACCCGACAAAAAAATGCGGGCAATGAATCAAGAGAAGGCACCACAAATCAATATGATATCCAAAACCACCCTTAAGGGAATCTCCCGGGAGCTGATGAAAGCTAAAGCCACCGTTTCCAAAAAGGAAAACCCTAAAAAGAGGGAAATTTTTCCGCCTCAGTGGAGAGACGGGGCAAGTGGGTGGCCGAGTGGCTCCGAAGGACGGCCTAAAATCATGGGTTCGTGGCAAAAAGCTTCAAACGACGAGATCAGAACACTCTCACGACACAATCCAACAAAAAAGACGCTCCAGAAACTTTCCCACGCGCCAAGACGAATTGCCCAGGAACTCGAGGAAACCAAGAAAGCAGACAAATTTAGGATCGCAGCCAAAGCGTCCAGCTCGAAATCTAACGATAGAACAAGGGAGAGAGAGAGAGAGAGAGAGAGAGAGAGAGAGGCGCTGATAGTGGAACGTAAAAACAGGTGGTCCCTCGGGTCAGGGGAGGCGTGGCTCTTGCGGGGGAAGGAAAAAAGAAAGGTTCTTTAAATAGGAGAAGGAGAGGGGTCTACGAAATTTTGCAAAGTTGAGATTCGAAAGAGCAGCTACAAAAGAAAGGAAGAATATGCAAAATACAAGGAACCAGGGAAAGAAAAAGATCTGAGGCGGTGGTGGTGGTGGTGGGGTTGTATGCGATCTCTTTGTTCTGTCTCCATTTCAGTTGGCTAATGATGAACGATACATCATAAATTTTCATTTTCCCCCATGTAAAAAACTAATTGAGTACACAAAAAATGTGATCTTTCTAGTTGAGTTAAAAGATTTCGAGATAGGGGATCATAAGCACATGCCACTCCCAATGTATCAATGGTCGTATTAAAAGATATTTCGATTTGTTTAAGAGAAAGCACACCTATTTTGATTACATAGTGTGGATTTTTTCTTACAAACTCTGAAATCACGTGTATTTTGAATTAGATAGGAAAAAAGTGCATGATTTTATGAATTTTCAGATTTTGGCGACATAAACTTAAGAGAGAATCTCTCGGTTGTGAAGTTGTATGTACAATCCATCAATCTGGATTATGTGTTCCACATGATTCTAGATGATAGACATGGACAATATTTGACTCAAATTCTCCGTCTACACAAGGAAGGCCTGATTCATGATAAGACAAGGTGTTAGAGCTATAATATGTAGAATGAGATCACAACTTTTTATAATACCTAGAAGATCAGCTCTCCATAGACCTTGGAATGGATGGAGTAGCATATTCGGCAGAATAAAAGCATGTCCTTCTTTGGTAAAGGAAAAACTACTATGAAATAAGGGAATTTATGTGATAATCCTTAGATAATACTATGTCCTTACTAGACCTATGATAATATTTTGTTTTTATATTAGGAATAAGTGCACTAGAAATTCTAAAATTTATTACGAACATGCAACTGAGTCCTAAAACTTTCAAAAAGTACAATTAAGTCCTAAAATTTGTCACAAAAATGTAATTGATTCCTAAAATTTTCAAAAAAAAAATGCTATTAATGAAAGAATTTGATTTGATCAATTTGACAAGTTCTAGGACTTGATTGTACTTTTTAAAAATTTTAAGGCTTCATTGCACTTTTGTAACAAATTTTAGGATTTAATTACATTTTTTAAAAAATTTAGAACTAAATTGCACTTTCTTAATAAATTTTAGGACTTCTAATGCACTTATCACTTTATTTTACTATGCTCTCATGCTATGGATCACAAGAGTACCACTAAATTTCATAAGGGAAAATAACACAAATGATCCTAAATTTTTGCTTAATATGCAATGTCATCATCGGACTTTGAATTTGTTTAATGTAATCCTTCAACTTTAGCCCAATATGCAGATCATCCATGAACTTTTTATTTATTTAATGTGATTCAAATTTTTTTTATACATATTCAATTTAATCATTGAAATATATAAAAATGTTCATTGCTATTCCTAAACTTTAATTAATAGAATAAGAACATTAGATATTTTCATATAATTAAGAACTAAATTAAATATTTACCAAAAGTTGATGTAAACAAATTTTAAAAAAATTATGGACTACATTGAATATTACGCTAAAGTTTAGGGACTGCATTGAACAATTTAAGACGACATTGTAAATTAGGTCCAAGTTTATTGACCATTTTACCTCATTATCCCATTCCATAATTACCATCATCTCTCCAAAGGTGGAAATTGTGAATCACTTATCGTAGGTGCCTTCGTCATCCATACGTCATAACATAAGAACCGTTTAGTGTCGCTTTCACCATAGTTTAAATAACATTGCTTACAAAAGTGTGTGATGGTAGCAGTTTTTAAGGGATTGTTACACGTAAAACGTTAATGTCAGCATGATTTTATCTCCTGAAAAATTAGAAATGTCGAAAAGGGAAAAGGGAAAAGGGATAAGATGCGACAAACGCCCCGCTAATTGAGCTCCCCCTTAAAGGGAAAGTCAACCATTGTTCTCTAGATAGATCGATTATAAATCAAATCAATGACATTCTAGAAAACAGCGATGCATGTCAAACCGCACGATAATGTTTCAGATATATATATCTAAATCGAGTTGCCGATTGCATCATCTCAAAGCACGCCGTTCTTTTTTTTTCAAGGTTGATGTGGAGATGGATGTAATTGATCAATTGGATATGATACAATTCCCAAAAGCAAAAGTGAAAATACGTCTGAAATTTATCTAGAATAAGCTTGTATGGACGAAATTTCATACGGATCGTATATCTTAAAGCTACTCTCTTTTATCTTTTTGGAGTTGGATAGATTTTACGCGCATTTTTTTTTTGGGGGGTCGAATTTTCCTTGCATGACAAGAACACATTTTCAACAAGCACATGACAAGAACGCATTTTCAACAACTTTATGTGCTTGTTGAAAATGTGTTCTTGTCATGCAAGGAAAGTATAAAAGATGCCGCAGCACGTGTAGGTCGTGATTAAATGGAGTTGGATGGACTGCTACGGTATTCAAGTGTAAAATATAGTGTTACCATGAGTAGGTCGTAATTAAATATAAAAGATGTTGTAATACTTGGTGAACTTGTTTAACGATGTGCCGACGATCTATGTGATTGAGGCTCTGTTTGTTTTGAGGAAAATGTTCAATTTTTCAGGAAAATTATAATACTTTTCAGTGTTTGGATGAAATCTATAAAAAAAAAAAAAAAAAAAGTCCTTTGGAAATGAAAATTGGATTTGATTTTTTTAAATGAGTTAATACCTTAAAAAACCCAAACTAATATACGTATTAATACCTTAAAAAACCCAAACTACCCCAAAATAATTTTTTACCACGAAAAATCATAAACCGCTACACCTATGACAAATTTACCCCAAATGATCGTAAAATACCCCAAATTGGTATATTTGTGACAAATTTAATCGCGAAAGACCCCAAATTGGTTGTCATGTACCCTTCATTAAATTGGATAAACACCATAAAAAAATCACAAAATTGTACAACTATCATAAACAAAAAGTAAAATCGCAAACCAATACACCAATCAACTGTTATGTGTCATCCAACTTAGCAATTTGATAATAAAATTTAATAGAAATTAACATAAGGTAAATTTATCACAAATGTACTAATTTGAGGTAAATTTGTCAAAAAATTAATTTGAGGTAACTTTGTCACAAGTACACTAGCTTAGGTTTTTTAAGGTATTAACATTTTCTAAATATACATACATTATTCAAATACTAAGGCTACATTTGGTTCAGCTTTAGAAATGGGTTTTGGGGAAATGCAAATATCTTTGGCCTAAAGGGTTTTGAGGAAATGCAAATTGCGTTTGGTAAAAAATTCTTTACAAAGTTATTTTGGCGTAAAGAGTGTTTGGCAAATTCTTTTTTATAAAGGGCTTTTGGATTTCATTTTTTTTATTAAAAAATATTAACTTTTTGCCGACTCTAGTGAAGGTAAGGGTAGTTTTGGAACAATGAGAGGCAAAATAAAAAACTAAAAAATTTATGATAGTAGCTTTGAAAAAAAGAAGTTAATTTCAATATTTGGCCAAATGCTGAAAACCCAATGCTAGTTCCTATCAATATTGGGCTTTCAACTTTTCCAATGCCAGTTTTTAACTTAAAGCCTTTTGGACAGGTTTGTCAAACACCCCAGCATTTCCCACGAGGTTTTGAAGGCTAAAACTCTTGTAGGAAAACTGAACCAAACGCACTCTAATAACTTGTGCACGGGTAACCAAGGAACCAGGCATGAGCATTAAGATTTTGGTCCAACCTCAATGCACCCCAACTCAAACATTGGCAACCTAGGCAAGGCCACTTGGGTCCCGATGCCTATGCATGACTTCTTAGCGCCCTGACTCAAGTCCACAAAGGCAAGGCTTGAGAGCCTGGTGCCGTAATTGAATCTTTGGCACCTAGGTCTGAGTCCATAAAGGTCAAGCGTGAAACCTTAGTCACCATTGTCCCTAGCATTCAGGCTTGGGTGCCCAACACTAGAAAGTCCCTTGTGGCTGGCCTGGGGACGCTTGTACCCATGCCCACATCATTGAAGTCAGGCCCAAGACTTTTGTCACTGGGACTCGAGCTTAGCATTAATGGACCTGGGCCCAAGCGCCAAAGACCTAGGCACTAGTACTAGGGTCTTGGGCCTAACCTCGATGATCCTAGCCATAGGCATGGGCATTGGGGTCTCGGCTTCAGTCTCAATGGACCTAGGCTCGACGTGGGAGATTCGAGCACTGCCACTATTGTCTCAAGCCCAAGGTCCTAAGCACAAGTTTCAAGGTCCTAGGCTTGGCCTCAATGGACCCCACCCTTAGCGCTGGAGACCCAAGCATGAACACCATGGTCGTAGGCCCTACCTTGATGGACCAGGGCACAGTCACCGGGATCCCAACCCTCAGCCTTGATGGACTCAGGTTAGGTGTGAATGATCTAAACACGAGCACTAGGTCATGGCCCAAGCCTTGATGGATTTGGGCTCAACCTTTATGGACTTAGGCTCGGGCATTGAGGACCCAGGCCAAGGCACTAAGGTGTCGAATCCATTGAGTCCCGACCTTTGTGGACTTGAGCATGGGCATGGGGGTCTCTAGCCTTGATCTCAATGGACTTGAGATTAGGGATACAGGCATAGGCATAGAGATTCCAAGCGCAACCTTTGTGGACCCAGGCTAGCCACCAAGGTTCTAGGTCCAGCACCAATGGACACATGCATAGGCATTGGGGCCCCAGGCATTGGCTTCGATGGACCTAGGCTCAAGCGTGGGCAATCTAGCATGGGCATTGAGGACCGAATCATTTTCTTTGTGGACGCAGACATGGGTACCAAAGTCTTGTGCGCAGCCTTTGTAGACCCAGTCGTAGTGCTGGGGCATTGGACACGAGCACAAGGGCCTTAGGCCCTACCTCAATAAACCTAGGACCGGGCACCAAGGTCTCGGGCTCTGGCTCGATGACCTCGCCACAGGTGTTGGGGACCTGAATAAAATGCCAAAGTTATTGTGCCCAAGCTCAAAATTTATAGTCCAAGCGTCAATATTTAGTCATATTTAAAAAAAATATTTATTTAAAGGGAAAACAGTTTTTCTGAATTTAAATATAGATTTTTTGTTGATCATGAAAACAATTTTGGTTGACTCATTTTTTTAAATGATTCAATCCCCGAAAAATGAGCGCGGAACAAACGGAGAGTGAGAAAAAGACGTAAAAGTTGGATTGTTCGGGACGCTAGTTTACGGAAATTTCGGTAATCGATGCGGATGATGAGCAGTACGCCCCCTGAAGTCAGGGGGTGACCCCTACATTTTGACTTCACTCAAAGAATAAACTTCTGGACCGACCAAAAAAAAAAAAAGAATAAACTTCTGGGATTAGGCTTAAGTCCGCACTATAACAGTTCAGGGCCTTCAAATAAAAACTTAAGGCCCACCAAGTGGGAAGTAACCAATATTCTATATTCATGGCTTAATCAAAAAACACATTTGACCCAAGAGAGAGAGAGAGAGAATCAACCAAATCTTTTTGCAAAAGATGATTTGATATCATCGATGTTTTCTTCGGTATCTTGGCGTTGGTTAAGTAGATAACTGAGTATCTTCTTCGTAGATATTCGCCTATATCTATTTATAAAATAATTAGCATTTGAAATAATAATGGGAGCATCGGCTTCCCGCAAGGAAAAAGATCATGGCATTTGTTCCTAAATTTGTGTATTTATCTTGTATTTTTTTGTTTGAAAACCGACCTTTTAGATTAAGATGCGATTGTAAATTTATATTTTTGAGTATCTTGTGCTTTAGTGAATTGACCCCGCTAAAGTCTTATCCCAGCTCCGCCATTGGTATCATAGCATTTATCCTAGATTGCACTCTAAAGTCACAATACGATTTGTATGCGGTGGAAAAGATACCCGAGGCTGGCTAATTCTAATGAGCGGGGCAATACATGGGCCCTTCATGACCTTTTTTTTTGGGTCGGGCCCGGACTTTGACCCGACCCATCGAATGAAGAAGATCAAGCCCGGAGAAAATACTCTGAGTTTTTCAGATTAAAAACAGTAATTTGGATGTGTGTTATTGAGATCCATTTCTAATTACCACCATAATGTCCGCTTCACATTGATAACAGTTTTTCGGACACTAATTGTATACTTGTTGTATCTAAATTGATTACATATGTGAGTATTTTAATAAATGAGTCGGGTTGAGTACATGGTACTTATAAATTGATCAAAATGGCTTGAATTAATTAATTTGAGTTGACCATTTTCGATCCAACTCAAACTCGACCCGACCTACGATTCGCACTCCCCATCACCGGTCCAGACCCAAACCTTTCCAGAAACATTACTATCAAAACTCTAGATGTGAGAAGAAGATCTGAGCGGTGCGGTGGGCCGACGGCCGCTGTTGCTGATGGGCACCATCAAGATCCATTGTCGGTGCGGACAACTCCGCTTGTAGTTTACGCATGTCCACATTTCGTTTTCTTTGTTGGTCAACGATTCGCAGTTTCAAATGAAAGTCGTGCAGTGGTCTTTGGGTTTGGTTTAGCAGGAAACGAGGAAAAGAAAGTCGGACCTGACCAATCAGAGACCCTCTTTCTATTTGGCGCCAAAACGTTCCACGCTTTCTCGATCCGCGTTGCCTTTCTGTACCTCCTTCTTTCCGATCTTCTCTTTCTTTATAAAAGGGCGTTCTTGAAGTTAGTAAAATTTAGACGATGCACGTACCGTTCGCGTCAAACCATGAGAAGAGGAATCTATTAACAATTAGTGAGAGTAATTTATTAACAATTAGTGAGAGTAATTTCATCTGTACTGCTATAAATATCAAGAACTAAAAGCCAGCAGAGTTAAGATTCTTTATTGAACTTTTCGTTGGATTATCTCTGGGGTTATCATTTTGTTGGAGCATTCTTGGTTTTTCCTTTTGGGCCAAAGCATGATCCTAAATTCGAGAATCAAATGAAGTGGAGAGAAGATTGACCTTCTTGTCCTGAAACGTTTTGTCACCGAATGGGTTTCTTGGGAACCCCATTCCCTTGGATTTGAGCCACACCTCAGATTTTGTTTTTTCGTCTTTCTTTGGATCAACAGAGGATGCATTTTGGGAAGGGAGCTTGATGAAATCGTCGTTGAGATTAAATTGAGCTGAGGGGTGCTTCCGGTCAGTTCACACTGTTGACCTTTTTACTGTTCGAAATGTGTGGGGGGGAAGAAGGAAAAAGGAAAAGCAATGTGCTCTGTTCTGGAGGAAGAAAATCAAAGGGTCGGTCAGAGTTTTACAGTCTCTTTCGGAATATTCCCCAACATCATCATCATTTGTAAATGTACTAGCAACTTGAAGCTTTTTTACTTTTCCTCGACTCTAGCTGACCAAACTCTTTCTGGCTCGGCCAAATACATGGACGGGCACACTGGCTATAGCAAAATTGTAAAGGATCAGTCACTCGACTCAAAAACAAGCGACAAGGTTTTTTATAATGAGGTCATTAGGGTGAGCATAATTTCGGAATAAAAACAAGAATCAGAGAATTGAATCAATGAGAACCGATTCGATTCTAGATCCTAGAATATGCAAGATAGGGTCTAAATTCCGAAAAAAAATAGAGAATCTGTTCCAACAGGTGGGATTGAGAGTCGGGAACTCAGAACAAGTCCTTGTGTTCTTATTGTTTTATATTTTTGTGCAATCCTACAACAATCTATGACATTCAATGATAAGTATTTAATGTAAAATCACTAATCTAAGCTTTCATTTTCGACAATATACATGGTTAAGACTTTTTCTTCATTAATATTTTGTAATTTTTGTATATCTAAGCATGAGTTGTGATCAAATGGTAATCATTATTAGAGGTGAAAATTTATTGTAATCGAATATATGTGGAATTTGGGTAGACCCCGTAACCGATTCTGGAATCTATGACAGAGTAGATTTCAGGTTTCAAAATCTAAGAAATCTGAAATCGCTCATTGCTAGAAGTCACGATGGTATCATCACTCTTTCAAGTGATTTCTTTTCAAAAAACTTGTTAGGACTAGAATGGTATTCGACGATAAAGTCTTTCCATAAAAGGAGAAGCACCGGACGGATCCAAGTGTCGGGTCAACGACAATTTGTTGAGAGTGAACGGCGGGGACGGGGAGGAGTGTCGGTGTCGCTGTCGCTGTCGGAGAGAGAGAAAAGGGCAACGGAACAGTCCAGTCCGACAAGCTCCCGCCAGAAAACGACCGACGCTACTCATCAGTCTTCACTGCACTCACTCCACTCCCCACTCAACGAACCGAACATCAAAACACACGCACAATTAAATACTCTCTGTCTCTCTGTCCCTGACTCTTTCTCTCTCTTTCTTCTTTCCATGCCCCTTTCGCTTTTCCTTTCTCATTCTTTACGCCGAGGTGCTGCTCCTAAGCAAAAGCATTCTGCTTTATCGACCCCTCAATCGTCGGAACTTAGACCGCGCTTTCGCCTGCCTATGTGAACTGTGGAGTACCCTTTTCTGTCCTCAGTCCAAAGCTGGAGTCTTTCTTGGCTTTTCAATTTTCCCATTTTTATCCGGGATCGGTTGATCTTCGAATGGTTTGGTGATAAATTGCTGATATAAAAACTTGGGTAGTCGCCAAGATTTCGAGATATGATCTGCCTGAGGCCCGAAGCCTTGGACGACGACGGCGGCGGCGGCGGTAGCGACTCCTGCTTCTCTCCTCGCAACAGCAGTAGCATGAGCGGCAATGGCTTCGTGCTCCCTGTCGACTTGTAGGCGACATGATCTTAGATCTCCTCACCTCTTCTCCATTTGCTTCATCGCTCGTAATTTGAGGTGGGTTTTTTCTTTTGTTGACGATGGGTAGTTTTTGTGCAGGGGAGGTTCGATACAGAGGTATTTACGGAGGAGTGGCAGGTCAAATTGTCGATCGAGGAGCAAGTCGTTTTCTTCCGGTGACGGGTGCTCCACTAACTCTGATTTCGAGGTATAATAATTATTTGCTTGTCTCTGCTGATTTCATGTCGTCATTGGTGAAGCCCTTGCATTTGGAATGAACGGTGGGTTAGGCTCTTTGGAGTTTTGTTTGAGCAGTTTTCACTGAGTATGTGATGGCGACGCCGTGTTCAGGATAAATGCAGCGGGCGGGAGAAAAGTGGGAAGCTGTACACTTACCGATCCCAGCTCGAGCAAGATGTGAGTTTTGCCGATATCTTGTTTTGTATGCTATTGCTGTTGTGGTTCTGCTTGTTGACTGAGTTTCCATGTTCGAGGTAGGCATCGCATAGATAACTAGTCAACGAGTGATGACGATCGAGTTTTGGTAGGGATGCATGCTCTTGGCAGTGTCTGAGCTAGTCTCATTCTGGTGTTGTAAAGTTCTCTCGAGTGACTTGATTGTTTCTCAATTCTCGCCCGATAACTGGAGAACCTAAAGTCCAAATGCTTGCACTATTTGACCATAAAAGCCATATTGATTCTCGTGAAATGCCCTATTGAATATTGCTTGAATGGTGACAGGTTCAAAGATTGCAAAAGGAGTTGGAGGAAGAGATTCAGTTACACTTGACCCTGACAAATGCTGTTGAGCACTGTGATCCATCATTGTCTGACTCATCCAGCCAGCTTCCAGATAAGGTTACTCTCTGTTTCCATTTTCTCTTCGTCAATATACTTGTTCACGTCTCAAGGTCCATTATATGATTGAAGGCCAAGGATCTATTAGGCAGTATAACATTGTTGGAGACAACGGTGCAAAAGCTTGAAAGGGAGTTAATTGCCCTCCAACATCAGCTACATCAAGAAAGGAACGAGCGCCACCTTGTGGAATACAATCTTAGGCATTCTTCCTTCAGGGTTTCATCAGCATCAGATATTTATCCTAACCTGATGGTCCTCTCTCTCTCCCTCTCTCTATCCCCCCCCCCCCCCCCAAATAAATAAATAAATAAATAAAATAAGGTCTTCTTGAATCTATAACTTAAATTCATCGATGAAGTCTGGAATGCTTAACTACTCCTGTGGATAAGTATTAATCACATGTTCTAGGATTAACTGTAGTCAAGAGTTACACATTCTCTTCATATATGTATTTCACTTGCTTTCACTAGTAGAAGAAACAAAATGAGAGAGCTTAGTGATGTAATGCAGCCTATAAATCCTAACGGTGGAGAGAAGAAAGATGTGGAGATTGGATATCTCAGTCGATGGTTAGACACAACCCAGAGGCCAAATAAGGATATTCTGCAGGAGAACCTATGGCATCACCCTAACCAGCTGTCCGAAGAAATGGTTTTGTGCATGAGAGACATTTTCATCTCTCTATCAGTTTCACCTAAAGACTCCTCCTCTCACGTGGCTTCACCAGCTTCACCAATGTGCCCACTCTCCTATAACTCTGCTGCATCTTCCTCAGACTCACCCTTATGGACTTCACCGGCTAGGAGGTCCTCTGGCTGTGATTTGGAAAGTAGTTATGATGTCTTTTGCAAAGTTGAGACATTTGATCCTTATACATTTCCCGGTAAGCTGGAGTGGCCAGGAACTGTTGGAGCCTACAGCACGGCAGTTCAAGTCTGTTCTCTGTCTGTTGGGAAGAAAGAACTTATTTATGCTGCAGGAGCTCTCAAAAGATTCAGGTCAACACTTGAAACTTCCTTCTAGAGCAATTAATGTCTTGTTACGTACAATGGTGTTCTTTTGATTTTCACAATGAATGTTGTCTCTTCTTTGTGTGGTCTTCTTATTTTTTTAGTCAAACTCTCCTTTGTGTGGTCAAAGAGTAGATAAATGCATAGAAACTTTTCCTTGCCAATTTGATGTATTTCAACAGAAGCTTGTTCTTTCTGGAGCAAACATTGGGAAACTCTTCCTAATGTTTCTCATTTAAATTGACTCAAGAACTACAATGAATTCATGTTCTGGTACCTCGACTTGCCTGATCAACTTATGCCTACTTTCAGAGTAAACTTGCAAATTTCTTGGGCAAAGGTTTCAAATTCCATTGACTTCTCAATTTACCTTCTATTAGGTTCCTTGTGGAGCAGTTGGCCAAACTGGACCCATCTAGCATGACGCACGACGAGAAGCTGGCTTTTTGGATCAACTTGTATAATGCCTTGATCATGCATGTAAGAATCTCCATTTTCTGACTGATGGTTTGGGTCCAGTTTTTCTCCCCTTTGCATTTGATACTCTGTTCAAAACCCTTTGAAAAACCTGCTCATTCACACCTGCACTGGGTATCCACACTTTCATTTATCCTGGATTGGGTTGTTATACGATCGTCATCCTCTTTACTAGCTTCTGTATTTTTTTCCCCTTCTGGTCTACATTCTTTAGATGCCTGGATCTCCTTATTCATCATATTTAATCTACACTTTGCCAGGCATATTTAGCATATGGAATTCCAAGAAGTGATGTCAAATTCTTTTCCTTGATGCAGAAGGTAAGCATTTTATCCTTTCGAACATTCTACATCAATTTATTCTCAATTTCAGTTCTTACTCACTGGGGGATGTACCATGCAGGAATGTTAAAAACAAGAAAGTAGTGGATTGAGGAATCGAGTTAAAAAGGATTAAAAAATAAATAAATAAAGAACTGGCTTGATTTCCTCTAATAGATGTAAATGGATTTATGTAAGCATAACATTGCTGCCATTGGTTCAAAGTTCAATACTGGTCTTGTATTTGGTGAAGAGGCAGGATAAGCAGCTAAAATTGGCTGGAGGGAAGGATTAAATTAAATCACTGCTCTTCAAATTTTGATGTCTGTTTGTATCTTCCTGATTCACTTAAGCAAAACTTGTTGATGGTGAAATGTTTCTGAATGTTTAAGCAGACAGTTAGCTGCAAGACTCTTATGTTATGGCAAAATGATTGCAGGCCATGTACACAGTTGGAGGGCAGTCATTCAGTGCAGCTGATATTGAGTACATTATGCTCAAGATGAAGCCTCCTCCTCATCGCCCACACATTGTATGAATCAGTTCCCCAGACTGTTTTGCATCTTTTCATGGTCATTTCATCGCAAAATCAGCTCCCTAATGTTTGTCAGGCCATGACATACCACAGTATCATGAAAATTAGTCCATCTATCCACGAAACTGTTCTCCCTTCATGAGTGGGGGTGTTTTCCTTTGCAGTTCTCTTCTGCTTGTATGAATTGCTGATTTGTTTTGTTCTGTTTTCCTGAATCTACGAAATAGTATGTCTGCAATTGTGTTTCCCCCAATAGAGAAGAGAAGCAATCTAATGTGTTCTTTAGTGGCTTACATGCTTGATTTGTATTTGATGTCAGGCTTTGTGCTTAGCTCTCCATGAATTCAAGGAACTCGAAGTGAAGGAAATATATTCAATCGATCAACCGGAGCCTCTCCTTCCGTTCGCGCTAAGCTGTGGGACGTATTCTTCACCAGCGGTAAAAGCACCACTTTTCCTTCCATTCCCTTTAGCTATTCATGCCTCAGGAAAATACAGATGCTTAACTAAATACCGAACGAATTTGGCAAATGAGATGAATTGCTTAGTGATGTTTACGTTGCTCTTATTCGATGTTACTCTTGTGATTACCATACAATTAGTATTAGCAATTGGAAACCAGACATGGCCTTATGGATATAAGGTACCCTCAAAACCCAAAGAGGAGATGCTTCTTCTTTGTATAACTTTGAGCATTTCCTAACGACAGGTCAGAATCTTCAAGCCTGGAAAAGTGGCCGACATGCTCAGGCAGTCGTTGAAGGACTATGTGCGAGCATCGGTCGGAATTAGCAACAAAGGGAAGGTGGTAATTCCGAAGCTGTTGCATTCTTTCATGAAAGACATCGGGGAGGACGCATCAATGGCCGAGTGGATCTGTCAATTCCTCCCCGGAGAGCAGGCGAACATGGTGCGGGATTGTTCGTCCAAAATCAAGTGGAGGCTCCTCGGAACTCGGAGCTTCACCGTCTTACCTTTCTCGTCAAGGTTTCGCTACCTATTTCTCTAGGAAGTAAAGAGCTCCTTTTGATCACCGAGAGAGTTGGCATACAGGTCTTGGTTAGAGTTGTGGAACTAGGAATCAATCATTCGAGGCTTGAATGAAAATATGTTTCAAGGCAAGAAGCCACGAAAATGTATTATTTTCTCTTGTTTGGTTCTGCGTCCTCATACACACACGGTTACAATCATGATGTAGATATGAAGCTGCCATGTTCTCTAGCTAGTTGTCATTACAACGTCTGACTTTGCTGCGGAGAGAGAGAGAGAGAGAGACAGAGAGAGAGAGAGGTCTTCCTCAAAATGCTATACGCTTGAGGCACTCAGCACCGTCTTTCGATTAATGTATGAGCCGCAAACCCTACATTGGGAAAAAGGAGCAGAAAGAGATGCTGCACTTATCAAAGAACTTACTTGGGCAAACATAACATTACCGCAGAAAATAGCAACAATTTATCTACCGCCTGATGTGGCGAGCATTCTTTGATGATTTTTACAAACTCAAGTAGTTATTCTGAACACAAATGAAATTAGAAAGCTCCAAGTGAAAGTTATACATCACTAGCATTGCTTTACAAGAGGAGAACCATAGTGGCAGCCTCGATCTGTCCTTATTGAAACTGCATCAGTGGTAATCAGACTGACTATATGAATTCGTAGATAAGATTATGTGATAGGCTTCTGAAAAGAGAGCCCACTTCATTTGTATAACAAAAATTCATTTGATAGTTCTCTACTTAACTTCCTGATACACATCCTAGGCTTCTACAAATATACCCCAACATGTCAAAAAACCTTAAGATGGGAAAAGAACTGAACTCTCCATCCGCTACTCAAAAATGTTCCTAGCAATACATGATCGGTGACGTATACATCTTTCGATGGTAAAATGGTAAAACAAGACGGGAAAAATCACCATTTTCACCCATCCCTAGCAAACAATATCAAATGGCGGTAGATCGTGAAAGTCGGCAGAACAATAGTTGGTCTGCACGGAAGGTATATACTGCAGAAAATCATCACTTGGAAAAGCTCACGAATAACACAGGTTATGATGGTAGGAGAATCATCAGTTGGGTCTTGAAAAGATCACCAAGAGCTCCACGAACATCCATCTGCATAATTGAAAGATGTTAATCCACCGGATATGTTCATTGCAGGTAAACTATGAACATCATCAGCACCCACACAACACTCTCAGATCATTTCCAAGTTACTGAATAATGAATCAAAAATGTCAACCCTTCCCATTCAACTCCGCCCTTCAGTTAGAGCACAATTAAGCACTTCCCTCCCACTATTTGGCTACAGCAGCAGACATTCCCACTGTGCACTTAAATCCCCAGCCTGTGAGAGAGTAAAAAATTCGCAAAACTTCATATTTACCACCTAGGATGGGAATTGGGGTTTGCATTAGGTTGAGCTCGAGAAGTTCAACACTTTAGTCTGCTCAATCAAGTGAATATTTTCAGTATAACAACGAAAATTAGTCTTATTTTCAGTCGCGAATAAAAATACCGATTCCAATAGTGGTGAGTAATCAGAAGGGTAAATCTTGATATTATTTTCACTTCTGAAGACATTCATTAGCGGTAGATTGCGATAACCAAATATTTCCTAAACTAAAAGTTAAGAAAGAAACCAGTTCAAAAGGTAAGTTATGGGCCTATGGCCTTAACTGAGGAAGACACTAGCTGTTAATCATTCCATATTAATTCTTGCAACAGTGTATCATTTCCACAAGTGCAATCCATGTCAAAAGGATTTCAGCATGGTCCACTATGTTTATTAAGCCGAAAAATATAAAACCTCCTATCATTCTTAAATGCTGATATAATAATGTTGAGTAGTATTAAAGCTGTCATACCCATCGATCACTAAGTATAACAAGCATATTATAGAAAGGAACCCATTGAAGAGTCCGGAAGACAGATATTATTGCAAGGAGGATATTTTAAAGAAATAGCAGCTCAAAACATTGAACCTGATTAAGACTTCCTTAGACCAAAAAATAGGCCATGGAAGCAGAAGAGTACCTGATCGCAGCATACGAGTTTTGTGAGTAAAGGATAAAACTCTCTCAGGTGTCTCCTGAAAATTTTACTGTTCATAGAGGACATGCCTTTAAGCACCTGAAAAGAAAAACAGTGTCATTCCTGTAATAACCAGAATTTTTTGTGACAAACAACAAATCATACAATAAAATGATGTGGTACTATAATTAGATAAATCTGTTATATGCAGGGAAAGCAAGGGTGCGAAGTTGAGACTGTAAACATCACCAAAATAATTTTGCAAGTTTTTGAAAGGTTACTTCCAAATTAGTGAAATTATCAATCCAGATTTTAGATCATACAAACTTCATAATTTAGGAAACAATACAGCCAAACATAGAAAAATAATCAGATACTAGTATTGGAATGACAAACATACAGTTCCTAAAGAAACCAACATGAACTATGAGTGTGGAAAAAAGTCGAAGCCTTCATCACTATTAAGGGCAAATAAAAACCAAAGATAGATGGAAATTACACAAATTTTCTGGAGGTAGATAACAAATGATAAATCTCTTATCTGCGAAGGCATAATGATTTCATGCAATATTCAGGAGTGGCAGGAGATTATAGCAACTCAAGGCATGTTTGGAGACACAATTTATGTAAACTGGGACTTAGACAAAACCAAATCAGGAAAATAACTGACCATCGAAACCTCAATTTCATTCTTGAAGGACTAAAGATACAGCAGACGTACCTTCACTATGATAGGCGAACGCAACTCCAGAACTCGATGAATATCCATATTAGTGCTTTCCACCACGTTGGACTGGAGATCAGATGCCTCCTTGAGCACCTGTTCGCAGAATGACACTAGCTTATCTTCGGCAATCCCTGCAAGTTTTTCCTCATCACTGTTGAATGAAGTATCTGCTTCAGAAGACCCATTGGCTTCAGAATGTTCCCCATTCTTGAGACAATGTCCTGTCGTCTTTTGTAAGATGTCCAGATAAATGCATGTTCCAGCTAATTCCTGGCGAAGAAGATTAATCGGTGGCCTGCAAAAGATAAACCACTTACTAGGAAGCCCAATCACCCCATTCTATCAAGTGGCCACAGAGCTGTAGAAGAAAACAAGTGGAGTCGAATGGTTCTGAGTCCTGACAAACCTTTCAGCAGGAATGTATCGCATTCGCATTCGGAGGTTGGTGTATGAATTATAAGAAGTAGCAAATTCCAACACCGAGAACAATATGTCCATTATTGCAATCTTTTGCGGTACTTTCAACTTGTTCCAGTATTTCTTCTGCAAATTAAGAGAAAGTCATTTTGGTGAGTAACCTGATCGATCTGTACCACAAGGAAGCAGCCCTCAAAATTGTATAAAATGTTGATCACTGTATCAGCGTACTATGGCCTGAGGTGGCCTAACAGATTGAAAAGACACGCACAGCAGGACAAAGGTGTCTAAAAGGACCAAATAATACCTGAATACTGTCAATGGCACCAAGAAGTAGTAACTGTGTGATGCATTTCCCTCTAACTGTTTGTAACATTGGCGTCTCCTCCTCATCTTTTGCGTCAGGTTCAGTGACATTTGAAACCTATGTAAAAAGTAGATCAGTTAAGAGAAAAGGCAACCCAAATGCCATTCATCACATGCATCAATGCTTTGAAATATTAAAAGTATCGCCTTCTTTGGCTTGCAATTACTAGAATTTCCCTAAAATGCTTCAAACAAAGAAATAACCCTTCCGTGAATCACCCATAGAAAGCAAATTATTCTAGAATCTCCATCCACTAGTGTTGCAGTAACCACACAGGAATATGAGATATTGGTCATTCCCCATCATCATTAAATGAATAAATCATATATTGACCTATTATATTTATATCTTTTGCTAGAAAGATTGAACTGCTGAGCAACAAATTCAAATCTGATAAGATGAGTAACACAGTAACTCATGAAAATTATTGTAAGAACTTGAATAAGTAAAGCAAATGACTAGTTTGCAGTCAAAAGGTTTCTTGAAAAGGTCTCCAGATTGACAGTGGAAGTAAATTTAAAGTCCTCACTCCACATACATTCGACAAGTACATATGATACTAATCAAGAAAGAAATACACTCGTGCCAAATAAGAAAAAAATTCGTTTCATATCTGACAAGTGATGATGATGATGATGATGCAAGAGATGTGTAAAAATTCCAATTCTCTACCTTCTACACATTAATTATTAAACACGCCATTCAAACCTATACATATAGGAAATGCCATGCCATCACGTTAGATGGCAATAAAATTAATTTTGGGAGAACATAAGTACACTATCAATTGCAACCAAATCAAGTTTGGGTGGATGATTAATAACCCCAACCATATCACATTTTGATAGAGCATAAGTGCAGACTTCTTCCTGACCTCACAGTAAGGTCAGGCATGGCATGTCTGGGTAAAAAACTAACTAGTATTGTGTAATTTTCCCACAGAAATTAAAATAATATGTTACTCTATAAAGACAATAGATAGAACGTTACCTTAGCTGGAGAAGATGGCACTGAAGCATCCAAAGCATGACCTTTTGATTTGGAAGTAAAACTTCTAAGGAGGAGATTGTCCATCATATTCCCCATTATTCTTTGACCAATAGTTTGACCACGTTGAATGCCTCCTTCTACTGATTTCTGAGATCTTCCTGATGGTGATGGAACACCTACAATGGACAGAGTTAGTGTGTTAAACTTTCACAATCTTCTACAATGGTTGCTCGAGTTTGGGTTTCCTTAATCTACTGATCAACAAAATGATTTAAAAAGTACTCATTTACTTTATTTTTTACAAAATTCTAATTAAAGTGCAGTCCATTGCCATCAGATGCTGCAAAAGGAAACATACTAAAACAATCAACTACGAAACTAAATAACTTACCTTCACCTTCATAACCATCTAAGTTAGAAGGAGATGCCAATTCTCGATGGTTATTCAGATATGCACTTGTGCTCTTTGGAGTTCCATCATTGACATCCAATTGATGATCATATACTTCACCGTTGTCTAGAGTTTGTGATGAGGCAATATCCCCCATGTTAACCTCTGATTCTTTGGTCAGTGCTGTATGATTTTTGAGGTTCTCAAATCCCAACGCATTGAGAAGCTCAAGAGGTTGTGTTGTATATGTAGCATCTCTATCAGTCAAAATCAAAATGAACAGAAGAAAATTGAGTCGTGCATGAATTAGATCAGAAAAACAGAAGAAAATTATGCCAATGAATTACAAAAGTCTGAAGTGCCTAAACATCAAAAAGTCATAAAGAGGAAAGGATGAAATTGACTCCTGTGTGAATGCACCTTATGCTTTTCAATAAAGTCTCCCAATCAGTCTCACTAAATTGATGTCCGCCAACTTCAATGAGGTGCACCAGTGCACCCAGAGAAATTGAAACAACAGACTGATCAGTCCTTTTGGCACAATCCAACAGCAGACTTAATAGCGGTGGCAGCATAAAACAGACCTCCTGCATAAGAGAAAAATCTTGAGACATGAATAGCTATATAGGGATCTTAATTATCCATAGGAATAAATGTTTGAGGACTAAGCTTGCCTATCCAAAAGAAGTGAGCCAACTTATTAGTGGTCTAATCTGCAGAGTTTGAAAAATCAGTCTCTCAGTCCACTGATTTCCATTGAAAGGAAACTAACGGGTATGAATGAAGAGGAAGGATGGGATCAGAACTTTTAAAAATATACATTTAGAGAGAAGATATGCATGTTTCCCTTGTTGTCCTATATGGTAGACGTTTGGATATAAAATTTCTCTGGGATGAATGAATAAATGTCCTCCAAAAGTCAAACCATAGCTAACACTCACAAAATGTTCAGATTAAGTGACCCATGCAATTTTAGTCCTTATCAAATGCTGCTATGAAAGTATCAAGTGAATCCTGTATATAAGAACACAGATAATTTTACCCACAAATTTCTATGTTTTCCTTCATGAATATGTGTCACCTAGTAATAGTTACCAATGGCACCTAATTATCAAGTTCACAATACCTTGTAGAAAGTGTTGAATAGATTGCAGAGCAACTGGAGAGAATGGACACTGGTTTCTCGAAGCCATTCGTCACCAGAAGAAACTGAGCCTTCCTTTCCCACGTGTCTCACATGATCAAAAATGGGAAACAAGACACGGTGGAAGATACTCTCCCAAAATGACGTTGAAAACTTGCTCCCTCTCTCATTCAGGAGATCAAACAAAACTTCAAGTGCACAGCTTCTGACCTCTGGCCTAGGATCAGTCGTCAGATCAGATAAACCAGCCAGCATTGGGAACCAGTAGTGCTCTGTCACATCAAAGTTTGGATCTGCCTCTACATCGATAGGCTTCAACGCACCACCAGGTATAAGGCCCTAAAATAAGAATACAGTTTAGCAAAGGCAAGCAACAGCCACTTCTTTGTGGAGGACACTAATAAGAATGCCTCCTTTGAATGAAACATAACATCACTAACTAAATTTTTCTACACAAATGAAAGTGATCCTTATGATGTATGAGAAACTCCAGCAAACAGAAATTAAACAATCAGCAACAGATTGACAGCATCCTAAGCACAAGGGCAATGGTTCTGTTCCCAAGGCACATGTCAAACCACCTAAACAAGGGCAATGGTTCTGTAAGTTCAGATGCACACACCTAAATTTTCCCAGACCACTTGAATGATGTACAAAGCAAGCCCTTCCTTCTCCTCAATCATGCTATACAATTACACATCTGATATAGAGGGTTAACGTCACCAGTGGTCCCTATACTTTTATCCGAAAATCAAAATCATCCTTCTACTTGTTCTTAGTTCAAAAGCATCCCTCCCCTTTGTTAAAGTGCTACTGTCAGTTCTTCCATTATACTTTTTTCTCTTGCCAGTAAATTTTTGCTGACATGAATGCCAGAATACATGTATCGTGTTATGGTTCCCTTGAATTTATAATGGCACCAAATAAGCATCACATGAGAGAGAGAGAGAGAGAGAGAGAGCATGGATACAGAGTCGTTCATCATGGCCACAAGCTCAAGCTCTAAGCTCGCGGCATCAATGGCCACTTGAGCTCTCTGCCACCATGGCCAAAACTCAACCTCACTGCCATGGCCTCTCAAGCTCGAGATCTGGGCATTCACCCATGGCTGCTTGAGGAGCTCGAGCTCTAGGCACGTGACTGATCATGGCTGCTCAAGCTCTAGGCTCGTGAACAGGGCCACTAGAGCTCAAGCTTTATGACCAATATGGTCACTTGAGCTCGAGATTTGGGATCATGACTGCCATGGCTGCTCGAGCTCTAGGCTCATGGCCATGGCCACTCAAGCAAGAAAAAGATTCGACTCTATAGGAAAACCATAATTCCCAATTGAATTGAGCAACAGAAAGCATTTGCTCTTCATTCAAACGCAGCTAATGATTTAGAAGAGGTCTGTAGTCAGTCGCATGAACAAATACTAGAAATTGGCTCCTACAATACCAAATTCAACTGAAAACTCAAACTCTCAAAAGTTCAATCTATATCTCGAAAATGAAATATAGAAATAGCTAATTGCTTCAACATATGCAACACAAAACTCATTCGTGCTGAAGCAGTCAATTAGTAGCCCATCCTCAACGCTCTTCCATGAAATCTAGAGCTTCTGGCCATGGCGGTGAGAGCTCAAAAACTCAAGCAGACATGCCGCGAGTGGTGGTCATGAGTGGGTATAAATCATAGTTTATGCATTGGTGTGGCTGTGGCTGTCAGATTTGTGAGTTTTTGGTTAGGTAGGGTTTGAAGAAGGAAGAGGAGGGGAAGGAATAATCTGCAGCTTGGGAATAATCTGCAGCTTGGGGGAAAGGAGAGAGGGGGGTTCAAGGTGAGAGACAGAGAGAAAGAGTCAACACTTGAAAAAAGAAAAAAAAATCCACATCAGCAATATTTAACAGCATTAATGTCATGTCAGCAAATTCCATCATCAGACTGACCTAGGGATGATAAGTGGCACTTTTTAGATAGAAAATAGGCGCTTTTGGGGAAAAAGAAAAAAAGAAGAAGAAGAAGAAAGAAAGCAGAGGAATGATATTGATTTTCAGGCAAGCAACGGTTGACCGTGACATTAACCCATATTATCACAGTTTCTAGAGAACAGATGGTTTTCCACCACTATACAGCAATGAAGATTCTCTTCAATAAATTGAACAAATACATCTTTCTTAGAAATTAAGAAAAGCGACACACTTCCAATGCTAAAGCATAGAAGTGATGACGACACAAAGCTACACCTTAAGAAAGTTTCCGCAGAGAATCATGTCCTTTTTCTGTAGCCTTCTCTCTCATCGTCTTTCTACACATTATAATACTCCTGTTCAATTTCATCTAACTCAAAAGGTTTTTGAAGTTTCAAAAAAAAAAAAGAACTTCATGAAAAAAAAAAAAACTTCTTCATGACTAGTGACTAAGGTAGACGGGGAATCCCCTTCCACATATTAATATTCTTGACGGTCATCTTTAAAGATAGATAAAGGCTTCAATCTGCAGTAACTTTCAAAAACTTCTGTGATTCAACTCAGAAGCTTTCAGGCTGCCTAAAAAACTTGATACCAACCCGAACATATGATGGTAAAAGTTTAACAGAATTTACAGAAAGATCAACAGACCACCATATACAAAATGATTAAAAACACGCGACTGGTGAAAAACTAAAATACTTTCTTTTTGCATTAACCACCATCAGTCAATATAACCACTGTCAGAACATACATACAGCAGAGATATTCAGGGATATTTACCCGACACAAAACAGTATTATATCAAAATACAACAGAAGAAGGCTCCCATTGAGATGCTATCTTATTGAACTATGAGAACTAGTATTCCTTTATCTTTATAATATTTATCAAGCTCATAGCATATGAGGTCTACAGTTAAAGATGAAAATAAACAATGTGCTCAACCACTGAAAACCAAGAGCCTACCTCAGCTAGACGATCCTCACATATACGTAGAAGAGCAATAGCCTTCAAACTTATTCGATGAGAGCTTTTGTTATTAGCAAACCGAATAAGGCAGTTAACGCAGTCCATAAAACAATCTCCAACAACTTGATCAAAGTGCTCCAAGATAACTGCAAATGATCTGTGTATTAGCCACTGAAAAAGCGCTAAATTGTCTAGCTGGAATCACAAAGTGTGTGTGTGTGTGTGTGTGTGTGTATCACAAAGAAAAAAAAATAAAACAAAAATAATTGAATCTGACCTTGTTCAACATTTTCAAATGCACTTTCAACAATAGATTCCAGCTCATCGTCAGCAGCTGCCGTAAAAATCATAAATACACTACGCCAGCCAGACTTAATGCTTCCAACTTTAGATTTGATCATCTGAAATAACACATGAAACAGAAAATGCATGATTGCAACAACTGATGTATAATGCACTTCAGCTAAGACAAACAGTAAGGAAAACCACTTATTCATACTTGCACGATGCAGTCAACGATCAAACCCCTTAAAGATTCGCTTTGACTATTTCTCATCAGCACAACAAATGGTTTGAGGATGTCATTTTGGAATGTGAAATTGGCCAACTCAGCACGCTCCAGATACTTCATACCAAGCTGCCTAAGAGAATCAATGGCGTACATTGCAATTTTTTGATCATGATGGCTCCCAGCAGAAATAAAATGATTAGCCAAGACAGACCATATCCGTGCCCATACCTGAACCATAACATGCATTTATGATGTCAGCTGAAGTTGTTTAGAGAAAATTAATTGTCATAAGAAGCAATTGCAGATTCTAATCATCAAAAACTGATGGCTCATAGTCGAGAAGAGTACATCACTTGACCATCTACAGCCCTATTATTGAAGAACTTAGTGAAAATCAATAGATAAGAGGTGACAATTACCATTCGGATGCGTGCCATATTGTAATAACTGATCTCCACAAGCTTTTGCAAGCTGAAAACACGAGCTGGTGTCTGTTTTAGTTCTTCAGCTGATACGCCACAAAGGGCATTAAAGAATTCTACAACAGTATCACTAGGTAACTTGACACTATTTACGAATACTTGCTCTGCAGGTTTCCCGGCCAGCTCTCTAAGAGATTGAAGAACTGCATCCCTGGAAATCTGATTAGATCCATGCATGACAGTTGCAGATATTGAAGGTGTTGATGTTATGTATTCAAGCCGAGAGACACATTCAAGAACTGCATTCCAAGTGTCTTGAAGAGATTCAGTCTCTGTATCGCATAGAGCAAGCAATGTCCGCAATGCTTCTACATTCTTACTGCGCATATCCTTCGGTGCATGCAAGAAGGTACACCTATAAAAGCATATGAAGCCATTATCTAGAAAACTAATTATCTGCAAAACCAGATCATAATATAGACAAAACGCAGTAGTAAAATTGACCACCATATAAACGATTTTAAAGTGTCTGCACCAGAGAGACCTCCAGCATTAACCTAACACCTTCTGAGATTTGTTACTTGCCAGCCTCTGCCCCCATGCCCCCCCCCCCCAAAAAAAAAAAAAAAACCCCAGAGTTCAAGCCACACACAACCCAAAAAAAAAAAAAAAAAAAAAAAAAAAAAAAAAAAAAGACTAATAATTTCACCCTTTTTCAATATTGTTAGATTACTTTTTAGCAAGCTAAAGCTCAGGTAGCCATTTTGGTTGCAGGCCCAATTGCATGAAAGGCACTTGGTGAGACTCCAGATGGACAATGGGCTGTAGAAGAACATTACAAAGATCATATCTAATTCTTGTGCAGAGTATACTGCAACCTAAAATTGCGAACATCATAAACAAGAAAGGTATTCTCAATATATAGAAAAGGAAACAAGTAAAAAGGTACTGTATGCCCCATGTCAAAGGATGAAGTAAGGAAGGAATGAAGGAGGAAGGGAGGGGGAAGGGGGGGTGTTCGGGGTAAAGAATCAGTTTTCACGGAGCTTAGATAAGGGAACCTACCTAACCAGGGAGGTTAAGAATGCATATCGCATTGTATCCATTCCAAGAACATAAGTGATGTGTATCCCAGCTTTGAATCCCTCCATACAAAGAATAACTCTGGGTTTGTTATCCCCTTCCTCCATTGTGACTGAGAAAGTTGCAAGCAAAGGCCATCCTACGGCTTCAACCATTGGCTTTGCAATTTCAATCCTCTGTGATGAGTAAAATACTCCTCTTTTTACTCCTTGATTACGAAATATAGCCTGCGTTTGTTTGACGATGGCAGCACTGTCATTCTTAGGATCCACTGATGACTTTCCTTTAGGGAGAGCAAGATTCAAAATGCTGACAAGGCCGCTTCTTTCCTCATATGCTGGCTTCAATGTGTTACTCTTCCCCATACCAGCTGTCTCATCTTTCAATTTGATCTCCTCTTTAACTATAGAATCATAAATCTCCTCAAGAAGCTCCTTTGGGGCATTGTCATCAGCATTATTCATGGCATTCATGCGTACAAAATCTGATTTCGACATCTTAGCCGAAATATTTGGGTTATGCGCGTCAGTATTCAACATTATAACAGCGTAAGCAAGAACATATGCAGTATCTGCATTTTTAAAGAGGCCTGGGTTATCGGCACAATATCTGCCAAAACAACAGATAAAGAGATTTCAGAAGAAAGCAAAGATAAAAAGCAAAGGATGCTTCTTACATTGTTAGACCAACGATCCCCATCATAAGGTCAAGATGAAAATGTGACAAGCGATATAACAAGAACAACACACCATTCCCCCCTTGCCTCTCAGATACGAAACATAAAAGAAACCGTGATATCGAGTCAGTCACAGCCAGAACAATGAAACCATCTCGACATTGACAGACTTCAAAAATTCGGTCCACTGTATAATGCTTACTGTATGCGAGTTTTTGCCATGTCGAGCATAACGAAAGATTAAGGAAAGAAAGAGGAGGAACTTGACCACAATCTGTCGCCAGATTGAATTTCCCAATGGCACCAATGATCACATAGACAATGCGGATTGTATCAACAGGGGCAGATTGAACCATCCTTATGGACATAATCATACAATCATGGCAAGCAAAGCTGGTTCAAGAATGTCAGATCAACTCGTATGACGAAAATACAGGAAGGTTCCTAGAAACTGAGACCATGACCATTTACCTCTCAGTTGCATAAGTTGTCTACTTTTAATCATGCAGAATCTGATCACATCTATGCTTACTATAGCTTAACTGCTGAAGGCAGGGAAAAAAAAAAGAAATTACAAACCTTTCAGCAAATTTTTCCATAATCCGATCTATCTTTTGAGCCTCTCCCGGAAGTCTAAATCCTTTAAGGAATTCACGAATTGCACTATCAAACTTCATTCCTGAAAACTTCATTGAATCCACATAAGCATGCATGACAGCTAGCGGAAATTCTTCATGCTGACCCAAATAATCACCAATCATAGCCTGCAGAAGCAACACTCTTAAGACAATTCAATATCAAACTTGAATATGGTGAAATGTAGTCTAGAGATCAGACCTTGTCTAAATTGTTCGTAGTCCTCAGAAATTGGGCAACAGAAGCAGGTGAATTCTCCACTAACTTATTTGATATCAAAAACTCTACACCCTTCACAGGTTTCCTGTTGAACTGCAACATGACAAAGCTAAGATTGAGCACTTCAATAGAGCTGCACACTGAGACGTTGAGAAAGAGTATTCTTCACACAGTGCAGCATCAACATATCACCCAGTGATATTTTTGCAGAAGAAAAGCCAGCAAAATCTAATCATGAGACGAAAATGAAAGAACACTATCAAATATCTCAGAACAAGCTGCTTTCTTAAACTTTTTGCTAGATGAGGTGTCCAGTGCAAGCAACAATTTGCCATTCTACAAAAGAGGATTCTATTAACTAGATAACCAAGAAAAATGCTATATATGACAGATAGAATGGCTATCTAGATTCCATAAATGTTATAAGGTATCAAAAGACAAGACAACTTCTATTATTTTGTGTTCATCAACAATTTACTACTGCAATCACTGACAAACATCCTTAAGATGCCATTTCTAATTGAGTAAACAGTAAGAGAGAATAAGAAATACATCACAGACCACAGCAAAAGGCAAATACATCACAGACCACAGTCAAAGGCAAACTAATCATCATTCATCTTGAATCAGCCATACTCCGCAGATTGATCTCCATTGATTCATTTAAAGGTGATGATAAAACCCCAACCGACACCAGTAAATCCTGATTCTAGATTCAAAAATCTAATTGTCTTGGTCACTTTCTCTGAAATATCATGACAAGGATGGAACTGGCTTATGGGAAATGACATGGTTTATTTAACTTCTGGTCCATTTCTCTCATGAGAAATTTTTTCTTACAATGAATAAAGAGATTTTCCTTGAAACACTATGCAAGAATGTTAGCTCCTGCACTACTTGTTCTTTCTCATACTCAGGTTCCTGATCTAGCAAAAATGAACATACTTCATAAAAATTACAAGTGCAAGTAACTTGCCTCAGAGACGGCAGCTTCCAATGATGATTTATGAGCCTTTGCCTTTTCAAAGTTACTGGGCACATCTTCCTTTTTGTTCATTTCCAATGACTCTCTATATGAAGCGTCATCATGAATGTTCTGCCCTTTTGATTCTTTGTGTGCCTTCTCCCAATCAACAAGTGATTTGAGCACATTCACAAGGCACTGTAGAATTAACGTAGAAGGTTTGATAAGCCAAATGCCATGATCTTTTAGCATGCAAAGAGAAAGTTAAGGAAGATCCAAGTTCTGACAGCGAACTTTAGAGACCTCAGCAAACAGATTAACCTACCTGAAGTGAAGAACCTTTGATGGAAGCTGCCTGTGAAAGAGCAACAGAATTGGGATCGGCATTTTGTGTCCCTTGAGATAATTTAGACAGAGTGGTAACCTAAAGCAACGAACAGACGCTGAGAAAAATGTACCAACCATATAACAGAGTCAAAGGGCAGAAGATGAGTGCGGTGAGGTGCAGTGAATGGAGATATAGGAAGTAAGATACCATGCGTTCAAACAAATTTGGTGCCTCAAGATCACAATCGTAGTTCACATACAAGTCGACAAGCATTTGAGGATCCCTGCATATTTTCTCAAGCATCCTGCAGAAATATGCTCCATCACATGGCAAATTTTGAATATTGACCATTTGTAGCTGGCCAAGAGTTGAAGGATCCAATAAATAGAGGGATTACTGTACCGAAGAACACTTGTTTTTTGGGTAATGGGAAATTTAGAGCCGTCCAATGACCGTAGAACTATCAAGGGAAAGAATACACCGATCTCTCCCTGAAAAAGTAGGAATTAAGATCATGGGGCAGCTAATAACGAAAGTCAAAAAGAAGAACTCTGGTGTCCTAAGACGAAGGCATACTTTAAGACTTTCCCGAAACCGCAGCATGAGTACCGAGAAGATGCCAGTTGCATACTGCAAAAGATTTAAGTCAAACCAAGTATCTTCAAGTGTATATAAAGGAAGTGTGGATCTATGTATATCAAAGTAAACCTGAAAGATGACAGGGGATTGAGAAACAGAAGCCCGCAGTAAAGCATATGAAAGATAAGCTTTCACTGAATCGATGAAATGGAAGTTCTCCGTAAATGAACGGCTAACACCTTCCAGCAACCCCTGCAGCAATATTAGGTGACAGCTTAATTCATTTGCAGTTTCAAACTATCAGAGAAAATTTCAACAAAGATCTCAAGATAAAAAAACACTTTTATACATCATATTGCTTGTGGGTTTTATAGGTCTATCATCAAAATCTACAATGGAAACTAGGATATGAATCTGAGAACACTCCTCACAGAGGAAACTACAAGCATGCCAAACCACAATTGAATTTAAATATGTCAAGTGACATTGAGAATGTCACTGATATTTATTGACTATTCCAGTAAAAAACAAATGAAACATGCTACATCAAAGCAGAGATTCAAAAACCTGCAGTAGCTCAAGAGACAATATACGTGTCTTCACCGTAACCTCATCACTATCTTCCTTCATACCCATCTGCATGAATTGCACGTAGAATTTTCAGAAGAGGCTTATGAAAGCGTATAGAGATGCAGAAAAAATAGTAAAGCACCAACCTTGCAAAGCGTTCGGAACACCAATAAAGCATCACGCTGTCCGATGCTCATGCTCTCCAGGTCAATCCCTCTGTGAAAGTAAAATGTTCATGCATCCAGGAAATTAAGTTTGAATAACGACCTCACTATCACACCTAGCACATAGCTATGCATACCTTGTTATCTTTTTACCATCTTCAAGGTGGACAGCCTTGTCGAGAACAGCCTCTAAACCCTATGAAGTAAAGAAAGTGTCGTGGTAGTAAAAATTGTCAGAACTGAGTCATTGACACACATGAATATATATGATGCTTGCATGCGCATATATATCAACATAGCAATACAAATTTCAAATATCTCTCCTTCATAAATGCAAAATAAAGAAGGTAGAAATTATAATGCTTGATACAGGAAACTCTGGCAAGGAGTCCATTCCAAAAGATCAATATGTTATGGCATTAGAAAGAAATAAAGAAAGAGGAAAGCTTCCATCCGAACTATCAGACCCTCAGCAATATATGCTAAATCAGAGAGCATATTCATACAACGGAACCGAAGCGATTATAATACCATTGTACTTTTTATCCCTGCTACAATCGTGGCATTATGCTTGCATATGCCATTACAAAAACAATAAATAACTTTCCCATATGCCTGCAACATTATAGTCATTGCACCTAAAAAAACACAGTAATACAATATGAAGATATCTTGGATTCAAATGGCGTATAAATTCATAAACTTAGATCAAGGTGCAAAGAACGTTGCGTTTTAGCAATCTCTCCCACTACCAAAACATATACATTTGGAATTTCTCAATAATCATGATATGCAGCTCAAATCCACAAGATAAATCATTAAGCGCAGGGTGCATGTATGCCCAACAGCTAGTTAGCACAAATGAGGACCAGTGACTTTAATCATTGAACTTAATCAAAGAAATTGGACAGATGATACAAAAAAAATTTCACCTTAATATCAGCACCGCCAGCAAGGCTTTGGAGTTCCTCTACAGATGCAAGAGAGGTCTCTTTGGCCTGAGTTAGTGCATCGCCCAATGTCATTTCTTTCTCATTTTCATTACTGGAAGAAGTCTCTTCAGCTTTTGAGCTCAAATTCTCTTCTGAAGGAGCTTCTGATTTTCGGGCACTAGCAGAAACTGAGGGAGCAGAGACCTAATAATTTCAACAGATGTTATTTTTGTTGGACAAAGTGCAAGAGAAATGTTTTTTCCCCTACATGCAACACACATAACTATATCTAAATGCATCAAGGCATACAGGTCTAACGGATTTTCAGAACAAAAGATATATCCCTACCAGATCAGACTCCATCCTCCGGAATACGATGCTAATCATCTGTGTCAACATTGCCTTTGATGTTGCTTGGTTTATCGGATTTTTGCTGCAAATAGAATGTTCTGTCACCATACACTTTTTTGGGTTTCTATCGCATAGAAGATCGTAATTAATAAAATGTACCTATTAAGAGCAATATTATAGCACACTCTGATAACTCCCAGCAAAGATTCCCCATGCACTGCATCACAAGCAACATATGGTACATATAAGGGCATAGGATAAACACAGATGTATAATGCAGATTGAGGTGCCGCCACATCATGACATATTCACATGTGCAGGGAAGCAGAAACTGAATTACAACAGTACAAGAGCTACAAGTATCTATTGGCCACATTACTATTAGTAATATAATTGCAAAAAAAAAGTTGACATAATTGCCATAGATGCAGCATGGTTGGCCACTGCTCATAATTTGATGTGATTCAGTCATGATATTTATCACCACTGATATCAAATTACCAACTGAAGTCTAGTCATTGTACACTCAACCACCCTGAAATTTTTGTAGATTTCTTTCATCAAGTCTCAATGATAAAGGAGATTATAGGACAGAATCCTGTAATACAGTGGTGCCTCTGCTGAAAAGTCGGCTATCATTTCATTTAATGCTATAACTAAGACATCAACATTGTTAGAATGCGTATACATCTACCTCTATGCTTCACTCAATTCTAACTGAACTGTACCTTATCAAAAGTTTTATTCACTGATCGACTAAGTTTGGCCTTTTATTTGATTTAACTGATTAGGATACTTCTTATGAGGAGGTCATAGAAGAGGCAAACAATCTTGATCATGAAAGTTACTGTTAGAATGAAAGTTCGCAAGGCCTATTAATTTGTGTGCCTTACTTCATGGACTACTTGGAACTTGATTACGAAAGACATTTCACCACAAAATATAAATCATATATTAGCACTAACGAGCCACGCTCAGCAAAGCAGGAGTTAATCAAACTAGCATCGCGTTTCCATATTCATGGTGACACATGCCATTTTTTCTCAATATGAAGTCCAACGAGAACAGCATTACAGAGATACAGGAACACCTCCTTTAAATCAACTTAAATTACTCAAATCCCAAGGAAAGAAAAAGGAAAACATCTGCCTAACTCATTTAATATGAGCACCACTTTATACCTCTTCACCCGCTACATCCATATCAAGACATTGACACTCAGCTACCAATGCGTTCAGTTATAGCAAATTGCGAATTACTTAATTGAACAAGAATTCCAAAGTAAGCACAGACAAAGATTGAAATAGAAGAGGATAAGGTTTTCATTGGTCAGAACATACCTCGGAACTTTGCCGATGCTACTGCAGTGAGAAGTACCTTTAGCACTAGAAGAATGGTGCTGCACATTGTTTCACAGAGTGGACAGAACAAGCAACATATATGAAGTATAGTCCCCATTTAGTATATCATGAACAAGAGATCACTAAGATACAAGGATATATACCTATCAGGTGATGAATTATCGACACAACCACAAACCATGTTCAGAATGTCTGTGAACAAAGGAACATTCTTCCCACCATCTAAACCAGGATCTCCCTCCAAATGATCATACGCAATAAGTTTCTGGAAAACATTCAGTTGGAAAAATTAGTTACCGAGTCATTTTAAGTGTAACATGGACTATTATGCAATAATAAAATCCGAACATGAATACATTGAAGTAAGACTATACGATAGCTGGAAGACAAAATGGTTAGGCTAAACAGGTAATTGCCCAGTTGTTATGTACTATTAGTATCTTGTCAAGAAAAGATAGCTGGTCGTTCCGAATTGATGAAGCCAAGCCATGTCAAATATAATACGTCGCAATAGCCCTAAAAAACATAAATACTTAATAATGATGATGATGATAAGCCACAGAGTTCACTAGTAGACTGACACTCGAAATTTGACCATGGTTCCAGTTTGAAAAATGATCTTGGGGAAGTCAGAACTAGACAAGAGTTTATAGTTACATACATGGAGACAATCCAGAGCAGGTTCCAGAACTTTCAAGTTCTTTGTCTCGAAAGCAAGCCGGAGTGGATTCAGTACAAGCTCCACCTCAGCTCCTCCCAGCGTGTGCCCTGCACTTGCCAATGCAGCTGTCATAGCTCCAGCTGCGACCGCTGGCTTCACAACATGCTCTGCTCCCTCACCACTGGGTGCTTCTGTGTGTGATTGATTGGGCTCTATTGCTTGCTGTGCACCTCCACCTTCACTTTCAGCCACACTGAAAGGGGAAATTTAGGTAGGGAAAGAGGGGGTTGAAGACGAGTCAGAATCATTCACATCTAGTCTTTTCCATACATCAAATCGCATGAAGCAAATCCAGTATCCTGTTAATTTTCAAAACTTCTCCAACAGAGGAAAAGATTTGAGATTATATGGTCCCAAATTGAGATAGGTCAAATCCCTCTCTACAACTCTCTCCTTCTTTCTAACAATAAAAGGCAGAGAAAAGAATACATATTCCAATTGGCACAAGCAATAGGATGTAACTGTGGCTGAATTAATTGGATTGGCAATTCAGTTACTTTCTTTGGTTGTGACTAATAACCCATGTGAAAATGGAAAGGAAGCAGTGAAAAATGTCAACTATGTCCTTTTAATAAATTATCGAGATAGAGAATGTGAGGACACACTTAAAATTAATTTGCAAAATTGCAAGTTATTGGCATTCCCATGCTGGAAGTGTGCCAATTCCTTACATTTGAAAGCACAGTTTCTTCCAACCACACAAAATCCTGTCCTCAATCTTGAGCATTTATCAAGGAAAAAGATTAGAATCTGCACAAATAAAGTCTTTCCCCAGAAGCTCAATCCAGTATTATCTTTACGAGATGAGAGGAACATCTTTACATAGTGCCCGTATTCTCCTAGATTTTCCCAGTCACTGTGACATGAAATAACTATATCCTACTCCTATCATCGTTACGATTAACAGTATCTTTCTGTACTATTCTTTTTTTCCCTTTCAAGATGCCATTATCCATTATTAGATCATCAATTGTTTCAACCACATATTTCTTCTAATTTACATACTTAGCCACCAATTACGCTGTGACATAAGCCTCATAAATCATCATGGTCTATTCTTGTGCAAAGATAATTATGTAGTTGCAATTTACATGTCATTCAAGAATCGCATTTTACCATGTTATCAAGTAGAGAGACGCAACATTCTTTAATTTCACATAAGCACAACACATTCTTGGAGAGATTTTGCCAATAAAATGCTTAAATAATTAACAATGGAAGCAACTAAAATAAAGTTCTCCGCCAGTGAGAATGGAAAAGGAGTACGATAGACACACAGTCCGCTACACTTGTGAATCAAGTTCATACAAAAGTTTATCATATGTCCTAAATCCTAGCAAAACATCAGCCTCATCACAAGACTGCGTTATTACAAATTATGCATGTCCTAGAAAACGCAAAAAGGAGTAAACAACAAAATTTTGCATACACTGAATCAACTAGAGATTACATTTTCATCCCAATGGTGCATGATAAGGAAAATCGTTGCCTTAAAGGTGAATTTCATTTACGCGGAACATGACCTCAAATACAAAAGAACAAGTACAATAAAGAAAATTCTAGTAGCTTAAAGAAATCTATAGTGACAAATTGCAGATTGAAAACAAAGCTAGCAAGTTTCGAATTAGTCTACTCCCATACCTCGCCTCGGCAGCCAATTGCTGTGCTTCCTTTGCCTCATTGTTGGCTGAAGGTTGAGCGACCTCTTTTGTATTATCTGAAACAACGTAAACCCTGATGAGCCTTCGAAATGCTTAGCAATAAAAATAAAACAAGACGACGTGAAAATTGAGAGACTCGACGAAAAACAAGCAATTATTAAATCAAATGAAAACGCCGAAACTTGGCAACTGGACCAGCATTCTAACAGGAGGAAAAAAAAAAAAAAAAATTGACAAGCCCTCAATCCAAATCACGCTCTGCCTCAAGGACTCATGACTGGGAACATAATTCAAAGAGGAAATTGTAATAGGACACTACAATCAAACCAAAATAGTAGCCATCTACAGATAGATAGCAACCGACAGCAACTCCCCACTAGGCCCCCCACTTCAGCACCGGAGCTGTTCATCTTTCACGGATACATTTCCATTTAGCATTTTGCATTCGATTCTCAGAGCACGACTGAACCAACTGACCAGCCCACTCGCGCAGGCAACCGAAAGCCCGAAACTAATTACAGCACCGTCAATGCGCATAACTCCGCGCATCAAACGAACGAGCTAATTAACCTCTCCGGCTCTCGACAATCACCGGCCTCGCGATTCGCGCGCCAAAAAAAACGGAAATGACCGGAGCGGATGTCCAAATCGCACGCACCTATGTACGCCTGGATGGCGCTCTGGAGGTCGGGATGCTTCCGGGAGCTGGCGCACTCCTTGAGCATCGACTCGAACGCCCGGGTGACGAACCCGCCCGCCGCTCCCCCCGCCATTTCCTCGATTCCGGCACCGCACTCGCTGCGCGGGGGCCACAAACGCCGACAGGGGCAGAAGAATCAGCGGCGAACGATCCGAGCACCTGAGATCTCTCCCGGCACGAGATCACGACGGCATTCGCATGCACGGGCGCGGCGGCGATCGGGGCGGAGGCGGGAGCGTTTTCGCCTTCGGGCCTCGCCGGATCGGAGAGATCTGGAAGGGGAAGGGGAAGGGAGATGCAGATCTCCTTTGGCTCCGGTGAGCACACAAAACTGGTAAAAATATTCTATGAAGAAAGTCGAATGAATGGGGACGGACCAGGATTTTGATTTTTCTTTTTTTCTTTTTTTTTGACTTTCTGGCGATCGTTTCGATTCGGAATTTTCCATTTTCGGGTCCTCAGTTTGGGCCTGGGCCGCGATTTAGGCCCATCTAATTGGGCCTGTTCTTCCTTTCCCTCCCTTTTCCATTTTCCTTTCGCATTGCTATGCACCTGTACATTCTGACAAAATATTTTCTTTATCAGTAAATGAAAATGCGGAGCCGTTACTCAGTTAAACTTAGTTTTTACTTGAATTACTTCATGCGCTATTCAAAAAAGCATATATTACCATGGTAGAAATCAGTAGTGCGTAAAATATATTTCTATGTCATTCTTTAATTATTTTAATGCGGCGGAGAATACTCGTTAATAAGACCCTTATTTCGTAAATGAGTTTTTAAGAGAAGATTTTTCCATTTCATTGATGATTTCTTTTGTCGATTTATTTTCTTTTATTTTGTTGAACTTTACCAAAAAAGAAAGAATTTTAATAGGAAAAAAGGAAGGTTTCTTGACTTTGATTTCCTTGTGCTTTTGGAATAGAGAAGTAGATGCTCCTTTAATTAATCAAGACTGTAAGTTGATTCTATTGTGATTTTGATAGGATAAAGCAAAATACATGTATGGAAAAATTATGAAACTGTGCATGTCACTGATGACTGTGTTCTTCTTAAAATACAAAAAAATATATATATACTTTAATGAAGTATTAAAACCGTTGTACGAAAAATCTTAAATATTTACCTTTGGGTCTCGCTAGACGAGATCACGACAGCATTCTCTGCAACGGAGCTAGGGAAGGAGAAGAGGAACCTGCATCTGTCTCTCTTTTCTCCTTAGCTCCGGCGAGCACAACCGGTAAAATATTCTATGATGAAAGTTGAAGAAAGGGGAAAGACCAGGATTAATGGACTTTTTTATTATTTTCTGGCTGATTTTTTTTTTTTTTTGGGATTTTTCAATTCCGGGTCCTCAGTTTTGGGCCACGATTTGAGCCCATCAAATTGGGCCTGTTCTCTCTTTTCCTCCTTTTCCATTTTCCTAAGCCCATCAAATTGGGATTGTTCTTTCTTTCCCTCCTTTTTTCTATTTTCCTTTCATATTTGCTATGCAAACAATATATTTTTTTATTAATATATGAAAGTACGGAGTCGATTACTTGGTTGAACTTAGTTTTCACTTGAATTAATTCATTTTGACAATGGCCTTTTAGTTTCCGCTATTCAAAGAAGCGCATTTTAACAGGGTAGAAATTAGTATTACGTAAAATATATATTTATGTCATTCTCTAATATTTTAACATGATGAAGCACTCGTCGATAAGATTCTTATTTCATGAATAAGTATTTCAAATATATATTTTGTAATGTTGTCAATGATTTTTTTGTCGATTTAATTTATTTTATTTTGTAGAAATTACAAAAATATAATTCTAATAGGAAAAATAAAATAAGGTTTCTTGGCTTTGATTTCAGAGAAGTAGATACTCATCTAATCGATCAAGGCTATAAGTTGATTTCTAGCATGATTTCGATAGGAATACATGTATGGAAAAAACAAGAATTTGTGCATGTTACCACTGGCCGTGTTCTTTTCAAAGTATGTAAGAATGCTTGGCTTCAATAAAGTATGAAAATCATCGTATGAAAAATCTTATATATTTACAACAAATTATTGAGTACGACATGCGCCGCAAAGCGCAAATATTTTTTCATGGTCTTTATATAAGAGAATTTCTTAGATCCCGTGAACCAAGGCTGTTGAACTCGATGCATACCGGTCATTGACTTTATAGATCCCACAAAATCGATGGCTATGATGCGCTTGACCTATTAGGCTCAAGTCCAATATATAAGAGAATTCCTTAGATCCTCTTAACCAAGGTTGTTGAACTCGGTACATACCGGTCGTTGACTTTATAGATCCCACAAAATCGATGGCTATGATGCGCTTGACCTATTAGGCTCGAGTCCAAACAAGAATTTCCCCTTATATGAGGTCTTGCATGTTAGACCTATTCAAAAAATGGATGAGGGCTGGCTTTCGAAAACTAAAAACAGAGAAAGCTTTTCGTTGGGTGCATCAACTCGAGTGGAACTCCAGACAGGGTCTCGCCTTAAAGCAAGAAGCCATTTGCGACGGTCTCATCACACACCTAGAAAAAGATTTATGCGTACGACTTTTTCAAAGTTTCTCGAGATTCGAATAATACCTAAAATCTCATTGTAAAAAAGAAAAAGAAAGGAAAAAAGAAGAAGAAAAAACCTACTTTGTACCTCCACATGATCCTAAGTAGAGAAGCCCCAAAACTGGGGATCCATCTCTTCAAGTATTCTCCTCTTTACTGAGGAGTAGAAAACTAGAAAGGAATGCATACTTCAAATACAAAACAAAAAGGGAAAAATGTAAGACATATGTCTTGGCACGTCGCTGCTTTCGTGCTTCATCGTGCATGTCCGAACGGAACCGGTTCGGTCGCCACTAGGGATCGCCTCCCCGGACGGAGGAACAGAGTCTCTTCACGCTCCACCCGCGCTCGGCCCCGGCCCCGGCCCGCTTCGAGCTCGGCCGAGGAGGAGGACCCCACAGCGGCGCCCGGCAAAGCGGGCACCTCCTGTGATTGCTGCCGCTGCCGCCGCCGTCGCGACCATCACGACCCTGGTCGTGATCGCATCCCACCCACCTATCGAGGCACTCCCTGTGGAACAGGTGACAGCAGTTCCTGAGCACCCTCACCTCGTCGCCCTCCGCCAGCGGGCTGAAGCACACCGTGCAGGTGTCGCAGCTCACCCCCGGCCTCCCGGCCACGGCGGCGCCGTAAGTGGCCAGAGGGAGGCCGTCTCCGGCGATCTCGGAAGACGCGCAGGACGAAGCAGGAGGAGGAGAACGAGAGCGGGGGCTCTCCACGGAGGCGACGGCGGCGGCGGCTCTGTCCCTCAGCTTGAGAGCCCACGACAGGACCCGTCTCAGCAGGGCCAGCAAGACGGCTCCTTTGCGCAGCAGGTGGCGAGCGGCGATCAGCTTGGAATCCTCCATCAAGAAGAGCACTGTCGAGAGAGGGCGAGAGGGAGGGAGAGCGGTGATTGGAACTTAGCCGTTTTGGACTTTCCTTTTATAGGAGGGGAAGGTGGTGGGTCATGCTGCATCGGCACAAGCATATTCTTTCGCTTCTGCTGCTGCTGCTGCTGCTGCCCAACGTTACAAGCACATCCTCTCTTCGTTCACGCATAGTCAGGTGGCAGGTAGTGTTGCTGACTCACTGACCAAGCCGTGCTCTCCATGGTGCTTTGACGATTCACAAAAACTATAACCAAAAAGGAGGGTGGCCTCATCGTCCATTTTTAAGTCTATCTTTCTTTATAAGAGAGTATAATGCCATATTCATTGAACTTGTGGCATCGCATATTTAAGTCTATCTTTCTTTAGAAGAGAGTATAAAGTACTTCAAGATAAGGTTATTAACTTGTCTAATCCTCCTCGATAGTGTCTCCCACAATATTTCCAAACATTAAGGGCGGAGGGAAAAACGACAGATATAAACCGAGCGCGATCCGGGGAGACTTTCACAACCGTTGACTGGTGCTGGTTTTCTGAGGAATGAGAGAGAAGGATCTAATAGCCAAGAGAATATTCAACTGCATGATAGCGAAAGATGGTCGGATAAACCGTCAAATGCCATTTACCGTTGCGTACTAAACGATCCAAAACTCCAAGCATCAAAACAAGATTCCACCAACTCCGTATCATTCTCTCGAGCGCATCGTGTTTATATTTATCCGGAAGTTAGCCGTAGTGGAAGTGGCGCATCGTGGATGGAATATTCATTCAGCACAACTTCTGCCAAGAAAATCAAGCCAAATCAAGAAAGCATCAAACACGGTTGCGTTTTTATTACTTGGGTCCTTCTCATCTTTAATAAGGGTGAAAGTCCGTGAAGGATATGCCCAGCACAACTCAAGAATATTCATTTCCATAGAAAGATGAAAGAAAATTGAAAATCCAGGGTAAAGCTATCTTGCCCCACAACATAATTGAAGAGATTATTTGCCTCGGAAAAGAGCTCTCATTAACCCACCTCCGAAATTAGCGAATCAAACATGTGGATGGTGTCAATCAGACATTTCCTTATAGTAATAAAGATAACAAGCACACTTAAAGCATTAAACAAGTATTTCCTTTGAAACAAATCTGGAGTGGGTCAGACGAGTACTAGCAACCCTCTTCCATTTTCTGCCGCATCTTGTACTGCAAAGTGGCCGGTGCGCAATCCAAAGGCGTTTCTCCTAAAGACAAGAAAAGAATTGGCCAACAAAAATTCGGCTCAAGATTAGGGAAACTGCAAGTTGTCCATTCTACAACTTATTATTTTTACTGTGATCGTTCCAGGACACAGACATATATATCGTACAATTCTAAATATTGGACATCAAGCACCTCAAGATATGCTGGCCATTGTCGACCAAAGTTCTCAATTCTTTTTCTTTCTTTTTTAACTTGCATCTAGCTTCTTAGCGGCTGCATGGTATACGGGCATAGAGAACTGATGCATGGATATTTTTTTCCCAAAATTTTAAACTTAATTCTAAAGTTACGTGCTAATTCATAAGAGAAGCAGCGACTTTGTACAGTACAGGGGTATGACTGTTTACCCTGTGCATTCCTGTAATCCACACTTGCTCCATGCTCCATAAGGATAAAAGCAATGTCGGTTCTGTTAAAAACTGCTGCCTGCACAACCAGAATAAGAATATACAAGGTTCTTGAATAACTCAAACGAGAGAGAGAGAGAGAGAGAGAGAGAGGGAGAGAGGGTACCAAATGCAGCAAAGACATTCCCTGTTTGTCATGGTAATTAGGATCCACTCCCTGCCAACATGAAGACATTCAGTTTCACTTTTCTTCTGTCTATATTAGTCAAAAGTTCAAAAGATGTGTGATTGCTGTGTATTTTGTGTCAAACATAGATCAGATGAACACGCACATGCCATAACCACAAACAAGAGAACTATTTTCATTTCTTTGAGTATAGCAATTGACCTACATGACATTCATTTATAATTCTTATACAACAGACATGCCCCTTTAACAAGCATGCACACGGAAATGCAGCATTACATCTCATGCGTGAAAAGTTGACTTATCACCGACTACAATAATTAAAGGATTATTGTGCAAGTAAAAAAAGCATTTTTTTTTTCTAAATGCCCTCACAATTCAAAAGCTCAGTTTAACCATTTCCTGTTCATCGTGGGTCTTGGTACAAATAGCATTTTAACACCTCATTATTTTTGTCTTTGGATAGCAGATGAATGAAACTGAATTAACTGCTATTTCAGAGTCTCAAGGGACCACCAAAAAAGTGGTTGAAACAGAAGGGACCAAATGGGACACATAATTAATTTTTAAGTTCCATTTAAAACGAGTGGAGCACCAAACTTGTTAAGCATACTCAATGAGAAAAGTTAACATTTTTCAGTCATTTATTACGAATGCCATGAGAAGATATAACACGGGAAGAGAGTACTTGATTGTCAACTTTCCTCATTTGGTTGCTTAATAAATGCCATGGGGGCACCCGTTTACAAAATTCTTAAAGCAAGTTGCAATATGAGGGGGCTAGAATGTATTAAGGAACATAGTCAATGGATATGAAGGTGGCAACAACAAAAAATTTTCACTTTGGATGGCAGATGAATGGGACCAATTTAACTGCCATTTCAGAGAGTCTCAAGGGACCACCAAAAAAGTGGTTGAAATGGGACACGCAATTAAGATTTAAGTTCAATTTAAAGTAAGGATCTTGTTAACAAGTGCTCCACCAAACTTGTTAAGCATACTCAACAAGGAAAGTTAGCATTTTTTAGTCATTTACTGCAAATACCATGAGAAGATATAACATGAGAAGAGAGCACTTAATTGTCGACATCTTTATTCGGTTGCCTAATAAATGCCATGGGGGCACTCGTTTACAAAATTCTTAAAGAAAGTTGCAGTATGAGGGGGGCTAGAATGTATTTACTTAAGAAACATAGTCAATGAATATGAAGGTGCAACAACAAAACTTCTTTTCCCTTAAGTTTAGAAACAGATGCTCAATACCTCCCTGAGAAGTTTCTTAACTGCAGCAGCATCATCATTCTTTATTGCTTCCCTTAGACCCTAGGCACAAGAATACAGCGTAAAGATTTCACAATACATAATCCACCTTCTTAACGTAGCAGGCAGCAGGAAATACCTCGCCATTTACATCATAATCCATCTTAGGTCTCTCTGGAGCACCATTGGAAACTTGACCAGCATTCAAAGCTGACCTGCAAATTTTGTGTAAAAAGCTAATCATCACTAAATGTGACAGAATGATGGTGCGGCTCTGATGTACACTAATAAACAAACCCACACCTGCATATATTTTAAGATAAGTTCAATTGCCATGGAGTAAATACACGTCCACTTTAAACAGAGTAAGTTGCTTGTATATGCACTAGAAACCATTTTACAGAGATAGAATTTTGTTGGATCAAAGAGAGAAAAGGGAAATGATTTATAAGATCTGGAATACGAAAGTCATCGTAGAGCCTTAGTGCACCCCTGACAATAAAACAAAAGAAAAAAAACAGTAGTTTATTAACCCATGATGGTAGTTCGCTACTATCCATCCTCATTATTTGCCTATCCACAAATCCAAGGTGAAGACCTTAGTTGATCCTGAGTTGAGCAAAACACTTGATCAAGAAGCATATAACCTGATTGAACTCCATCTAAACCGGTAGTTACACTAGTAGCTACGTGCTTTTTTAATCACGTACATATATGCCTGTTTCTGTGGAAAGTGACCCTGTCTAGACATCCCTTTTCGGTGTGCCTCGGGCCTCTATATACACATCACCTCTGTCCCTCAAGCTTTTGAGCTTTGTCTCACTGGTATATTCAGGATTTATACTTAAAAGTTTGTCACTGATCAAGAAAAAGGCGAGTGCTTTTTTGGATGCTAGCAAGCAAGAAGTATGCGTCCCTACTTAAAGAAAATATCACTCCTACAGCGGAATTGGGCGGGTCAGACACACAATTGTTGACAGAGAGGGTGCATAAATGATATCAAATTATGAGTGAGTCGAGCATATTTGCCCTTGCCTTATGCTAAAACAATAACTTGAATAATCTATACAACTCTAACAGCGCAACATGACATTCATGTTAAAAGAAGATAATCATCTATACTCACCTTGTGCTTCTGCTATATAAAAATTCAGGGAGCAAGGGTTGTTAACATGTCATCTAGACCATCATATAGTTTGATTAAATACTCAGGTTGCTATAAAATATGTGCAGGATGAACACACAACATAAAACAGTCAATTACAATGTCGACGAGCATACTTTGAAGCAGAAATAATATGTCACTTACGAATTATTGCTGGTTGAGGTGGAACCCCTATTCTTTGGAACAGGGTCTCTTTTGGGTCTTTGGTTTGACTGAGAAGTCATGGAAGTGGTTTTTCTCTGCAAGAGAGAAGCCACAGCGATTATAAAGTGCACGCCCTTCTCGTGACTTTAAAGCTGTTCATACTCAATACCTGCAAATGAAGCGAATCGACGAATGGGGCAGGAGCTTCACAAATGCATAAAGGCATCCCGCATTTGCAGTCTGGAACACCTTGGCCAGTTTGATGTTCTGCAATTGGTTTTTCCTCCGGAACTACATCTCCAATGTCTAATTTAGAAACTGAATCTGTAACGTGATCAACTCCCTCTCCTGAAGCTTCTCTATCACCCTTTGCAGATCTGTTCCAAACATATTGAAAAGCAAATTATAATCTAGTACAAATATTGGAAAATATACACAATGTGAGATATTCTCAGTGGCTGGTTCTAGCCAAGAGTAATCTTTCCATGATACATAAAGAAATAAGTGGTAAAGTATCATATATACATGTAAATAGAGAATTACAGGACAGTGAACTTCAGGGCAGTCACTAGGCATATGCCCATTGCATCTTGCAGGAGGGGAAAAAAGAAAGTGGAATTCAGGACTCGAATGCAATAATACATTCAGATCTCCTCTAGTTCAACAGGTTTGATCCCTTTTGTATCAAGTAAACTGAAAGATTCTTTTTTCAAATTATCATTCTAATACCCTTTGCCGGCCTAATCTCATCAAATTACAGATAGTATAGAACCATGGATCCAAGTAAACAAATTTCCATGAAGAGGCTTATTACCAAAACAATAGCTGCCATCAGTCTTACTTTCTTGAGCTTACTCTTAATATTGGAAACAGACAGGGTGAATGGGAAGTGATATGAAATTCAAACAGATTACTTATATCTTACACAATTTTTGGGCTACAGTGTTCAGCATACAGAAAATACGACACTTGTTGACAAGTACACCAAAAGTTTCTTTTTTAGTAAGAATCAAGCTTACAACTTTTCTTAAGAAGCACCTTACCAAAAAAAAACTTTTCTTAAGAAGCAAATACATTCAAAATGTAAAGATCAATCAACTAAAGGCAAGACAAATACTATACAAGTGAAAGTAACCCAATCTTAGCAAGAACAGTCAACAATCTGATCTTGTCCAAATAAAGAAAACTAAATAGTGAAAATTTGAGATGAATGCTTGGGGAACCATAGCTCAATTTTCATATAAAAGACGATGGTGTCATTATGTGACCAGTCTGCAGGATCAGAAGACAGCCACCACCACTCAATCTTCCACTATTCAATGGCAATGGATCTCTTCTGCCTATTTCTGTAATCGATTTGAGGTTGTAAGTGTGTGCGTGTGTGCATGTGCGAAAGAGCAAGAGAACAGCACAGAGACAAAAGGCACAGCATTAGTTAGTGAGCTCGCCAGCAAATGTTTGCCTATATAGGCAGAATTTCTGGCAGCTCAAACTCAAAAAATTGTGGCTATACTAGTTTATGTGGTGTAAGGACCAAAGTGTCTGATTATGGTCAAGCAAGCATACTTGCAATACTAAGAATGACCCCTAAGTAACAGAGACACAAGAAACTTAATAGAATAAAAAACAAGCTGAAGTTTCCCATTTTTAATATACTTTTACAGATATTTAGAACACTACATGCTCTAAAAAAAGCAACATGATCTCACTTACTGAGAGGGGTTATTATAACAATCTGCGCAAACTCTGACAAGTGAGTGGATACCAAATTGTGGCAAAGCCTGAATTTCACACAGAGAGTTAATTTAGATTCATGCGCGAAAAAAGAAGCTGTATAGAGAATATTAGATGTTGAGACCAAGATGAGACGCCTTACCATCTGATTTGATGAATGTTCATAACACAAGGTCCTTCCACAGCATCTGCAATGATGCTGAAGCAAATGGCAAACTGGGATGAGTAGTTACTTTTCGAGGTTCTAGACTAGATTAAAGCCCCATTTCACATGATAACAGCGCTTACCCTCCAACCCTCCCAAAAAAGAAAAGAAAAGAAAAACACGTCATCACCAAACAATGCATGAACGAAGTGAGAGCTACAAGGCTAGAGGAGCGTCTGCTCGTGTAAAGTCCATAAGCTTTCAAAGAGCTCCCACTCACTCGTTGATTTGGAATTTACAAAGCAGCAGAAAGCAGATCCTAGTTAATGAGCATTCTGATGCATGACTTGACACATCAACTCCCTAAAATCATGAAGCAATAGAGAAAAACTTCAATCTAACTTTTATCTCCAGCCATCGTTTTCTTCCACATACATGATATGCATCACTCTGGCCACCCCTTGCCTCAAGCAAGTTCCTCATAGTAGTGCTATAAAATACAAACTAACGGCCACTAGACATCCTCCGCAATAGCTCTTGTATTTAATTGCCACACTCTCACCTCTAAAGCGAGGCAGCAATTTCCGTTTGGCCTACAGGCGGCACTCTCGAGTTTCAAGCATCGACCGGGGAACATAATTCTAGCATTACGAATTCTAACCATAACGGGTAAGGGAATTCACATGCACAACAGCTAGCGAGAAGCAAAGATGACCCGCGAAGGCGCGAGTCGCCTTGTACAAAACAAACCCACCGAAGCGATGATGACTCGGCGATCCATGAACGTCAACTCTAGCCTTAAAACCCAAAAGGGTCGCTCCATAAGCAAGTCTAAAGAAGCCACCCACGATCACGCTCGATCAATCCAAAAAAAAAACAAAAAATGAAACTTTTTTCTACCCAGAACTTGATCCCGCACCTCACGAGATCCATCAAACATAAACGATCGAAAATCAAGCTGGGTAACCATTTTTTTCCACATCGACAATCGCGATGCAGCTCGACTTTCCGAATCTCAAAGCAAAGCCCACATGCCCAATTCACGCGTCGGATTCAAGAACACAACTACCGCCGCTACCCACCACCGCAATCGTCGAACGGGACAGAGATTCAGAAGGGGAGAGGAGGAGGCTTACGCGTCGCCGGAAAGTGTTGAAGCTGCATTTGCAGACGTCGCAGCGGGCCGCTTCTTGGAAGGGAGGGGGCTCCATTTCCCGATGCGGGTCGATGAGCTCGGGCGACGGGATTTTCGGGGCTTCTATACGTTTTGAAATGATGGGCTGAAGAAGGAGGAGGAGATCGCCGTGAGCGTTCGAGGGATGGTGGTCGCCATGTCCGGTCTACGGTTTTGGAGCATCTTGACGCGGTTCTTGCTTTTGCAGTGTGCGGGTGAAACCACGCCCGCTTTCGCACCCGATCAGCGATCCGATCACGGTTGTCTAACACTGAAAAAGTTGACAAAGATAACTTTTTTATCTCCTTCTTAGCAACATTTGAAATGCCATTCGAATTTTTATAACTATAAAAAAAAAAAACATGAATTTTACGAATAGATTGCGAAAGTCCCACAAAGTTCAAACTTGAATTGTGGGGGCTGCAAGATTTTGAATCAAATAGAGATTGAAAAATAAATCCTTTACGGAATGTAATTTAATTGTAGATGATTTGATTTTGTGAGTCGAATCTTGAATATTTATGAAAAAGTATAATTGGAATTTAAAATTTTTAATTGATTCGATTAGGTGTTAACCCCCTATTGAAGAAGGCAATTAGGCCCCAAATTTTATGTTGACAGGTGTAATTTGGTGGTGTCATGCGAAAGAAATCCACAAATTCTCCCTAAAGAACTTAACTACCCTTTTTGAAAAAATGTTTACAACTTATTCAAGACTTATTGCTCAATTGTTGGTCGAATATGTCGCTCGGTTTGGACTTTCTTTTTTAGCTAGGAACGCTCCTAATAGTTTGTGTAGCAATTCATTTGATGGTCGCGAGTTTCATTAGGTTGATATTGGTTCTTGATCACTGAGCACATCGGTGGCTCAGAATGGAGGAGGAAGAAGAGAGAGAAAAGGAATAAGTCAAACGATGGCATCTACAATTTGGGTTGTTTTGTCATTTTAAGTCCTGAGGCGTGCTTGGAGTCAAAGTTGAATTGAAAATAAAAAATCACCTTTTTAGCATATTTGTGCATTGCTTTTATACTTTGAAAATTTTATTGAAAATTTATGCATACGAAAACTACGATTTGTGCCTTTTCTTGTTCATCTTAAATGAAATTTATTATTACTTTTTAGAATTATAGCATTGAAAAAAATAATAACTAAAAAGATATCGGGCAAAAACTAGATTAAACGTTAAAAAATTATTGATGAGCCACATCAAATAAATTGAAAATTCAAATATGATAACTCAAAACATGTGTCATTTTTCCTTAAATCATTTTTCCCTTTCTTTTACCCGCCAAGAGCAGCCCGGTGGCCCTTGTTGTTGGAGCACAGTATCAATAAACCAGTAATAAGTAAAGTTTTCAATACTTTTAGTAATTTCTCTAAAGAAAAGGGCAATTTTTGCCACGTTAAAGGCCAATAACTTTTAATCTTTTGATAACGCTCGTTAACTAATTTTGGCAATAGCCGGGGAAAATTAGCATTGGATTTGTTATGTTTTGTTTTATCACTTGCTTGAACGAATTACGAAAATGATTGATAAATTAATCGAACAAGTTATGTGAATCTATACAAACTAGGGTTGATAATATCCAAAAAATCTCAAACCAAGACACCTATAACAAATATACCTCGAACTAATTTTTTTATCACAAAAAATCAAAAACTAATACACTTTCGATAAATTTATTTCAAATTGGGACACTTATAATAAATTTTTCCTCTATTAATTTTTGTAAAATTTTACTGTTAAATTGCGAAGTTAGATTATGCGTAATAGTTGACTACTATACCAGTTTGGGATTTTGTTTTGTATTTGTCATAGTTGTACCATTTTTGTAATTTTTTTGTGGTATTAATCAAATTTAATAAAATGTGTTTTTGTTACAACTATATCAATTTGGAGTTTTAAGTAGCCAAACAAATTAATTTTGGGTAAAGTTATCATAAGTGTACTAATTTATGATTTTTTGCAATCATTTAGGGTAAATTTGTCATGGATGTATCAATTTGGGACTTTTCGGGATCAAAAAATTAGTTTTGATAGATTTGTCAAAAGTGTCTTGGTTTGGATTTTTCAATGTATTAATCCTACAAACTAAGATGCGACGCTTATGCATACTTTCAAAGAATGTATATTTGGAATTGGTAAAACCCAAATCTCATTGCTGCATGAACTTTTCTTTTTGATTGCTATTTCTCCTAAAGTAATGGAAACAACACGAGAATTAACCGACCTGATTTCATTATTTAGGGCTTTAGTTTGTTTCGTGAAAAATATGACCTTTTTTGGAAAATGTTTTATAAAAAATCAATTTCCCAATTAAATGACAATATTTTTATGCTTGACCGCCATTTGAAGATGAACTGAAAAATAAGTTCGGTTGTTTCATAATGAAAATTTGATTTGATTTTCCTAATTAGACATATATTATGTGAGGGTTAGTGACTTACACATGGACATTTGGGGAACCATGTACGACCTCAATGGACTTGAGTCTGGGTGTTAGGGACCTAGGCCAAACCTCAATGAACTCGAACTCAACCTCGATGGAATTGAGCGTGAGCACCATTGTCGGAGTTTGGCCTTGATAGACACGGGTTTGAGCATTGAGGATTTGATCACCGATGTTGAAGTCTTAGGCTAGGCCTCGATGGACTCAATCGTGGATTTGGGGACTCGGGCTTGGATATGGGGACACAACTAGGGTACCCAGGGCGTGGGGGACTTGGCCGCAGACAAGGGTACTAGAATCTTGAGCCTCAGCCTCAACGGACTTGGGCTTAGGCACGATAGAACTATGCACGGGCATTGGAGTCTTGAGCTCAAGCACTAGGGACCCATATTTGGGCATTAGGGTCCCAAGCTTATAGCCTCGATGGATTTGGCTAAGCATAGGCTCTAGGGTCTTTTGAGCGCATCTTCCATGGACCGAGGCTCGAGCATCGAGGACCCAAGGCTGGCCTCCATTAACTCAAGGGAAGTTCATCCGGTTCTCGAGACTTTAAGGATTTATGTACAAGCACCAAGGTCTCGAGTCTAACTTCTATGTGCCCAAGCCCAAATGCTAATTCCTGAGTGCATCTTTCGTGGACCTACCAAACTTGGCCTCGATGGTCCCTGACCTCTAAATTATTGTCTATTGTCAAGGGTTTAGGAACGGGAATTGGGGTTTGACTCATTTTTCTGAACAATTCAGACTCCGATAAATGAAAAAGGAACATTTGCTTTTTCAAAAATTGTACTTCGCGAATCAAACGAACCATTATAGAAGAGGCAAACCAGAATGGGACCTAACAAAGAAGACCAAAGACGACTGCTTAGAACCGGCAACCTGAAAAAACAAAAATAAAAACCTGGCAACCTCAGCACGAACCAATGGCGACTGGCCACGCAGAATACGTCATTTTCATACCGTAATACCGCGACATCTCGAGATGTCTCACCAGAATCGTCTCTGCAGTTCCGCCCAACCAATACCATCCGACACGTCGCCACGCCACTCGGTTTCCAAAAGAGAAAAAAAATGGAAAAGAAAGCGAAAATTTCGAGTAAAGCAAAAGGCGAAGTGTCCATGGCCGTAACTTTTGGTACAGGAAGGAAGACAAGAAACGAGGAGCACCTGGTGTTGTCAAAGATTGGGTTTTTCGATTCTCTCTCTCTAGGCCGAGGACAGAGGAAGAAGAAGATCCGGGGTGGAGAACAGGGCTAGTCGGGCTTCAAGAAATGGAGGGGAAATCCGATGATGCGAAGCCTGTGGAGGAGGAGGTGGTGCAGGACAAGGCGAGCTCCGGGGAGGCCGCGGCGGCCAAGAGCGAGAGCTCGAGCGAGACGAATGAACTCCTGGGTAGCGCCAAGAACGACGCCCCGAAGCAGGCCGAGGCTGGATCTCTCGATCTTGATCTGAGCATGGTCCAGCCCTGGACGAACGGGGATGGCTGCAACAGGTGCTGTCAAGTTCACTCCTTTTTCTCTTCGTCGTGATCCTTTTCAAGAAAGAATGAAAACCTAAACTGGTAGTGATTTTAAGGAGCTCAAGTGCTTTATCCTGAGCTGAATTTTTCTGGGTCAAATAGAATTGCTAAATTTAAAGCCACACAAATGGAATTTATTTATTTATTTATTTTTGTATATCTCTGCCTGCGGTTATTTTCTGTAGAATTATTTTTCGGTGGAGAAGAATTATTCGAATGGTGCTCTCAGGAGAGTCCTTTGATGGAGAGTTGAAAGTTGGGGTTTTTCCCCCTTTTTGGGAGAGGGGGTTGAGTGACCCATTCGACTAATCTGAAGCAATTGAAGGGGATTGCTTGATAAAACTGAGGAAAAACCGGGGAAGAAAGAATGGGGTCAAGGACTTGGTTGAACCGACGTAACAAAGATGTTGCCTTTTGACCTTGGGTTATTCATGAGTAGGCCTGTCGCTGGCCATGCGTGTATTCTTTACTGTTCACAATTTGGGGAAAGAATTTGAACTTTGTTTGCAAATATGACAGAGAAAAAGGTGCAGGGCAGTCATGCAGGAACATATGGCTGAAAGAAGAGGAGATTCTTTAGTTATGGCTTTATCAATTTCGTGTTGTCTCCTATATGCGAGTGAATTTCATTCAAGCTAGGAATGATCTGTTGATGCTCATTGAGGAGGATTGTTGGCTTTGACAATTGTATTGTCCGATAGCTTTTTGTGGCCTTTAGGTTGGCAGTTTCCTTGTTGGTTAGACAGAATCTTTGGGAGAAACCTTCTTGGATGAACAAGACAAATTGCAAGAGTTAGAGGGAAAGATTCTTTGTTGTTCTTAACTCAAGTAACGAAATTTTTTTGGAGTCTAGTTTGAGCATGTAATGTGTCAAGAATTAATTTGGTGGATGCTTCCTTCATTAACTTTTCTCCCAATCTTCCGGTTTCAAGTAATGTTGGAAACAGATTTTCTCCATTGTATGCACGATATCCTGATTAATGGTTACTTCTTTTGTTTTGGATGAGCAATCTTCTTTTGTTTTGGATGAACAATCCTATTATAAATTTCGTCGATCAATTATGTGAACTATGTTGCCTTCGATATTTATAGGCCTGCGGCAATGCCAACCCAGCTTACCATCTTTTATAATGGAAATGTCAGTGTGTTTGATGCAATTCCGCCAGAAAAGGTTGGCTCTCCTCAAGCTTAAACTACTTATATTGATTTTGATGTTGATAAAGATTTTGTATCGCATGTTTAGGTCCGTGAAATCATGCTAATTGCTGCTGTGGCGGCTAAGCCTGGGGATATGAAGAGCAGCGGGAGCTACCGCCCCTCTTCACCAGCTCTTACAAGGTCCCCTTCACTGCAAAGTACTGCCACTGCTTTGGCTTCACCCAAGCCTCAGCTCTACCCAATGCAGCAAAACCCACTTTGCAAATTGCAAGCTGGTAATAATCTGCTCACAAGACTCTGACTGATTGATAGCAAGTACATTCCTGATGGTGCTTGTATTTGGTCATAATATGATAGATTTTGCTTTATTATGGGCCATAATGACAAAACTGTAGCTTGACTAGTTCCTTGTTTCCACATCTTGGGTCAGATTTACCAATTGCAAGGAGGCACTCCCTGCAGCGCTTCTTTGAGAAACGGCGTGATAGGTATGAAGGAAAGCAAAAGCTTCCTCTCCATTTAAAACATCATAATCATCCCAAAATTGGATCTTTAATCTCACAGAATAGGGAATAGCAACCCATCTTAACTTGTTACCTTCTATAGGCAAGATTGAAGGGATAGATTGGGCAAGCTTTAAACAGAACGTACTTTATCCAACTTTTAGAAGCAGAACTTTATTCCATTGCATATGCAACTTATCAGTGCAGCTAAATGTTGGGTAAAACAAGCTAAGCTGTTGTTCTTGTGCCGTTTCCTTTTCCATTTGGGAGCAGGTTGGTGAACAAGGCACCATATGCAAATCCATCAGGATCAAAACTGGCTGATGACAAACAAACCGGTCTTGGAATGATGGCTTCCTCTGATGTCGGTCATGGCGAAAAGCCCCTCCTGCCTCAGGAAGAGAATCAGCTGAAGGCCACAGCGCAGCTTGCGTGAGCTTTATCTATCTCGCAGCATAACGTGTCTAGTGTCATTACGTGTCTAGTGTCATTACGTATCTAATGTTCGTTCACGTGTCTGTGTGTGTGCCGGCGTGTTAGCCCAGATGTATCTGTGTCTGCACTAATGCAAAATCATGTTGGACTCTGATGTATGACTTATATTAGGAGACGAACATGTGACTAGTTTCGGGTCACCGTCGTATTAATGAAGGATGTCTATGTAATTGTTTGTCGTCCTTCGTCCATGTAATGTAATGTACTTTCACAATCTAGCTCAACCACACCCAACAGGACTGTTGGCCTCTAAAATGGAGTTTAATATTATCACTTGTGGATAATGTCTGATAGTGCTTTCAATAGGTGATGATTAATCCATGTTGGGTTTGGCAGTTGGAATCATTTGTCTGATTAATCATGGTGCTAGGTGGTTGATTTCTTTCCTTTTCCTTTGCGTCCTTTTCTCATTTCTTCTAGCCACATGGTGTTTATTAATATTGGTTTCTTTAATTGGGACTGGTTCGATAGGTGACTTGCTCCTGTGTTGGTGGAGGGTGAGTTGTCAAAATATATTGGCTGGCGCCTTCTCTCTTTATTAATTCAGTGAAACAGTTTGTCACTTCCCATTATAGTCGCTTTTGGGTCTTTAGTATAGGGGCATTTGTCCAAGCGGTAAAAAATTCTCGATGCTTCATTGTAGGGGTGATCAGTTCCAGGATGGGTGGGTTCCAGAGACGGAATCCAAAACCTACCTTATTATAACCGATTCCTAGTTTTTGAACTCAGTAAACCACTCTGTTTGCTTGGAACTAGTTTTGAAACTTACCCTATTTTTGGGGTCCAGTTCTAGGATCTATCTAAGAACCTGTTTCATTTTCAATTCCTTTTTTGGGTTTATTTTTACAGCAAAATTATGTAAGGTTATGAGTAACAAAACGATTTGAAGTAAAAGATGAATGATGGAAATCTTAATCCACTGAAAACGACGATTATTAACGATAAAAAGTTCAAACACCTATGTTGACAGACAAGAGTGTTCGATATTAAGTTATTATCGATATGTGATGATCATTCGGAAGCAATAAAAGTGAGCTTGACAACCTCATATGCAACTGTTAAAATTGATGAAGAAAAAGGGAAAAGAGTGGAGAATACACTATTTGAGTATATTTAATCATCCATGGAGGAAGTCAATTTAATAAATTGAAGATTGGTCGATATTACGTGCTGTTTGATGACTTGGGTATAAATGTTGGCACATATCGACAAGTGGCAAGTGGCAAATGAGTACTTTGATGACTTGGATATAAATGTTGGCACATATCGACAAGTGCCAAGTGGCAAATGATTGCGGATTATTTTGCCCAGTTGTCGATGAGCATCTTAACTAAGGAGTGTAGTGAGCATCTTAATTGAGGAGCAAGATGATCCATTCAAAGAATGGCACCAAGGCTCATGCACGTGAAGACCCACTAAGGGAGATCATGGAGAATTTGACCAATGTGGAGAGATTGACAATTGCTTTGAAGAAAAGACTTGCCGCTCATGCACGTGAAGACCCACTAAGGGAGATCATGGACAATAGTTGACCAATTTGGAGAGATTGACAATTGCTTTGAAGAAAAGAGTTGTGAAAGCACGGTTATAAACATGAAGAAATATAGAATTTCTATAAATACCAAGTTCTCATCAATTGAAGGGAGATATAGACAATCAAAATGTAATCTTTTATTATCTTTTCTTTCCTGTACTTTATTTTTCCTTAGTTACGTCTTTCTGATTTTTGTCGTCTATTAAATTCCGATGCGTATCTTTATCCCAATGCTTCATTATCGATTTAATTTTGGCATGCATCTCTATTATAGGTGTCGCGCCGTCAATTAAATTCTAGCGTTACATCTTTGCACGTTCTCGAGCTTCGTCGTCAATTAAATTCCGACACAATTCATGCACGTATATTGCTATAAAATGGTTGTATTTTGAAACCTTATTGTTGATTAAATTCTTGTACGGTTTATATGTACAATTTTGCTTAAGGTTCGAAATAAAGATTTGCAATTATTTCTTATCCGCTTGGATATTTCCTATTTGGAGTCACCACAGTATCCGTCTCCTCTCATCAAAAGCTGAAGAATAGACTTTCGAAAAAGATGTTTCATTGTCAATTAGATAACAAAATATGTAACATAAAACATAAATTCAATTAGATAACAAAACAATGTAACATAAAATGTAAATTATAAACTTCATTCCCCATTCATCCATAAAAATTTAAGGAAAGTGGAAAGACTGGAGTTTTGAGGAAGGACAAAGGACGACAAAATGTTGAAGTTAAAATTTAGGAGAAAAAGAAATTAGGATTTTGACTTTTTAGCTTGTAAAACCAAATACTTTTTAGCTTGTAAAACCAAATCCAAAACTGATTCCAAAACAGGGCGGTCCAGTCCGATTTCCGAGTGAATATTCACTTGGAACCTGTTTTGAGACTGGTTCCAACAGGAACCGGTTGCCAAACCTATTTTTCCAGCGATCCAATCCAGTTCCCAGATAGAATCGGTTTGGCTTCACACTCGTACTTCATTGATTCATCTTGATTTAAGGATACAAATCTCCCTCTCTCTCTCTCTTGCGTACGCTCTGGCATGCAAACATGCGTGTGATGTGAATCTACACAGCACGATATCTGACGGAGAAACCTGGCGAAATAGAAAAGCGCCGGCGAGTAACCAGCAATTGTTAGGTTCACCGTGCCGGCTAGAGACAGTTCTTCCCACACCATTGATCACATAGTATGTATGGAATAAGCCAGGAACGATAACCGGATTTCTATACTGCCATCAGCTCAGTACATACATAAAAACATCCCTCGACTGGCAACGAACCTAACGAAGTTCCTTATACGAAAGCGCCTATTATCTAGCTGCAGAATCTCCTCCACTCTCTCCTAGCATGCATTTATATAATTCAACAATGGCAAGAAGCAAGATGCCCGACTCTTCAAATATGAAATCCCTGCTTGACAACAAAATAGAGGCACGAATGCCTGGAAACAAGACATGGAGCAGCAAACCCATTTACAGAAGGTTCAGAGACTCACAATTTTCACAAGAAAAACATAATCCGATCTGCCGCAGCACTGTTCTCGTTAAAACAAACAAGGACAGCTGACCATACAAGGCAGACTAACCATGATAAGTCTGATAAAAGAAACAATAAGAGAAACAAGAGAAAAGGACTACTGAAGTATGTAGCAGTGACAAGGGTCTCGACAGTAACCCATATCGGATGCACTAGCTATGAGACACAAACCTGCTTTCTTTTTTAACTCAGTAAACAAACGAAGAGGGGACAGACAACCATTTCAACTGGACATATGATGATCTTAGTGAGCACTCCGCATAATTCCATGCAGGTAGCCCCCAGTCATAACCAGAGAGACCACGGATACTACACCTGCTGGAAATATCTTCCCTGATTTCTTAAAGCGAGAGCCCATTACTCCTAGAAGGGCAGCTGATATACCTGGAAATCGAGAACATACATACAAGTCTCAATCATGAACACACATGTAAGACAATAATTTTTAGTCATAAAAGAAGAAGGCAGAAGAAAAGAGGTAATGAAAGAGGGATGCAAATAACGTTGTTAGTAGTCTACTTAATGCCCTGCAACTTCAGAAGTTCCCTTTTCTTATAAAGTTTATTTGATTACCCCAGCCCTCATAATCTTTCAAGCCTTTTCCAGGATGATTCAAGTAACTCGGTGTACAATATCACCCAGATCTGGTAATGCTTGGTCCAGAAAACTACCTAGATCTTCTAGAAACCACAAACATACTCAAGCTTATGTGGTGATAAAGTTCTGAATGCTTAATTCTGTTTAAGGCAGCACTGGCAAGTGGCAAATTACTAAAGGAAAGTCAAATGCTGCAGCTGCTAGACAATTGAGAAGTTTAGAAATTCTCAAGAGACTTTGTCTCCTCCACTAATATTAAAGCCAAATATTGAACATTTGCCAATTTATAACAATTTGAATGTCCCTTGCAAAACCATCGATATTATTTAGTTTACCATTGAAAAAAAACAAAAGGGCCCAAATGTCACCCATGACAGAAGGAATAAATGCTCCTCATCCATCGATAGTTTAGATTACGCAGCCCAAAATCAATAAGGAAAAACCTTTTTCTCTATTTTTTGCAAAGGCCAATGAAGCAAATAATTTTGAAGCATTCTAAGGAAAATAAATCCAACAATTCTGAAGCAAGTGAGATCACTCACCCAGCCCAATAGAAGATGCAAGAACTGGATTAGTCGGAAGCTGAGTGAAGACATAGAACAATCCTGCAGCTGACAGACCTCCAGCAGCAAGAGACTTCTGACTTCCACTCTTCATATATCCCATGACTCCACCCACTGTAAGAGATGAACTATGGTTAGATCAAGGCAAAAACTGCAAGATGAACAGAGGGAGAGCTGAAGATCCATAAAAGCAAACATCAAAAAATTATAGATGATTAAAAAGGAGGGAAAGGTTTTGCTGCAAGAGATCTTGCGAGGGTACAGGAAACTTGAAAGCATATTGACAAGAGCAGCTTTATTCAAAATGTCGAAGATATTCGAAAGTCATTTGACTGACATATATCCCTGCAATACTGCAACTTGTAAAGCAGCTAATGTGAGATGCACTGTTCTTCGTCATTCCTGTATTGGTATTTAGCTTATGCAATTACAGGGCATTTGTTCTGAGCAAATCTAAGTTACACATGGACATTAAAGATCCCAGAAACAAGCCTAAATCCATCAGAGATCATCGTCTGCGAATTTTTCTCGAGATGGCTACAGAGGAAGTGTATTGACAGCAAAGCAGAAAAACATCCATCTCAATAGTCGTCAATTCAATCTACCTAGTCATTTTTGAACTCCCTCGGTAAAGGTGGAAGCAGTAACTCAAGACATTTCATCCCAATAGTTTCTGTTCAACTTTGCGTACTCTTCAATCTATGGAGCTCAGGTGATGTTAGAGATGAACCTTGATTAGTCATCGCCAAAGCGATAAGACTAATGACCTCATTGCTAACTACTAATTAACTTCTTGACACACCAACAAATGATCCGCAGATTAACGACCTTCCTATAAGATTAAGTTCAGCCAGCCATGGAAATGCAACAATTGATTCCACACACACCAACACACGACATTCGCAACGAAGACACCTATAACCGAACCAGCATTGAAGGAGCATCAAAACCAATGAAAAGAGAACTTCAACACAATCCACGCGGAGCAGGGCGCCATAAGCTCGAATCCAAACTCCATAAATTAACCTCAAATTAAATACCTAACCAGCACAAATAGAGATGAAAAAACGACGGGCTAACGGTCTCTAACAATCAGCAAACAGAGAAATCTATCGAACGAAATTTCGCTGCAAAAACGACATCAAGCAAAATCTAAACGCGAGACGTGACTCCACCTCCGACGAGGGCGGCGTAGCCCAGGGTCAACTTCTGCGACATCGACATCCCCGGCTTCCTCTCGCTACCGTCCTCCGCCTCCTCCCCCCTTCCCCTTCGCCCTCACCACCGCCGCCGCCTCCTCCTCCCCCTCCCCCGCCGCCTCCGCCGCCTCCCAAATCGCCGAACCCGCCGCCGCCGGCCGCGTCCGGCTCGACGCCCACAACCTTCCCCTCGGGGTCAACGGTGAGCACGGCCGCGGGAGCTGTGGAATCCGCCGACAGAACCCCGGGAGGAGCTCCGAGACGACCCACGGCGCGATTCGGCCTCGCGGTCAGGCTGCGGCAAACGGGCGTCCCGGGAAGCGAGAACTGGAGGCGAGATCGAGGAGGGTGAGGGTGGCGGTGGCGGTGTCGTCGCAGGGAAGAGGAGAAGGTGGGCTCTTGACGGAGGAGGAGAGAAGACTGGGCGCTACGGAGCGTCAGCAAGTTCTCCGCCATTTTGTTGTGGGGCAGTACGGGGTTTGCACTTTGCATTTTGCACACGTTCTAGTGCAAAGACTCGATTTTTATTTTTTTTTGGAGCGGTGGGGAGGTCGAAAGGAACGATCTTTGGTTCGGTCGGCCCAAATTGGGTTGGGGGGTGGAGGATCTGGAGTAGAGATTGGGCCTAGTTCGGCGAGGAGGATCTAACTTTTCATGTGCTTGGGAGATGGGGAAGAAAGATTGCATTGGAGTTTCCACGGCTCCCCTCTACTTTTGGGTTTAAAGAATCTAAAGATAGCCGAGTTTCAATGTGGAATTTTAAGTATTCAGCCATGACAAACTGTGAAACACAAAGGGGAAAATAAGATGAAGTTAAAAAGGGTTTTTTCTTTTTCTTTTTTTCCGAAAGTTTCCTTCCACGATTTGAAAAGATGAGGCATTTAGTTTATAACAGGTTCGGAAGTGCTTTGTGCTTTGAGCATATCTAAAATGCTTATACATTTTTTTTTTCCTTTGCCTTTGCCCTCGCTAAAATTTTATAGTTTCAGAAACGTCTTAACCTTGCATGATGTCGCTTGCACCTAGTGAATGGCTTAGTCGTCGGCAGGTTGTTGAGCCCTTTGCTGGTTTGAGTTATATTTTCATTAAATTAAAAAGTCCTTTATAAAGTGTGATTTTTCCAAACATCATTTAAAATAAAGTTGCTTCTCAATATATTTTTAAATTATAATTTACCAAACACTACTTGTATTTTAAAAAATGCTCCTACTTCGAGATATTTGTATTTGCTCAAAGACTTATCCCAAAGATTGAACCAAATTCATCAAATTTGCTCAGCATTGTATGTAGTTTATTCCAAGTTGGGTCCACGTCTCTCGAGGTTTGGCTGAGGACCCTAGTTCCTGTGCCTAGTCCTCGAAAGCCATGCCTGAATATTTAATTCTAGCACCCAAGTCAATGGTAGGCTCCATAGAGGCTAGGACCAAAATCGGTGCTTGTGCTTGAATACCTGCCTCTTTACCCAAGCCAGCAATGCCTGAACCTGAGTTCATCGAGATTAGCTCTAAGTCTTTAGCACTCGTGCTCAAATTCCTAATGGCTAGGCCCAAGAAAACTTTGCTATTGCGAGCAACGCCTCGATGTTCGGGCTTGGTGACCCCGGCAATCAAACCCAAGTTCCTTGAGGTTGAGGACTAGAACCCGATGCCTAGCGAGGATCCTCAGCACTCAAATCCAAGACCATGGCGATCAAGCCTAGATTCCTCAAGATTGGGTCCAAGACCTTGACGCTCATGCCTAGGCCTTTGGCTGTGGTGCCTAAGCTCCCGAACCCCAACAGCTAAGCTCTGGTCCCTTGGGCACCCCAAAGGGCCTAAGCGTTAGAGTCTAAGTTCCATAATTAAAAAAATAAATAAATCATTTATAATTTTTAGGATTTGATGATGTAGCATATCTAATTCTTATATCACATGATACTGCATATTTTCTTAAAAAAATAAAAGCAATTTTTCCTTTCATATCAATTGTTGCAAGATATTTAACGGAACAAGTTAAATGTTATCTTTCACTGGAAATATCAAGCCCGCCCAACTACATCACTTCAACGAAAATTTGAAAGAGAAGACCAGCGTAAGACCCCCGCGATTCGGAAGCGGAGCTGCGAAAATGGTGAAACAATCCTCGTGCCTTTCCTTCTCCAGAACCTCAAAAGCCTCCGCTTCCTTCTCTTCCAATGGCTGTGGTTACTTTGATTCGCTTCTCGAATCCTCTTTTTTTTCTTTGTTTGTTTCTCTCGCGTTCTGTGCAATTTGGTGGATCTGTTTCGGTTTTGTGCATTTGAAGGTTGATGTGTCGCATTTAAGAGTGTACTGTAATGGGCATTGCTTGGTTCTTTTCATGGTGAAAGCTTCCACCGTCGTTGGGAATTTTCGTGCCCGGTCTTGAACTTTGCTGGAATTGAAGATATTAGTCAGTTTGTAGCTGTTTCTATGACCATTTTTTATTTTAGTTTTTGGTGTTTTAACTGTAACTGTATTCGCTCCACGCGACAATGACAGGGACCCAGAAACCGTACAGGTTGTTGCCATTGAATGGGACATGTTCTTGGTGGCGGTACATGCGATCATCGACATCAAATCCGTGGTTGTTGCCGTTATTATGAGCAGATGGAACCATTAGGGCCCATCTTGCTCACGATATATATTGTTTGACAACTGGTGGCGACGTGAAAAATCTCCCAAAGATCCTAGACTTGGAAGGCAGAACTTCAGATTAGCTTTTTCTAATAGTATCGCTTGGAATGCTTGATTTTTTTTGTGTAAGAATTGAATATCAGTATCGAAGAGACAGAGTGGTGCAGTAGGATACGGGAAGTCTGTCCTTAGAATCTTGTTCCATGAGATTTCTCTTTTACTTTTCGGATGAATATGTTTGGCCGTCTGAATTTCCTCTTGATTGCGCTCATCCATTTAGTCTTTAGTTGCATGGTTGATCTCTAATTTAGTACATGTTTGCCCACTTCTCTCTGGATAAAAATTTAAGATTAATGCTTGATCTGAGAATAATAAAGCATAGAAATTGCTTATTTTGTTAAGTCGGAAAAAAAGAAGTTTATTGTTCTGTTGAGTTTGCTTCTGCCATTTTGAGGCGCTACCACTTATACCGTGCTTCTCAAGATTGTCAATCGAGTCACTGAACTTTTGGAATTGATGGCTATAGTACCCATCCTCTTTATAACTGTTTGTCCCTACTTTGCAGACTATTCCAGTTAATCCTAAGACTTTTTTGAACAAAGCTTAAGTGGGGCATGGAATACAAAGGTAATTCCATCAATCTTCTGAACTTTTCTGATTGGAAACTTTACCACTATGTATTTCCTGCGATAAATATATGATGGTCTCCTTTGGCTGCAATCACGGATGTAAGTGTGCCTTTTGTTAACCAGCCTAGTATGATTTCGGTTATATGTTTTGTAGGTTTTCTTGTCTCAGTGGATTCCTACATGAATTTGCAGGTTTGTCCCTTTTGACTGATCTGTAAAAATACATTCTTTTATGATGGTTGAATATCCGGTTTACTTCACGGGGTTGGTAGATCTTATTGGTAATTATCAACGGTTCTCAAGGATTTCCTTAATCCGAGAACTTGTGCAGCTTGCCAACACAGAAGAATACATAGACGGACAATTCACTGGAAGTCTGGGAGAGATTCTGATCAGGTAACTTCGCAACGTGCTGGAGAAAAGAAAGTGTTGATCATTATTTTTGGCAAGCTTAAGTTCTTTGTTATATTTTACGTCTGTCCTGAGCAAGAACGAGAGACTACAGTAGCAGTAAAGCCGATATCTTGATGAGTGATCTTATTTGTCCTTCGCTGTGCCCTTTGCATGCTTAGTGGTTCTCCTTTTGCTCCGTGTTGCATGTGGACCCTTTAGGATGGCCAACATTTATACTCTGTTTTTCCCCCCTACTTGGGTAAGCAGTGGGGACTAACATAATTATAAATTTTGATGTTTTCCGAGTTTTTCTCATGGAGTAAGCTCAGTATTCAGAAGCTTCACTTCTTTTACACGCCTGGCTCGCTCTTTGCAGATGTAACAATGTCCTGTATCTTTGAGGCGTCCCAGAGGATAAAGATCTAGAAGATGCAAATCGGGATTAAATGTGATTCGGCTTCGAATATCAAGCATTTTGCTTTACGCAGTCTGCGTTCTTTGTAAAGCTGAATGTGATTCATCCGAGAAAATTCTTAATCATCAAAAGCACGAGCTGGATTTCATATTGTAGTTATGTGTCTTTCTAGATGCATATATTTGTCTGAAACTCCCAAAATCATCCATGGCCTTGTATCTGAATGTGGTGGGACAACTTGAGTTTAACTTGGATTCGGCTAGAGTTAAGCATCCAAATACGTTGGGCTTTCTGATCACTGCAATGTAAGATTATTATATCTGCAGATCATGTCTTGCGAGGCAATTACTCAATCTTCGCTACAAACTGAGGTCAAACAATTGGACAGCGGAATCTGTGACATGATGAAAGGTTTCGTACACTAAAAGGCACCTTGATGAAATTCGCAATTCCAATCTATTTTCTCCATCAACTGTAACTGTAACATCCATACTCTGTCGAGTACTTGATATGGAAACGATTGCTGTGAAGTTCTTTACTATAAAACCCATTACATTTGCCTCGTTAGAGCACTCTCTGTTTGAGAGATTGATTCGTGCTATTTCTTGGCCACTCGATCCTGAGACATTTCCCGTTGCAGTCGTTCAAGAGGAGCTCTGAATTACTGGAAAGTTCTTGATTGTTTTCTTTGGAGTTAGGATGGGGTTTGAGGAATTCACCCATCTTATTTCCATCTTTATGGTATGACTTTTTATTACGTCGTTTCTTTACAAAAAAACACGAATAGATTTCGCTCCTCTTTTCAATTAATCCCCATTTAACCGTCAAAATGATGATTTTTTGTTCAAAGCAACAGTAATCCAATATAACCGAACTTCTCACAAGTCACGATTCTCATTAGACCAAGAATAATTGTATGTAAAACCGCATAACTGTCATTTTAACCTCATTCGGGGATTATACAATAAAAATCGGGTGATTAAATAGGCGCACGCAAAGCTTTTGTTTTAAACGATGATTCATTTTTCATACACAGATTAAGTGGCTATTTAGATTAATTTTTGGAATTTGCCTGTCATTTTCTTGCCAAAAAAACTAGTTTAAGATGTAAAGCCATCGATCCCACGTGATTATAAAATGATCCGCTTTTTGTTTTTTCGTTTTCATTTTTGTTCCATTGAAAGCAAAGCCCCAAGAAAGCAACAAAGCATTTAAGACACTCGATGATTAATTAAAGTGAAATAGTAGACTCCAACAACAAATTCTAGAACTCAAAATTTTAAAAATAAAAAACCTATGCCCCTTTCAAGAATTGCCACTCCAAGATAATGGTATGGGCCAAATCAATTGGACAGAGTCGTGCCCCGTAGAATTTGCTTAATCCAACACCAGACAAGAGAGGGTAAGATAAAGTGACCAAATAAATGGGACAAGCATAAATAATTGATGCTTTAGCCCCAACCCCACGTTAGTATTGCCGTCGGTACTTAAAGAACCTCTCATAATGTCGAAAGTTCAAAATTTCCAACCTCATCTTAAGTTAGTGACCTATGTCGAGATAAAGTTCAGTTATAGAATTCATTAGTTATATCAAATTCGATCCTTTCTTTCAATGTCTCGACTCTCAAAAGAGTGCCAGTTCAAGACTAGACACACATCAATCACCATTTACAAATCTACTAAGCTGAGCAGTCGGATACTTATATAGCAAGACGTGAACATTTCTGAGCGAACCGAATGCAATTATAGGTCCCAAAGGGGCTGCCGGACGTTCATCCTCATTAGACCCCAATCTATCAGCACCGACCGAATCATGTTTATCGAGAAAACATGTGAATTAAAGGGCGCTAATGGCCGAGACAATCTCGAGGCGCACGACAAACCAAAGCAGCCAGCAAAGTACGAGGGAGGGAGGGGGCAAAGGACCCTGAGACGCGGGGGGTTGCAGAGCGGTGGACACGACAGGAGCAAACGACAAATTCGACGCCGGAACGGACAGCAGCATCGTCCGCCCGCGAGCTAAAAGTCAAAGGGCTAAAACCAGCGCGAGCCCAAAAGAAGAGAGAGCCCTCTTTTGAGTTTTGGAGGAAGTAATTAATGATTATTAAATTTCAAGGGGGCTCGAATCAGAGAGTCATCGAGATCTCTGCGTTCATGGAGGGGACTAAACTAATGAGCATCTTCTCCTCCCACCTTGCACCCGAAGCCGCACGAGAAAAGAGATCGCAATCAGCGGCTTTATCTCTCCCCTCGTTCATCTCTGTTGGGGCCAGTCCAAGTTTTCTTTTTTCTTTTTTTTAATCTGTCATTCACTTGTTTTTGGATTCTTGTCAAGGACGGCACTCGAAGCTCGTTAATTTCATCTGATGAGAATGACAAATTGTTATATCTATGAATTGCTTGACAACTATTTTCTTTCTTTTCTCTTCCCTTTTCTCCTTTTCATCTTCTCTCTGTGAAGCTGAGAAGGAGCCGAGGCCCTGGATTCTGGGGCATTTTGACTTACAGACCCACTCGAAAGATTCCTCAACGAGGCTCAAAGTTGAGCATAAGTTTGGTTCGCCTTTGCCCTCTCTCTCTCTCTCTCTCTCTCTCTCCTTTGGCTTTCCAAAGGTCAGACCCAAGAACCCTACTCATTAAAATAAACCGTGTTACCCTCCTTCTTTAGCAGAAAAATTCCCCCTTTGACATGCAAAAGAACTCGAAACCGAGCCCTACCCTTTCTCTTTTTCCTCCCCCTTTTTCCTCCTCGCTGTTTCACACACCCTACGCTCGTCTTTGCTTTTTCAGATAAAGTGGGCACATTGACATTGCTCACAGGCTTTGCTTGAGACTTTGGGTTTTCTGGGTCGAGAACTAGTACCCGAATCCGAGGCCGTCCCGTAGCTCTAGAGACAGCAGCAACTAGCTGTGACAAAGTGGGGAAAAGAGAAGTCAAAGCAGCAGCACGCAGGTCCAAATTCGGCGAGATAAAAAAAGGATGGTGCGAAAGGGGAAGACATGCCCGTGAACAAGAATCCTCTTTCTTTTTCTTTTTCTTTTTCGGTTCTTTGAACAAGAATCAATAACCACCCGTGTGTCGTTGCTTGCGGGTGGACTCTCTCTGTGGTTGTTTGTGGGTGGACTCCCTCTCTCTCTTTCTCTCTCTCTCCAACGCGCGCGCACGCACCCGCAAAAGCACGCACGCACGCACGAATACAGAGCTGTTCACACTGTTTGGCTACGCTATTGCTAGTGTCAACAACACCCAACAAGAGAGAAGAGAGCATAAAAAAAGGAACCTTCCTAGCACTCTTCCTCCACAAGCTCCCCCCTCCCCCTCTCTCTCTCTCTCTCTCCACTTTTTGTGTTGGGTTGTTGTCTCTCTCTTCAAAGTCCAACCCCCCATTCTTCTTTAAAACCCCCAAAAGATCCCCCCTATCCAGCACTTCTCTATCACATTGCACTCCTCAGTGCTCACTAGTCTCTCTTCTCTCTCTCTCTCTCTCTCTCCTCTTTCTGATCAAGACTTCCATTGTCGCCGCAAGAACTGCCAGCAAACAAACAGGTACTTTTTTACATCTGCTCTTGAGCTCGGCTCTTCCTTTTTAGCTGCTTCGAGTATGGTGGGTACTGATTTTTTTCTGCTAAATTTGGTTCCTTTTTGGTTTTCTGCTTGTGGATGATGGTCGTGTTTGTCTTACCTCTTCCTGCTCTAAGCCAGTGTTTCAAGTTGAGGCTTCTCCGACTGATTCTTCTGCTGTGTGAGCTGAAATTTCATCACTCCTAGTCCACAGCACACTGAAGTTTGATCTTCAGTGGTCGCTCTTTCCTGGGATTTAATATGATCGCTTCGGCAAATCTGAAGAGTCCATTTTTTCCTATGAAAAGTTCTCCAATCATGAACCTTTTGAAGCATTGTGCTATCTTCAACTAGTGAAAGCCTTTTCATTAACAAGTAGATACCAGTATATAGATGCTTATATTTACCATGCGTATTGCTTTCACTTCTTAAAGATTGCACTTGAATCTCAACTGAAGCTTCTTTTTTTATTCATCCAAGAGCATGTGGTACAGGGACAAATGCATGACCTGATCTTTTCTTGTAATTGCAGGCTTCTCACCACGAATTGCTACTCGACATGGACAGCCATGATCAGTGTGCTTCAAGATTGAGTCGAAAGAGGAAGTTTGAATACCAGGAAGGTCATGGAACCCTGCACTTGGATGATCTCAATCAAGACCTCCTCGAAAAGGTGCTCTCGTGGCTACCAACCTCTGCGTTCTTCCGCCTCACTTCGGTCTGCAAGAGGTGGAAGTCGGTTGCTGATTCCCCGAGCTTCAAGCTCGCCTGCTCCGATATTCCTTCCCGTGAGCCGTGGTTCTTCATGGTTGGCTCATGCCTCAACAAATCGGTCGTCTTCGACTCGGCTGAATCCAAGTGGAAGCCACTCAATCACCCATCCTTCCTCCAGAAGGACCTTAGCTTTCTGCCCGTGGCCTCATCTGGTGGCTTTATCTGCTTCCGAAATGCTTCCGGGAACTTCGTTGTGTCCAATCCCGTGACAGGGTCCTTCCGAGAGCTCCCACATACTGAGAACCAAACAATTCATGCCATTGTGATGCAATCAACTCCTGGGCCTTATCACTCTTTCAAGCTTGTATTGGTGTGTGGTGAATTACCAAGGCTTTCTTTCAAAACCTTCAATTCGGTACTTGATAGATGGGATGATGATAATCTGCTCAGCAAAAATCACGAAGATCCCGGGGAGATCGAAGAGGATGCTGTCTACTTCCTTAGTAAGGCAGGCAATCTGGTGGTTACCAATATGCTCAGAAGCCCATCAAAGCAATATTCATCAGTTATGACCATCAAGAATGGTCATGAGATTGTCTATTTCCTAAGCTCCTCGGGGACTGTTGTGGCCTGCGACTTGACAAGCAGGTGCTTCTCTGAGTACCCGAGGCTACTGCCTATGTGGTATGAGTACTCCATCGACATAGTGGAGTGCAGAGGCGAGATGATAGTTGTGGTCTTATCGGAATTCTTTGAGAGCGCAAGCCTCAGGATGTGGCGATACAATGAAGTTAACAGGTCTTGGCAGCAAATCACGGCAATGCCGCCGGCCATGGCCCATGAATTTTATGGCAAGAAGGTGGACATAAACTGCCTCGGGGCTGGTGACCGGGTATTGATATGCTTGAATTCGAGCGAGCTGTTTAAGTACATTCTTTATGATTCTGTTGGCAATGAATGGATTGAATTGCCAACCTGTGATATGAAGGGTGAACCGATGGAGTTCATGTCTGCCTTCTCCTTTGAGCCCAGGATTGAGGCTTCTGTGTGAAAAAAAGGAAGATTTAGTCGTCTGCGAGTGTCTGTACTTTGAGGGATTAGGAGTGCCGCTGATTTTTGTATTCTTTCTCATTTGTTTTGCTTATTGGGCAAAGATTGCTAGGCTGAGATCAATTTGTTTTTATTCCAAGTTCATACATCCATTTGTTTTTCTGCTCAAGGCTGGATTTGTTCCATAATGAATAGGCTGATGCATATCCCTAGCATCACTCTTTCTTCAATATGCGAAGACCAGCACTCTGCAATAGCATGAAAAGCTGCAATGAATAATATTATAGCAAGTGTTTTGCTTATGATAAAGATGACAACTACGTTCGACAAATAACCTATTTACACGTTACGCACTCGATAAGTTTGGTCAGATTGATGACCATTGATGATTAATTATTGATTATGGACTATTGATGATTCGCTGGGCTGACGATTGTACAGCAGCCAAAAGGGACTGGGTCAGAACAAATAAACTAAGACTAGTGTTAGGGAAACGGCAATTCATTTATTGTACTAGTTATGAAATTACTGACAAACCGCGATATGTATTTAAACAAGTAGATAATATCCAAGCTGAAGCAGTCTGTCTTGTCATTCTACATGTCTGGCACCATTTTTGAATTTAGTTTTGCAGCTGCATCATCTTTATAAGAAAACATTCCTTTCATCAGAGAAACGGTCTCTCTAGTACATCCCGGCACCTTGCTCTTTTCCTCTGATCAAACATGGCCACATCATTCATCTCTTGGCATCGCGAGAGAGTGCTGATGCAGCTAGGCTCTCTTGCCCTTCAAGAAGCTAGCATGATTAAGGCAGTGCTCTTAGATGCTGAGAGCAAACAGGCAGACAACTAATGGCTAAGACTTAAGACTTTGGTTAGGCCAACTTAAAGATGTGCTATACAATGGCGAGGACTTGCTTGATGAAATTCAGTGTGAAGTTTTCATGAAGAACGTCAAACAATCAGTATGGCAATATGGGTGGAAAGGTGTGATGGCTTCTTTTTCAGCATACAACCTCAAAGAAAGAACAGAGAAACTAGGTCCTGATCTCGAGGAGTTTGGGAATGAAATCGTTGCAAAACATCAAGGAGTTCCCCTTGCTGTGAACACGTTGGGAAGCTTACTGTATTCCAAAGATAGCAAAGAAGATCAGGTACCTGTAAGAGCGATATTTAGGGATCATGACAAGCAGAGGATGGCATTCTACCTGTACTTATGTTGAATTATGATCATTTGCCCTCCCAGTTGAAGCAGCATAGTTGAAGCAGCATTTCGCCTTTCGTTCAATTTTTCAAAAACATTCACGCATGCTAACTTGTCCGTGAGTCCTCTATGGATCTGTTCTGACCTCATTCATCCATCAAGCAGAAGCCAATCGTTGGAGGACGTTGGCTATACATATGTAAAGGAGCTCTAGCCAATATCCTTCTTTCAGGAATTTAAGGGGGTCGGTCCCTATGTATACTTTGACATGCTCGATGTAGCACACGATCTTGCCATATTAGCTGAAGGAGTTGATTATTAGATTAAAAACTTTGGTACCGGGAAACTATTGATCACTAGGTAATCTCCCCCCCCCTCTCTCTCTCTCTCTCTCTCTCTCTCTCTCATTACAGGGATCGACATGGATGGCGAACTAATGATCACTAGGTCAGCTCTCTCATTCATTTTTCTACTGGACATGGCTGGAGGATGACGAGTGCAGCAAATGCAACTTGTGCAATATGAAACGCAGCATAGCAATCCAAAGATTATCGAATTATGCGGCGGCTGCATCATAGGGTCAGGCTGATGTTCCGGCTGAGAAATTAATTTATAAGCCAAGAAACGATTCATTTTCCCCCCTAAGGAGCAGCAGATGACAGTTAATGTAAATTCAAAGACAAAGTACACTAGTTATCTAAATCCGGTCTTCAAAAGTTAGCCTCTCGTAATTTAAATTGATAAGAGTTGGCTAGTGTTGAAGTGACTCTGAGAGCTGCTGTTCTTGTTCTTTCTTTTCTACATTACTTGGTCACGTTGCCAGTACCATCAGCCGAAACTTTCCTTTTAGCCTTGAAGCTCGGCAGATTTGAGGAGATGTTTGGGTAGAAAATAAAAGTGAGAATAGCACAAATGGTCCCTGAGTTCTAGTTTAATATACAATGTGGTCCGTAAATATTTAATTGATGCAATTTGATCCTCAAATTTTGGCCCAATACACAATGTTATCCTTAATCTTTTAATTTTCTCAATGTAGTCTTGGACTATTGGTAAATGTTCAATGTAGCCCATAAATTATATGAAAATATTTAAGCCTAGAGACAACTTTGCATATTGGGATAAAGTTCAGATACCGCATTTCACCAATTTAAAATTTACGAATTATATTGGATATTAGATTAAAGTTTAATGACTATTTATGTCATTTAATGCAAGGGCTAATATAGTCTTGGGCTCAAGGTGAGAACATCGCTTGGTCAGATAGTATATGATCGTCCATTTTGGACGAACCAAGCCCATCATTTCTTTTACCTTGGAGTCTCGAGCCATGTGACAAAACTCGTAAAACACCACCGCAAGAAAATTCAACCACTTTTAACCCTAGACCCGAAAACATAGTAAGACTCATAATTAAGAACAATCACGACATTCCTCATGTTGATTTGATGACCTGAAGGATTGAATTTCAAACCGAAACTCGTCGCCCCTTGCCGATACACATGAGTCGAGCTCGAGAGGGTACTCTGTTGTGTTTCATTCGAGTTTTCTTAGCACGCATGACTCAGTACCTAGACGATCCGAAATCATCATATGTTCCGCACGCACTAGGCAAAAACACACAATCTGTCCCGTCGCGAATGTTGCGGATATGAGGAGTGACGAGGATCCAAAAGGGTTTTTGAATTCGGCTGGCGATAGTGGGATGTCCATGAGGGGACTGTGTTCTCTTTGCGGAATAGGGAGGCGTCGTCGTGAAAGAGGCCATGGTTTTGTACAGATGCATGCATCGTCCATGACGTATTCCCCTCATGCATGCATCAACTACCAACAGATTGGACCGACATCAATTCAATATGCATATATATATATATATGTATGTATGTGTGTGTGTGTATGTATATGTATGTATATGGAAATATGTATAATGTAACACTATTTTGCTCCTTGTCATTTAGGGTTTTTTCGTCAAGTTGTACTAGAAGTTCTTTGGTCCCATAACCTCTCATTCGGATTTGGTCTTGAATCTTCATATATCGGAAGCAAACACCCTCAAACCCAAAAATGTCATTCTCGTTTGTTCTAATGGGCACGCACGTCGTATATATAGCGGTCGAACGATATGATGGATTCTTTGAATGCACCAGGATAAATCATCTATCTGATTTGGTCGGCTGCAAATTCATCCCACATTACGACCAGAACATCTGCAAACAATTTACTTTCGAATGGCTAACTCTAAGAGGTTGAATTGAGAAAAATCTAATACGAGGACTCTCCTTGAGGCCTAATGCCCCCTAATTAGAAAAAAAGTCATAAACCTATCATATTGATACCAATACAATTCTAAATCTTTTTATCGAATTAATTTAGACTTGAGTATTTTCACATTAATATCAATTGAGTTGATACGGTCAATTTAGGCCAAAAACTATTAAAGTGGATGCTAGTTGTCTTACATGGCACGATTAGTGCTGGTATAGACAAATTTTTCTTAATTTTTAAATATTTTATCGAAATTTTTTCCTTGCCTTTGGTTTTTTTTTTCTTTTCCATCTCCAGCCATTGGGCATGGGCCACAAAGCCCTCGTCAGGCCTCACTTGGATGTGGGCGAGGCGTAGGTGGCTACGCTCGAGGTTGGTGAGGCCACGGCTAGAGAGGCCTTGGTGAGGTGGCCTCTCCCACTACCACCTATGCCTTGCCCAGTGGATGGTGAGCTCCGGCAAACCTTATATTAATATGAAAATGTTTTACTAAATTTGTTAAATTTAAAATGTTTAGAGCTAAATTGGTACCAAATCAATAGGTTTAAGACTTTTTTTTTTATACTTTCTCCTTCTTCCTACTCTCTACATCTCTAGAAACAACGGTACTTCAGTCCCCACACGAAAGGAAAATAGTACACGGCGCGTGTCTTCCACACGACAATCTTCTATCAACTTCATTTTCCACACTCATACATGCACAAAGAAAAGCAAAACATGAAAGCACATTTAGGTGCATACATAGTCACCATTAGTGGACCTAAAAGGTGTGTGGGGTTGGGTGATGGCAATGGCAAGTCCCCTTCCAATATAATCTGCACCACAAAGGGATTGGTCCTTAATGCTTTTCATTGGCTGCAAGTTGCAACTTGTCAATCAACGCCGCAACCCAAAATAAAAACACCTCTTCGCCATGACTTCTACAAACGGGATACAACAAAATCATTTGTTGGAATTTTGTTTGGGGGGCAGATTGAAAAACCAAAATGGTCCAAACCCTCATACTAAAAATTCGAAAAAAAATGATTAAAATAAAATAAAATAAAATAATGATAAAACGAGAATGGTCCCGCCGCCACCCCCACTTATAGCGGAAAGTGACCATTCACTATGTGGGGTTCAATTTGGAAGGGCTGCATCATCTGATGCCGCCTCCCCCCCACTTCATCTTCAATTAATTATCAAAATTGAATTTGTTTTCCTATTTTATTGCCACCAAAAGAAAATAGGAGAGAGAGAGAGAGATTGTTGTGAAATTGGAGAGTGGAAATCGGATCGACATTGACCGCAACGGCAGAAAGTACAAATTAAGGGTCAAATTGCACAAAAAGATTTTACCCCCTCAAGTTCAAACTATTATGAGTTGTGACCCTCTAGTCTAAATCCATATGTGTGGCAAAATTTGTTGGCTTTCGGATAACTTTATCTCCATACTTATCCAATTATCCTCATCTTAGCCTTAGATGTTTCCGGATGACTTGTATTTTTGTGAATTTCGATCTTTTTTTGCCCAAAATGATAATTTTGTGACGCAAGAGATGCATTTTGTTCAAGTTTGACATCTAAAACAAGATAAATACCACATCCCCAAAAGTTATCCAAGATGAACCGACCGGTTTGACTCCCATATGAGCAGGCCCAAATTTGTAAATACCGCTGAGGTCCGACTAGACGAGGTTTAATATCAATTGCAACCTGCACATACAATCGTGTCTATATGGTCGCTCATTTTCGCAGATAAAATCCTTGGGGTCATTCATAGATTCAACGCGGAGAAGGATTTCGTGGTATAATTCTCCCTTTGCAATGGAACTAACTCCCAAAAGTGGGTCCGAATTCCAAATTTACATAAGCATCACGTCAGTCTTAGGTCAATCCAGAATTTAATTTTGAAAAATAATAGAAAATAAATAAATTGAAAAGGAAAAAAAGAGGGAGCTGAGGAAGACAACTCCGATTTAGACGGTTGGCCAATTGGTCGTCGTCAACGAGATGGTTCTTTTACCTAATATTTTTTTGGGTGGGTTTCTTAGCTTTTGCCCGTGAATTTATGGAGCCAATATAGTTGACTTCCCTGCCTCGCTCTCCTTGTCTCTTTTCATTCAAATAACCATAAATACATTCACTTTGAGGTGATGAGGAGAAGGGATTTATGTTGGGGGGGTCCACTGCGTGGAGGTTAAAAAAACACGACTTTCACCTAGGGTGACTATTTTATTTATTTATTTATTGGGATGCACCTACTAAGCAATTCTTTTTCAACACATCATGCATTTGTGACTGCTAGTGTAATATGAGATTTTTCTCGTGAAATTAATCAGATGCGAGGCACTCTACCGACACTCTTGATGTCGATTGATGCGTGAGATAAAAGTAACTTGTGCACTCTCGAATAGTTTCGACTTGCGCATGCATGGGTGCATATCACTAATTTTCTCTAAGCATGAGTGCGATTGAGGGTGGATTATGTATGAAAGAAATATAGACCATTTTAAAGAATTTAGTGGATTTGTTGTGATGGGTAGGGAAAATTACAAAAACAATCCTAAAATTATTGTAATTGAGACAATTAAGTTAATTTTATTTTTTTGCGAATTAAATCATAAGACTTTTGTATTTGTGCCAATTTAATTCATCTAGCAAATGTTGGCTGACCAGCATTGATATAAATGTTAGTCATCTTATGTGGTGCTAGTGCTAGTGCTAGTAAGGCTAGCCCTCGCCTTTTGCTAGTTATCGAGTTCTAGCGACTCGACAGAGGAAGAAGATGAAGCAAAAAAACAAAAAAGGAGAAAGAAAAAAATAAAAGGAAACATAAAAGAAGAATGATTTTTTTTTTATAGAAAAATATCAAAATATTATTAAAAATTATTTGCGTCAGCGCCATATACGATGGCCGGTGTCCATGTACAGTCGTTTGGCTAAAATTTATTGAATATACTTGAATTGATATAAATGTAAACAAATTATTACTCAATTGGTAAAAAAAGTTTATAATTAAAGTATCATGATTACAATAAATTTATGACTTTCTTAGTAATTATCTCTAATGGATAGCTCTTAAACAAATGGGCAATGGATCAAAAGAGAGTAGTGAATAGCTTTAACTTTTTACGAAATGGCAGCTCGGAAAGATTAAAAAAAAGACAAAAGAAGAAGCAATATGTGAATGCGAAAGGGTTAAATTGGTCCATTCGGACTCCAACTGCAAAAGCAAAGAAGGATAGGAGCAGATGAAATAATAATAAGCAAGAACCGACCCAAAATAATAATAATAATAATAATAATGAGAATAATAAGAAGAAGAAGAAGCAAGCAAGGTATATTTGACAGATTGGAGCTAATGCTTTTTCGTCTTTTTGCCTTGATTCCCACGTGGAGAGCTCCTTCTGATTGGAGCCTTTTACGTCTTCCCACGTGTCAGCACTGTCAGCATCCGATTATGACCAGTCACATCAGGTCCGCCATTTTGGAGAGCGTTTTTGGCCCTCACCTTATTGTTATTAGGCATCTTATTTATTAATTAGCGCAACGGAATTCACCCCCCCCCCCCAAAAAAAAAAGAGAAGAGAAAGAAACTTGCTAGTGATAATTTTAAATTTTTAAATTTCTCTATTCTTCATATATAACATTATAGTTTGTTGGATAAGAAAATAAAGGAAAAGAAAGTTAGGCGGGTCAAGTGTAGATCATCAACCCTATGGTTTCTTGAAGTAGAAATGTGACTTTTTGTCGAATGAAATAGTGTGAAAGCAAATCACCTTGATTTATATTTGTGATCGGCAAGTTTGTTCCAAGAAAAAGATTATAATCGTGACTCGATCGGAAGATGCATTTCCAAATTGACTAAAGTATAGTTGCAAAATGCTAATGAACGCACCTGTACTTGTGACTTTGTTCATCTTAGGGTGACTTTGTTTTGTTGAAAAATTTCATTATGAGGTAATTTTTTTTTCATGAAAATCATTTTCAAGTAAAATGGATAATTTTCATTTGCTTTGTGGTTTAAAAAAAGTGATTTCTTTTTTTATCAAAGGGATTAGTCTTTTTCCTTAATTTAAACTTGTTACGTTAGTCAATGGACAATGTTTTCCACCGATCGATTAATTTTCGTCATGCAAACATTGGACAGTTGGAAAAAACTTTTCCCAAAGCAATTTTCCTTCAAACAAAAGGACCTTTATACTTTCCTAATGTTATGTTTTTACATTGAATTTGTGTGCTGGAATTCGTAGTTTAAGAATACTGTGTAGTGTTATGTTCTTGCTATGTATCCCGATTAGCATCTTTGTTGAAACCGTGGGTTTGGAAAACAACCATCTTTCAACTTTGTTTTTGGGTAAAAGGCCTTCAAATTCATGATGCACAAGAAACTAGGAGCAGAAAATAGAGGAACGAAAGTGAAAAGCAGGAAAGTAGGGAAAGCTAAACTTATCTTTAGCCTATGAAATGTAATTTCATTTCAAACAAGTTCTCGAGAGTCTACTAATCAAGCAGAGTATTCCAAGTTTCCAACACTGTAGTTACTTCAATTTACGCCACAATCGATGCGGAATGATTACACATGTTTCAGGTATGTTGAGTGAATTTACTAGTAATACGAGCTCCAGGCATTGCAAAGAGATTACAAGAGTTAAGAGATATCTGAAAGTACAGTGCAATATTCATCTGCGAACTTCTGCATAATCGTGCTGCAAACGAAATGAGTTCTAAATCACTTCGACTCCGATGATCCATTCGTGGGAATAGTGGGGAAGCGAGAATGCGAAGATCCAGCTGACTCGTACACTCTCTCTCTCTCTCTCTCTCTCTCTGTATCATCCTGATTCATTCATCTGCAGTCGAGTAATCAATGTCTTTTCCTCCCCAAGATCGGGCGACCCCCTGTTCTTTTTCTCTCACATGCTTTCCCCTGCCGCAAAATGGATAAAAGGGTATGTGAAAAATCACTTATTTTTCTGACCCGAGAGAGAGAGAGAGAGAGAGAGATTGACTGTTTGTTGGGCAGGGGGAGCGGGGGTTTTGAGTGTGGGCAGGAGTGATTCGTCAAAGTCATCTTGTTAATCAAGGAGAGTCACCTGCGCTTGAACCCGATTGGTCGAAGCTTCTCTCTCTCTACTCTCTCTCTCTCTCTCTCTCTCTCTCCATCTCTCTGAAGAAAGAAGCCGTCCATCTTTATCCACAAGCAGAAAACCCAACAGCTGAGTCCTCCTCTCCCTTCTCTGTACTGCAATCCTTTTCTCCTTTAAAAATATTAATTTCAGTATTATTTCCCCACATAAATTATTCATATTTCCCTTTGCATTCCTCATCCTGCAATTCACGCTACTTGTTTCTGTTTAGATGTCGTTGTGTTTCCATTACACTCCTCGGTTCCTTCCCCCCTGCACAATAATTTCATTTTTTTTGCGGCCTCATGATTGGTTTCTTGCGTTTTCTACATATCATGATCTTTTGGAATTTTATGATTTTTTTTTTTTTTGGGGGTTCCTGCAGAAGCTTCAATTCAACCGTCACGAGGGGAAAAAAACAAGCTTAGATTTACTTCTTGATTGAGCGATTGTCATTTCTCGACACTGGTAATCCTTCTGCTGCCTAATATCAATTAGTCATGCCAAAGAACAAAAGGGTAAGTAAAAGGAATTTGTTCTTGGCGATGATGGGAAAGGTTAGACTGTAGCAGTGGAAGCCAGAACGTTGAAATTGGATCAGAAGGGTGTGTCTCAGCAAGAATCAAGCTGTCAGTGCAAGGACCACATTGGCTAATTTACTTTAGTTGGGCAAAGGGAAATAAGTTCAGGGTTCACTCTCTACTATTAACGAATGGTGAAATGCTGGAGAGGAAGCCAAAAGCCTTGTGTCTTGCAGGGAAAGAGTGCAAGTGTCTACGCTGAGACATTGACAGACATAAATACTCGCCCTCCATGATACTCAGAGGATTTATGGCTTGGGGCAGAACAATAGGAGGCTCAAATTTTACTACCCGGCGATGATGCTATTTGTTAGATTAAGGTTTTGATATGCTAAATAAAGCTGTTTTGAAGGGTATTTAGAGTCTGAATCTCGTGGTCGTGAAAAGTTTGACAAATTTTTGTTTGGTGCATCTTCTAGGATACTTCTTGTTGGAGGAAGAAGGGAGATTGAGTGTGATGTTCAATGTTTCTTTAAGGATATTCTTAACTTTGTCCGCATTCGAACCTTTATCTTATCAAGGAAAATGTGAATGTGCTGGCAAACAAGGATTGCAAATTGACAGCTGCACTATTGTGGATTACTTGCTTATTTACTATAGGAAAAATGATTTCAACTATTTGTACCAACAATTTTTCTAGACTCACTTCAGAGATGCCAGTTCGGTCACTTGTAGTATGATCTTGACGTGAGCTGGATTTCCATTGTTTGTGTTGACATTATTTGCTGTTAACAAAAATTGGCTTGCCGGTCTGGGAGGCAGATGTAGAGCTTCAGGTTGATCATGAAAGTATTGAGCCAAATCAGTCCATTAGGCAAGTCTTAATTGTACAAGGTTTATTGTAGCACAGAACACTTAAATTTCCTGTTCAAGAATATACAATTCCGCCTCCAAGACTACATTATGGCTACGATTAAGCTGTTGGTCAATTTCTTAAGTGCAGAGTTTGCTAACGTTTCTTATTTTCTGCTGATGAAGGGAAGTGCAAGTGTCTTGGCTTCCTATTGGACATTGAGGGCAGCTGCTAAAAGCTTCACGGAGCAGGGGTTTCAGAGTTGGCAAATGTCACAAACAGTAAGAAAACTGGCTCTTTTCAGTAACACTGTTGGGAAAATTTCGTTTGCCTGACAATGATTTGATTGATACTTTGATACATTGCCTTGCCTTTGTTGATGTAATAGTGCAAAACCTTAGTTTACCCTCTCGGGGCAGACTGCTTTCTAACCTAATAATCTCTCTCTCCATGGAAAAATTTGACTTGCTAATCGGATGGAATGGACCGGTTGACAAATCAGATTTTAATCCTGTTCTGGAAATTAATATTTATTGTTTTGCTGATCAAATGATATAGTTGCTCCCTTTGAACACTACAAATTCACTCTTGCAACGAGTTGGTGAACCATTTTCTTGTGATTCATTTTCTTTTAATGTTACTCTGCCTTTCCCATTTATAGGGTGCATTTTCCTGTCAGCTGTAATTTTCCTCTCCTTGGCCTTTAATTGTCATTACTGTTGCTGTCCGGAAGCTCTGCTAAAAGACAGAAGCCTTGCCTCTGCTTCCTCCAATTAGAGTCTAGAGAATAGGATCGTCCATTAAAAAAAAACAAAATATGTAGAGAAAGATGCTAAAGAAAAAGGAAAAAAGTAATCAAAAGGGAAGAGAGAGACTGGTATGGAGCATTTCTGTCCTTTAATATACTGTCTTTTGAAAAGGTCCAAATTCTTTGTTTCTGGAACAGACTTAAATCATCTTAGAGGATTTCTTCAAACAGAGAAAAAGAAAAACAAAAAAAAAAAGAGGAAGAAATTTTTCCCCAGAGTCATTTATATGAAAACAAAATAATAGAGAAAGGTTACAAAAGTAATGGAGATTCTTCTGTCAGTCTCTCTGGGCTTTTGCTTACGTCCTTTTGGAGCCTGGTCCCTCGTTATTTCAAGCTGAAATCTCAGCATGCCCACCCTTGTTTCATGCCTCAAAATACCCTTTTTAGAGCGAGTAAAAAAATCACTCTGGGAATAGAAAATTACAAGCCAAAGTTCACCCATGGCACTAAAAAGAAACCTACTTTTTCATCAATCAACCCAAGAATCCAACTTTAAGATGTACCAACAACCTAGGAATCAAAGGGTCGTCACCTTTGCATAAAGAGCACTACCTTTCTAGGATTACCAGTACTCGTGTGCTTGGTTTGATGCTTCATTCAAATGATGTTGGACCAACATCTATTGCATCGTCTGTTTCGATGCATTAATTACCTTTCATACACTTAAGTTTGATGCATATCTCTCCTTTTCACTGTCAGTGTGGAAGAAAAATATGCATTCTTGAGGAAGCTTCTGCATATCTTGGTGAATGGAGTTCGATATTAGGACGGATTTGCAGACGAATATGTGTATTTCATTTGCTGCTTTTGAATTTATTAGGCAGTGCAATGAGGTGTTTGGCGACACTTTACCAGTCCCAGCCTCTCAGTAGCCAAGGTGATTTTGGAACCTTGGATTTGAGGGCTTTAACACCTTAGCTTTATGTTGGCGAAAATACCTCTATTATTTCAGACACTATCATTGCAATAGCTCAGGATACAGCCTTGCACTTTAGAGTATATGCTTGCAAACACCTCTAGTTAGCACAATTATAGCACAGCGCAACACGGCATATATCAGCACTAAAAGTTACGAGACTGCCAAATGAGCTATCAGTCATTTTTTCGTTTCTTTTTTGAAACGCACCGAGCTGGTTAGGTGGTGTTTACCCTGTCCCTGGCTTGTGTTTTCTCTTTTGGGGGTAAACCTTGGCTGAGGTAAAGAAGAAGCTAGTGTTTCACAAGATGTTGGTGAAAAGAGTAGGGTACTTAAGGAGCAAGAAGACCCTTCCTAACTGCATTTATTACAGCTGCTAATAAAATGGTAACCAACGTGTTTGCCAAAATAGGAAAAAGTCCAAGAAAGTTTAAAAACTCTAGACTGGCCCAAGCTATTTATATCACACATCCATCAGACCCCTCCTTAGGACATCTCAGGATCAGCTTCTGCCTCCTCTCTCTCTCTCTCTTTCTCTCTCTCCCTCTCTTTCTCTCTATCTCCCTTTCTCTCCCACAGGGTACTTTGTCTTTCAGAATGTAAGAAAAAAGAAACCCATGATTCTCCTCAACCACCGTTTCTCCATATTACCTTTCCACCTCCACTGAGGAATCAAAACACACCCAAAAAGGCATATTATGGGTAGATCTTCAAAGCAAGAGACCAGAGAGGCAATGGAAATAGACAATAAGCCTTGTAAGCTCAAGGAGGAGGCTCATCTTTCTGGTGCTTATATCCGTAGCTTGGTGAAACAATTGACCTCATCAAGAACCAAGGATCCCATGAGCTCACAGCAGGATCCAGAATCTGTTGATAGCGATGGTTTCTCTGCCCAAAGTTTAGCCGAGTTTCGAGAGGATTTCAGTGAAACCCAACATCAATCTCAGCAACCTCCACCACCCCACAAAAAGCAGGTCCGGAGGAGACTCCATACCAGCAGGCCTTACCAAGAAAGGCTCCTGAATATGGCTGAGGCTAGGAGAGAGATTGTCACCGCACTGAAATTCCACAGAGCAGCTATGAAACAAGCCCAAGAGAAGCAGCTACAGCAAGGAAAAGATCAACTTCAGCAGCAGCAATCGCCGCCGCTACCGCCACCGCCAATTCATCCACAACCTCAACCGTGTCCTGAAGAAGGAAAGATAGTGCCCAGAATGTACCAAAGGATTAGCCATTCATCAAGCCATGCCTTTTCCTCAAATTATGCGGGAAACCTTGCATACCCCTCCTTCTCATATCCTCCACCACCTCCTGCAAACCCTTTTTCCTCCTGGCCAATTTCTCCAATCTCCCCTCTACCTGCTGCTGCCGAGAGCCTGAACTTCACCCTCCCAAACCAGCCCTTAGGGCTCAATCTGAATTTCCATGATTTTGACAACCTTGTAGAGACCAATCTTTACCACAACGGTAACAACCCACCATCCATCTATGCAGCCTCATCTCCATCATCATCTTCCTCTCCTCCCTTGTCTGTTGCTGCAGAGGAGGCTCCTCCTTCAGTGGGGGCTTCTTCTTCCAAGGGGCCTCCTATGGTGGCTGTGGCTGAGGTTACTGAGTCAGGGTCACCTAGTGGTGGTGTAGGGTTGCATCAGGTGGTGGCCGATGAGGAAATAGCAGAGATCAGGTCAATTGGGGAGCAGCACCAGATGGAGTGGAATGATGCCATGAACCTGGTTACGTCAGCCTGGTGGTTCAAGTGCTTGAAGGATTTGGACATTGGACCTGAAGTGAAGGCTGAGGATGATGGGTACCAACCCTTTGATGAGGTCATGGAGTTCCCTTCCTGGTTGAGTTCAAATGAGAATTGCTTGCAGCAACATCTCAATGATTGCTTCTCAGAGGACTATTACCAAGATCCTGCCTTACCTTGGTAAGAGTCCACAATTTCTTTCAAAATCTTTAAAAGAAGTCAGAAATCAAGTACATACATATACCTTTCTGTGGCAGTCCTTTTGTCTTAGGGTTGGGATCAGCTTTGTTAATTCACCATCACTGTTGAGCTTTTAGTGCCCAAACTAATAATTTTCTCAGGAAACCCTGATCAAATTAATGCAATTCAGCTAAGAAAGTAGACTCTCACTTCTTATGACATTAAGCATTTTATACGGCATGGTTAGTCAACAATTAAATAGCTTGTATTCGTGGAAGGCCCAGTTACAATGTCCTCTTAAACTCTGAAGAACAAGTACTCTTTATAGTAGCTTAGTGTCCTTGTCTTAAAGATCCAAACTGGCCCACATAAACAGTGATGGGTGTTATTTGTTACTCAATTAGCTTGGTATTCTGATTTTTCAAGTTCATTTTTTCAATCTGATTCTAGCTTTGATTCTGTGCTAACTAATTTCTGTGCTTTCTTTTCTGTCTTGATGGAACAGCATGGACATAGGAGAAATTGAAGGAATCGATGGGGAGTGGTTATCGTGACAAAGATTGATTTTTTTTTTTGGTTAATCAAATCTTTGCTTCTTGCAGATGCAGATTTTTCTGACGATCAAGTTGCTTCTTTTGTACTTTGTAGTCTGTTTTCTTAGAACTCTTTTCCCTCCTCCCCCACATTAATAAGGCTTGCAGAAGAGAGCTGAAGTTGGCAAGCCACCAGAGGAAAAAAATAACTTCTAGGGAAGGAAGTGAATGTGCTTTTTCCTCTGTCTAGGTTCCAATTATTGGGAAATTTTTGTAGTTTTAATATGTATACATATATTACATATAATTTGTATAATTTTTCTTTCTTATCGACCAGATAAGTGATTCCACATCATCATGCCGTACATTATGAGATTCTTTTGTTACACAGCTGGATTTTATATAAAAAACTTTCCCTTTGAAATTGAACTTTCTGCTAGACATATTTCACCCACCTCATAACGAAAAAGAAGGGGAAAAATGAGAAAAAAAAAAAGGAGAAAAAAACATAAGGAAATGAATAAAATAGAAATGAGATAAGGACTGGGAATTATTGATAAATGTTGCCAAGATGGATTTATGAGGCGTGCCAGAGCTTTTGAGGATATTGGATACTACTTAATTCTGTAATTCACAGCAGGATGAACTGTACTTGACAAGTCGACATATATTTTACAAGATTGCATTCATACTATATGTTCTATATGATAATCAGGCCACAGCTCACTTTTGTGCATTGCTTTTAACCAATGAGATCAACGTACAACTCCCAAAATTGTCAGTCTTCTGGTGCTTGGGATAGCATCCTACTCATGCTTTTATCTGAACATCTGAAATTTTAATTTAATCTGACAATAAAATCTTCAAGTCTTTTGATAAATAGTAAACACAGAAATATATGATGGTCTAAAGTCATGTGAATTTTTATTTTTCAATATTTTTTCACCAACTAGAATGATAAACTTCAGCGGCCAATTTGACTTTTTAAGTACTAATAATTTCCAAGTTTCCCGTGTTCCCATTTAGAGATTTGGTTCAACTGCAGACAACAAATCAGATCTGATGCCCCGAAAAGACACAAACGAAAAAATGAAAAGAAAGGATGATGGTTAGGCTCTTTCAACAGATCAATTTTTTTCTTATTTTTTATTTTTGTTTATTGTCCCTTTATTTTACTCTCTTGAATAGGCAGAGCTTGCTGGGTTACAAGTGGTTGTTGCTCTTCTATCCATAAAAAAATTCATTGCAGAACCGTGTCCAAATGGAAGCCATGCAGGAATATCACGAACTCCTCATTAATTGAAATGAGCCCAAGAATCCTTTAAACCTTTTTTTTTTTTTTCACTTCTATCCTTCCTTCTATTCACCTTTTATCTCTGGGAAAAATGTCAGCGAAAAAAGTTCAACATGTTGCCTAGTTGGGATTTCCTTTTTTTCCTTGTCATTTATATCAATGTCGTATTGGAAGTCCTAAATTTTTTTACGAAAGTATAATTAAGTTTTAAAACTTATCAAATTAGTGCAATTAAGTCTTAAAACTTATTAGCATTTTCCATTTGTTAAGTTAGATGGAATTAATGAAATAATTTGATCGTTGTTTTTGAAAGTTTTAACATGTGATTGTATCAATTTGATAAGTTTTATGACTTGATTGCATCTTTTTTAAGTTTTAGGATTTAACTGCACTTTTATGATAAGTTTTAGGATTTAGTTATATATATTTTTTAAAATCTTAGAATTGAATTGCACTTTCATAATAATTTTTAAAACTTAAATGTAACATAACTATCACTCCACAATACAAGTAGGAAGACATTTCATATACCTTACATGGGTTGTGTTTCCAAATTTAGTTTATATCATTCAAATTGTGGTTTTACTAGAAAGTTCACTCAATTGCTACGAAATTTCAAGCAAGTGGGCCAAACTGGAGAATGAAAACTGAATATAATCTTCACAACATACATATCCATAGGTATAATTAGTAAACTAATATCACTCCCATTTAAGACATTCCATACATAAAGCATAAAGCAAAAATATCACAGATAGTAGAATTATGCACGGGACCTCCAATGGTCAAACCGAAACTCATATATGGCAAACCAATCCCATTTCATCTGGCCCTTACTCATCTGTCCTAATCTCCAGTAGCAAATTCAAACCCTCCTCCATTGCTTCTCCTCGCTTCAGTCATCTTTCTTGTCCGCCTTCTGGTCTGCATAGTCCTGGCTGCTGTAGGGGCTGAAGGCCTCGGAGAGCCAGTTGCTCTTCCTCCAGGGGCTCCAGCCCATCTCGCGGCAGAGCTCGTCGCTGTGGTTGATGCTGAAGGTGGAGATGCAGTGCCGCTTGTAGAACCTGGTGGTCCTCTTCATCACCTCCATCTCTTGGGTCACCTGCCTGATCATGGCCTCGACGGGGGGCAGCTTGAACTTGTCGTTGACCAGCTGAGCCAGCCACTTGCACCTCAGCTCCGCCGTGTGGAGATTCGACACGCTCTCGACGTATCCCACGAAGGCCATGTTCGGGATCATGGGGTGGATCGTGCTCCTGTTGCAGACGAAAAGATCAGAGTTGGAATCTTGTCCAGGATGGGAAATTTGAACCATAATGGGCCTGGTAGGAAATAGCAACTGGACCAGATCATGGTCCGGTGGCAGTCCATTGGGACCGTCAAAGCTTAATAGGTCCCAAGCACAATTCCCTCCTTTATCATGTCTAGTAAAATTTCTCGTGCGACCCTTTTGGGTTAGTTAACTGGGTTTATAGCCTTGATCATGAGGCATGCAATTACATTTCGTGCACTTACAATCGATCATGTCGACCAGGTTTGATCACGGTTGTTGAATATACCTTATTTTAGTGAGACCCCCGTGACTTAACGAGCGCATCCCAAATGAACGATGTTAGGTGTCGGTGTGTGAATTTACCTGTAGAGGGGCATTACCCCAGAAGAGTCCACGACCAAGCTCCTGAAAGGCTCGGCCAACAGAGACTGGAGCTTTTGCTTGCCATCGTAACCAGTGGCCAGGATCACCACGTCCGCCTCCAGCTTGGACCCGTCCTCGAACTCGATCCCTCTGCTCCAGAACCACCACCTGGACGGAGCCCTCTTGAACTGGATCTTGCCCTTGTCGGCCTCCGAGAAGAAGTTCTCGGGCAATATAGCCATCTGGCAAGATGCATAGTCCTCCTCAAATGGGTGGTCCGGTTTCAGCCCATACTTCACCAGCGGCAGTTTCCACACCAAGTACGACTCGATGAACTTTGAGATCGCCCTCCTCTGTCAAGACCAAAAGGAGAGAGGATATACATGTTTAGTCACGCCATATCGTTCTTTGAAGCTGTGATTTTTTTTTTTGGTCAACATCACTCGATGCGATGGGCGAGCAGAGATCGGGCTTACCATAGGTGAGAGAAGAGGGCACAGGAGGGTCCAGAGCAAGCTTTGGTCGGGCTTTTCATGGAGGAACTGAGAGGACCTTGTCGAATAGAACAGGTAGAACGGGAGTCCCCATATCCAGTACGAAGGGACTGTCCAGTGCAGCGTCCTTATCACCATCGTGCATGCTTGTCCCTCAGGCCCTGATATTTTTTTGTTCACATAGAATTAAAGTTCAGCGTAAGGTTAATCATTCAGTACAGAACCCCCACCATCACCCCCATCACGATGGTGGCGGCCGTCAGCACCACAACAACATCAACAACAATAATCAAGAAATATGACGAAAAGGGTTTAGTTAGTGAATTTTTTAGTACTGAGATCTGTGTCTCGGTCTTTGCCCTTTTTGACCTGTTGACATCAAGGTGCTGCACTCGGAGAACATAGACTTAGAACAAATTGAGGTATATGTTTGTTCCGGTAAGAAAAAAAATGGGTCATCTCCAAGAAGAGAGAGAAAGAGAGAGGACCACAAACCCTAAAAAAGAAAGGAAAGAACAGAGGAAACGTGCGGTCAAAGAGTCAATTTTCCTGTTCAGTAGATGTCACTCCTCTGCTTAGGGAACCATTTGACGCCTTCCACAAAGTCAGCGTCAAGAATAATTATTAATTGATTATTTGTTCGTCCTTTGATATTATAGTCGTTATTATTGTTTATTGGCCTCGCTGCAATCATCTTGACTTAAAATTCTAACACAGTGCGTGTACGCGTATGTACTGCAAACATGTCCTTAGGCAGGTACCTATAAGAGAAACTTCACTCTTATCAATATGGAAAATCATATCAAGAATTCAAGAATCTTTTATTTATAGAGAGGAAAATTAAAATTTCAATTTATAAAGACGTGACGAATTTGAAAAAAACTCTTTGGACCTAGCTTGATATATGATATATAAACATACCCACAAAACCCAATTAGGGAAAACCGAAATTTTCCAGATCGGACTAAAAGATTAGTAAGTTGGGAAGCAATTCAAGGAAAATATACCTTGGTTGGCCTCGGCGCACTCCACAGCAAGATCGATGGCGGATTTTTTGTAGCCGACGACGGCCACCTTCTTCCCTCTGAGTAGGTTCTTCGCACCGTCTTCATTGAGCCGAGCGTAATCCAAGGTGTGCAAGACCTCGCCTTGGAACTCTTCTTGGCCTCTATTCCGCGGGAAGACCGGCATTCTCGGCACGTCGCCGTACTTTCCAATGCACATCACGATGAACTCGAAGGCATACCACTACAATGAATCAGAAGACAAGACCTAAGATCGCGTAAAATGCATTACGAAAGCAGGATGCTTTCGAGAAAAGTTCGATTGAAGAACCTGAATAGTTTCTGAAGGACCAGTCTCCACGGCAACTTCCCAGACGGGTTGGCCTTTCAGCAACGAACCATACTCGCTAGAGTTCAGCAATCCGTCATCACGACGGGGCAAACTCGACGTTGCATGCTCACCGACGTAACGAATCTCCACGACCTTCGAGTTATACTGCACGTACTTCAGCACGTCGAAGTGCGCGGCATAGCCATGCAGGTAGTCCAATATCTCGACGTGGGACGGGAAGCTAGCGTTGTCCCTCTCGGGCCACGGGTAGTCCGAGAACTCGAAGTCGCACCTTGGGGTCTGGAGCTTTGTGGAAGCGAAGGAGCAGTGCTTCCAGACGCCGCCGATCGAGCCGGTGGCTTCGAAAACGATCGGGGCGTAGCTCGAGAGCTCTTTGGCAGCGGCGATGCCGCTGATTCCGGCACCAATGATGCCGATTCGCGATGCTCGAACAGGGGTTTGCTCGTGATCGCTAGACATATCGACACAAAGGCTAGTACAAGACTCCGACGATTCGGGAGGTTTGATTTGTAGATAGAAAAGTTAATGATCGGTACTGTTTTTTCTTGTGTGTGCTTCGAAACTATGGGATGAGGGCCTATTTATAGAGTTTGTAAAATGACCATTTGACATTTTCTTGGTTTGTCACCGCGGATATCATTATAATTATAATTACTTTAGTAAAGGATAAATAAAAAACTATTCTGAACTTGGTACTTAACTTAAGTCTTCTTTTGCCCATTTTCCTCGAAATGACGTCCTTTAAAACTCTTTGAAAAATGATTGCTCGAGAAACGTGAATGCATGGCATGATACACGATGTGCTTCTCTTTTCCCTTACACGATACATAAACAACATTGATTCGCATAGCCAGGTCTTATCCTCTCCTGGCGAATTCGATTACAATCCCAATATACTATAGTTTGCTCACATATTTAATGGGGTTAGTTAGGGCATGGCCAGTTTGAATGCTTGTGTTCCCATACATAGCTATAACTATAGTTTGACCGCAATATAATTTTCCCTGCATGAGGCGTGTTTCTTGCTTATGGTCAACGCATATAAATTTTTTACAGATCTAAGTATTCATTTTATTAACATAACTTAGATAGTTAGGCGATGGTATAGCAATGGCGTTGCGACTCGTGTCTCTCACTTAGGTGTTGTATTTGACTCTTCAATAAATGCGATTTGTGTCAGTTCGTCTCTTGGTTTTATAATGGACTGGCTCATTAGATTAAATTTGCTCTAGCTGCAAGCCGATCAAGATTATGATCTACACATATTGGACTTGGTATAGGGAGTTTGTTTTACCGGCACATTCGAAAAGCATGCAGCGATGGTAATTTATCCGAGAGGTTATCATTGCATGATGTTGCTTAGAGCTTGGCAACATCATACCTTTTGGCTCAAGTTCAACTTGAAAATTGTTCATAACTTTCATGAGGGCTATTGCCAAAATGAAATCTTGGTGCATAGCTCAAGTTCAACTCGAACTGGAGCTCAGGAACTCAGCTCGAGCTTGAACTTTTGAGTTTGGAAGTATGAAGAGTAGGACATGTTAATTGAACTCACAAATTAGTAGAAAACATTGAGCTTCGCCTCGACTTGGTTCTATGAGAGATACCTATTCAAATAGTAAAGATTGATATTGTCAAAGCTTGAAAGGTACTCGAGTAGTTTGATTCGAGTGCACCCCAAATTTCTCGGGGTCGGACAGCCGTTCGTCTAGCCAGAGCGTACCGCTTTGTCTACTAGCCAAACTTCTAATGCCACCTTGCCAACTTCTATTGCAACAGACAAAGAAAGCAAGGGCCACATCAAGGGCGACGTCAGACCCTTTTTTTCTGGTCGTGGCAGGACCTAATTTGAAGGGCAGCAGCTGCAGCATCGGCGAAGAAAGTGGGAAATTTTATGGAAGGAGGGATGAAGTCGATATGTTCACGTGGCCAGCTTGGTGCGTGGATGGCGAGAGCGTGCATGCATTTAGCCTGGAATCAAGAACTTTATTTTTTAAGTCTCTGTGTGAGTACGATGTGTCATTAGCTGACCAAAAGGCTTTGAAGCAAATGTTCTTCGTCGCCGCCGGTATTCCCGGAAGGGTGCGTGCCTCCATTGGGGAAAAATGAGGTTGTACGTGCCTCACTATATGATAGTGTCGTGGAAGATCAGTCTGTTTGAAGGATAATTATTTTCAACAAATTATTTTCCAATTTTTCGGTATTTGGACAATGGAGAGCTAGGGAAAATGTTTTCCATGGATTAGAAACAACATACTTAAATTTGGGGTAAATGACTTTCCCTTTTGGCTGTTAAGAATCAATGCACAATTACAAGGATTTTATCCTGATTTGCCCTTAAACTAGAGCTATGTCTAATAGAGAATTCCACTATAATTAACATTTCGTGTTCTCTGTTACATCTCTTAATTATAGAAACGAGACTACCATGCCTTTTTATTGATGGGGAGTATGAACCACATCCCAACAGTAAGAAGGAAATCATTTTTTCTAACAATCAAACAACTGAAAACTAATTCATTCCTTGAAAATGATTTCAATGGAATTTTTTTTTTTCATTTTATCATGAAATCTTAAGTAAAACAAATTAATCTCCTTCTTATCGGAATAGGAAGTCATTTTCTCTCAATCTAAGCTTGTTGTTCCTTAGATCTATTAGTTTTCGTCATCCAAACACAAAAAATTGGAAAATAATTTCTCGGAAGTAGTTATCCTTTAATAAATGAACCCTTATTTTCTACTAATATTGTCAGATTAAACAGAGCAAAGATTCATACCAATAATACATTGCACAATGCTTTCTATACAATCATTGTACCTTTTTCTTTCAATGTGACGAGTTCTATTCACCGTACCAATGTCATAGGACAGGGGCCAATATATAGCTTAATTTCCAATATATCACAGACTCTTAAATACTCTTCATGGAATACCCATTACCTATTTGAAGGTATGAACTGCAACTACTCTTTATGTCACAGAATCCCCAGCAGTTCAAATTTTTTAGAACAAATGCGACCACGCACTCAACTCCAATCCGGTATTAGAACTAAAAGAACCGAGTTCGATTTTTCACGGTGGCACCCTCCTTTCGCCTCCCAGGTTCCGTTGCATCATGAAAAAATGCAATTCGATAACTCTTCCTCCCACAATCTGCATGTTCTAGGGGTTCACGCTTTCCAGGCTTTCTTTTTTTCATTGTGTCGCATTGGTATGAGGAGGATTGTCAGGTCGTTTTCTAACAACTTAAACTTTTAAGCGAGGGCGGTGGACACCTGACTTCATCTATTTCCACCAAGCTTAAGTCACTTTGCTTTTGGAAGTGGACTAAGATTCTTAATGAAAGAGACGTCTTCCCTCGTGCCGCGGACAAAGCAAGGACGAAAGTTGTACACCTTCAGGTCTTCCACTAGAGCATCTTGATCCTCGCCGCCCATATGTCAAAGAAGTGCTGAAATCGCAGCCACTTTAGTCCGCCATGCATTATAGGTAGAAAGACCCTTTTTCTTCTTTCTTGCTGATCTCTTTGTTTAATTAGTTCCATTGCTGAGATAATTATTATTACTGCATAGCTAATATATGACAAGTGTTTGATTATATTAGGATTAATACTACGGAAAACTCCAAATTGATGCACATGTAATAAATTTATCCCCAAATTAATTTTTTGAACACCAAAAATCCTAAACCGGTATACCTATGATAAATTTATTCTAAACTAATTTTTTGGCCATTAAAAATTACAAACTGTTACATTTGTGATAAATTTACCCTTCGTTGGTTTTCCGTTAAATTAGATTAATATCATAGAAACCATAAACTAGTACACATATGATAAACGGAGAATAAAACCCAAAATTAGTATATCCATCAATTATCACATGTCATTCAACTCAATAATTTGATAGTAAATTTGATGTAAACTAATATGAGATAAATTTGTTATAGGTGTACCGATTTGGGGTTTTTTTCGGGATATTAAACATTGATTATATTAGGAAAGTTATTGACAGTTGGAGAGCTCAAAGGTTGCATTTAGTTGTCCAAATTTTTAAGTATGATAGGACTTGATATGATATGATATAAAATCCAGTGATTTTACTATATCATATCTATTGTTTGGTGATTGTAGTAATAAAGTTGCACATATTTATATCATATCATTTATAATGTTAGGTATAAATGGCATATTAGTATTAATGAACCAAAAACTTTATAGACAGAGATGATAAAAATCTCTTGCGACACTCTTGTATACTTTATTTTTTTCCTCTCTTTATTAATTAATTTCTTTTTTGTTTGTTTCTTCCCCTTCCATCATTCCTAATAAAATTTTATTAAATAGTAAACAGTACCAATATACCTAAAATACTAAAATACCTAAAATAGCTAATAAATATAAAAATATATTTATATTCATATATTGAAATTATATTATAAGACAAATTTAAATTCGAATATATAAATAAAAATAAGATTAAACTAAAATAAATAAATTGTTGTTTTTTATTTTGAATTTCTTATATTAAAATTCAAATATTATTTATATTGAAGTATCATTTTAATTTTGTTAATTTAAGAAATTTGTTATCTAATAATAATAACTTTCTAATATAGACATTAAAATCCTATCCATATTTATTTCACGTTCCCCATGGAATAATTTAATCTGGTCTATATTTCTTTATATCCGACTTTATTTTGTTTTGAATAAATACCAAATACATGATATGATAAATTTTATCATATTTTAAATTTTATCATGACCGCCAAAACGTAGCCAAAGTATCATATTAAGTAATTGCGTGTTCATTATATCGTACACTAATAGTGTAAGAGATTGACTATTTCGACGAGTTATTTCCATCTCTTCACACGAATTATCCTTTCCCAAAGCAATTAATTTTGTATTGCTTGTCTATGGGGTTTTTTGTGATCTTATCGTGATCTTAACGTCAACTACTTATTAAGTTTTTTCAATAATTGAGAAGGGTGTAAGACATTTCGACTCAAAATTCATGTGTTTTCACACCATCTTAAAATTATAGGCGGGAAATACCTTGACATTACATAGGCGATGACGCCAACTAGCTTGATCTAAATCAGGTGACTTTCTATGATCACGACAAACCCTATCTATGCTCGAATCTCCAAAGTAAAGCAGTCCTTGCCTAGACTCTGCTTTTTTCCGCCAACCTAGTTTGGAAATGACGGAGGAACGTAGAAATAATTAATCGCAACTTCCTGGTTTTTGAGGTTTTATCTAGACTTTATGTATGCATCCTCATTCAACTTAACACCACAAACTTAAACGCTCCAAATCCATTGACATTGCTGATTAATACAAGGCTCGAACAAGGCTAGATCTTCATCAAGTGACTGCAAGATCATTGGAAGATCATTTTGAATTTGAAACTCCAAATTAAAGCGATTCTTGATTAGATTTTCCTATCACTCGTGGCAAAGACTTGTTCATGGGTGTAGTTGTCTAATGGGGCTGTCCATTCGCGCAAGATATTTGGCCAGTCGATCCCCGGCTCGATAATTAGGCCCAACCGAATGTGGATGAGTTTGGCAATGGTGCCTCTCAAAGGAAGTCCGACTCTCAACTCGAGTCTAACCAGATGTGCTTCGTCATATATCTTTAGGGAAGATGATTCATTTGATAGACAGGCTAAGACAATAATGCGCAAGCTCCAAGTCGGGCCCTGATGCAACTCGACCGATGCGCCTAAGAATATGCCCGTGTCTTGAACTAGCTGATGCATCTATGCATATCACAGGAGCAACTCTACTTATGTTCATATTCCGTGAGGTCAATGTAGGATTTCCCATTTGTGACTGCTAAGATTTGGAGAGCCCACGTTTCAAAATGTCCTACGAATCTATAGGCAAAGCTAGAGTTGATCTGAAATGCAGCCAATCCTCAAGAAATTGCAACTAGCAAACCCTAAAGAAGAAGTCTCTCTAGCTACTGCTTGCAACATTATTAAAGTGACACCGACCAATAAAAAAAAATTTATTGAAGGGACAAATGCTGGTGATTAGCATTAAAGTCAACCTAATTACTCCCTCCTTCTCCTTTTTTAAATTATGGGGATTATGAACAAGTCAAGATTGTTCTGCAGTGTGATGTCAGAATCCATGACGGCAAAGACAAGCGACTTCTTTTTATTCGTTGTCCTCAGAGAGTCAACCGAGAAACTCCCTGCTCATTGCTCTATCCAACCTCCCCACAGGATCCATCAATGGTGGAGACAAGATTGTATAATCTCCCTGAATCTTCCTGGGAAAATGATTTGTAACTACTGTTCTTGACATGAAGAAAAAAATGAACTCGAACGGACCGGAACTACCAAGTCAACTTTAATTTTTTTTATGTCTCTTACACGAGATGACCGTGAGATAACACCTCCTGGTGTTTGACTTCGAAGCTTGTGCAGCTTTGAAGGGGTTAGATACGACCGAGAATGTCAAACTTTGTAGTCTCTTTTTCTAGCCCCCAAAAGCACATTGGTTCAAGCTTAGGAAATTAATGAGCATAACGATGCACATGTCTGACGTACTATATCAGCTGCAACACGGTTCTTGACTTCATTGCGTGGTCGGAGCTATTAGAATGACTTCCTCAATGAACGTTTGGATTGCATTTGACAATTTTGCGTCGGACCTCACCAGAAATATTATAAAAAAGCTACCTATTCACACAATTACAATAATAATTATGCCTGTCACGAAGTTTTACATGCATTCTTATGAACAACGGGATGATTCTGACAAGATCTGGATAGGATTAGGTTGTCATAATTTATTTCTCCGCAAAGAAAAAACGTAGCTTCTGCATTTTGGCACTTTGTAACGAGTCTTGTACATTAGAAGCAAATTTATTTATGTGTGGTGCAAAGTTTGACATAATAATTTGTGATCAAGAGCATGGAAATCACATGGTAATTAAGGACTTTTGCCCCCTTGTCTGTGACGCCGATGCCAAAAATGGTGCGTTCAACACTGTTGATAAGCATAGCAACGTCCGCAAGATTGCTATTCAGCATCTGAGTCACGACTCCATCCGTATCCTTCAATGCGTAGCGGCAAGTACCCGAGATGCCCATGATCCGACCCTCGACCCTCCTCAACTCGCGTGTGTCGTAGGCGACATATGGGTCCTTGAGATGCCTCAGCCTCTTGAGTATGCTTTCGAGGTTGCTCAGGCTATCGAACAGGCCGTCCACGCAGTTGAGCAGCTTCGACGGGTCCGAGTTCGAGGTCTGCTGGACGCTTTTGAGCTTCGGGATCATTTCAACGAATTTCTTCGTGTTCTTGACCCCGCCGATGCTCAAGGTGATGATGTCCCGAGCCACCAGCACTTGGGTCAGACTCTGATCTGAGGCGTCGCGCTTAGTGCTGATGGTAGGAACCGATCTGTGTTGGAGGCGCGCATTGGTTTCGTGTGGACCTGCAAGAAGCAAGAGCAAAGAGAGAGTGAAGATCATCAGGGGTTTTTGAGATGACATAGTAATGTCCAAAGGTTTCGGAAACATCAAACGTTTTTAATCACTTCTGGTCGATGATGATGGAAATAACACCGAAACAAGAAGTGAACTTATACGTGACTTTGGTCTGGTTAGGTGCTAGGAACTAGGAAGAGGTTGAAGACATGCATTTGGTGTGCATGAATCCGTTCAAGACTAGGCACGGGAAACAGGCGATCTCGCGGCACAGCATTACTGGGTTTCCGGGTATTACAACAATGAAAACTTCGTGAGCATTTTCAATTTAGCAAATATCTTCAGATCGAGGTAGAGTAAGCACAGTGATCAATAGATCGTATGCGTATATAGGTCTTATAATTAGGAGTGCATGCAATCATCCTAGTTAATCAATAATTTAGATGAACTTCCAATTGCATATGTGGAAAGAGCATTGCTAGCATAACATCGTTGAGATACGTGAGAATAATAGTTTATTGTGAGCGTAAATTTTTGAAAAAGTGGTCATGATAATTTATAACTCACATCCAATTTGGTTTTTTGTGATCCGAATCGACATTATTTTTACAATATATTAAGGACGTCAAGCAATCATTTCTCATGTGAAAATACATGACCTAATGCATACAAAATATAAAATAATTGCCAAAATTGAGGATTTACTTGAAACTTTTGAGTTGCTAATTAAAGTAAGGATTGATCTTTTAATCCACCGGTGGATGATTCTGAACAACCTATCTTTGTCTTTAAAAAAAAGAAAAAAAAGAAATCCAATTTTGCTGGATCGCATGACATGAATGAGTTGGATATCCTTCCGATAGGGCACTTTTACGTATGGAAACTGAAGATTATACTGACCGAATTTACATTTCTTTACTTAGAAAGACAACCATGTTTAAATTAACCCCCAGCATGTTTAAATGGAGTACCACAATCACTACATTTTACAACATTTTTATCTGCTTGTTTCTTCCAGAGGAAGTACTTATGGTGAAAATCTTAAGATGAGCTGCAAATAAAATGTTGTCTTGGATTCTTTTCACGCCTAATATCATTTTTTGTGTGCAGGGGTTCTTGATTTCTATATGTTCATTTATCCTGGTCTCTGCACTACTGTGGACAAGTGAAATCAAGGTCGGCATTTGCCGACAAAACATTCAGCATTTCGGACTATAGAGCAGTTGGCAATGGGCTCATTGATGACTCTATGGTACAATTTTTTGTCTAGCTATTTAATTATATATATCGAGATCGGGTGAAACCATGACTACTTTTGCATACCAATCCATGTCGGTAGGTCATGTAAAGATTTCCTCATGACACGACAGTAGACGATTATATTCGATGAATCTCATGATTTCATATTGAAATATGCGTAGGCATTTACAAAGGCATGGAATGCAACACAAACGCAGGACATCGACCGTCAAAGTTCCACAAGGAAAAATCTATCTTTTGAACCATTATCAAATTTGTAGGCCCTTGCAAATTAAGTATATCAATCTCGTAGTAAGTGAAATAAAATAATCATATCTCATTTTCTTTCTTAGTCCATCCATCCACCTATCGAATGCTTTTTAAGTGAATGGGAGATTGATTATACGATATTTGAGATTTTTCAATTATTATTTTTATGATAAGATATCAATACAGACAGCGGTTCTTTTATAAATGAAACAAAATCTCAATTCCACAATATTAACTCTTATTCCACATAAAAGTACCGAACCTAGGATATAGTGAATTTACATATTTAGATCTCACTGGAGTTTGGGAGTTCAAAATCCTCGTTTATATGCGATTGCAGGTATCAGGAGAGATCATAGCACCAGAAGATCCAGATGCATGGAAGGGGAAGGATAAGTGGTTGACTTTCAATAGCGTAAATGGGCTCACCATAAGTGGGCCGGGCTCGTTTGATGCAAATGGCGCGGCCTAGTGGAACATCTCCTGCAAATTGAGCCCCAAGCATGTAGCGTGCATGACAAAATTTGCATTCCAAAAATTGATTTACGGCCAAAAAATGATTTTTTAATTTCTATTCCCCTCTACATGTTTGCGAGCGAAACCCGTTTGATAACGACTCAAATTTTATTTCGGAATGAAATCCATTTGATAACAAAATAAAATTTCTATTTCTAGGAATAGAAATTGATTAGATAACAACATAGGAAATCCTCAAATACAAAATAATAGTCCAAATAATACTAAAACAACATAGGAAATCCTCAAATACAAAATAGTAATTGAAATAATACTAATACATTACAAAAGGTGAAAATACAATTTCATGGAAATACATTACAAACAATGCATCGATCGAGCTCGGTGCAAAAACCCTAAGAACAGTGAAACCCCTCCAAGGAAAACAGAACAAACAATGCGCAACTCGGAAACACCGGATGCGGCCACGGACGCATCGATCGAGCTCGCGCAAGAATGGCCAAGAACAAATAAACCCCAACCAAGGAGAACGGAACAAACAAATCGCGCGAGAGAGAGAGAGAGAGAGAGAGAGAGGAGAGGAAGACCTCGAATCGAGAGGAAGGAAGGTGCAATCCAAATCCGAACGGGACGCGGACGGAGGAGGCGGAGTCCGGCCCGGAGACTGGAGCAAATTGGACGGTCGAGGACTAACGACGCGAGATGAGCGACGATCCGACCGGCAAGAGAACGGTGACAGCGTCGGAGTCAAATTGATGGCAAGAAGGATGGATTCGGAGTCGACGGTGAGGATGGACGGGTTGTTCGGAGTCGATGGTGCTAGGGTTTGGTTGAAGCGTTGAGAGGAGAAGGAGAAGCAATGCCCAAATAGAAAAGCCCGTGAACGAAGAAGGATGCCCAAATGGAGAAAATAAAAATAAAAATTCTATTTTTACCTTACCAAAAAAAAAAATTTATTTCTATTTCGTAACCGAGAAGTTAAAAATTTCAGCTTTCTAATTTGTTCGATTTCTCTATTTCTGAAATAGAAATCTTCGTAAATAAGAGAAATCAAATTGCGTTACTAAACGGATTTTTGTTTCAAACCCGTTAAGGGAATAGAGAAACAGAAAAATCGAGAAACAAAAATTTTATAATGCGCGCACTAAAAATCATTCCTTTTTTTCCAAATTTTAATTAAGAACCAAAACGCTTGAATTTCAAATTTTCAAACCGCAAGGCTACTTCTTTTGCACTTCTAACCCCTTTTTTTCTTATTCGATTTGTTTGGGGACCAGGGATGCAATAAGCACGCGCCAACTGTAAGTCTGGATAATTCATGATACTTTTTCGTCCATTGCTGTATATAACTAAGGTTTTATGAGGATTCCTTTAGGAAAGAAATGCTAATGAATATATACATATAAATTAAGCTAGTCTTTTCATATAACATTGCATAATGTATTTGCTTTTGTCTTCCTTTAGTTGGAGCTAACAAATTGAGTCTCAATACAGTTTCAATCTGAGAAACACCAGATCCGATGCTCCCATCATCGCGGCGAGCAACAATTTCTAGGCTAGAAAAAGTTTCAACTCCATTGTCACAAACTCTGCCACTGTTCTACTCTTTTGAAAATTCAGCCAATTTATCACAAAACTTCTCCTCGTAAGTAAGTTAGTGGGGATCGTTCAGGATGATCTCATGTACTCTAGATTAGAACTTGGGAAAATTGTAAGACAAATTAAATATTTGGCAGCAATAGTTTCCGCAACCAACTAGTAGCTATGATAAAGAAAAGCATTTTTTGTTAACAAAACTGTAAATGAGGAATATTTTGTCCATATGACATTAAAACCACAGTGCTTTCGAACGAAGTATCAACTAATGTCTGGTGCTTGAACGGCCATGGATTATTGCAGACGCTAACTATCGACAAGTGCAATGACGTATATGCAAAGTCTGTACTTCAAGAACAGTCCTCAGAAGCATATAGTTGTTTTAGAAGCAGCAACGTTTATCTACGGTCCTTGGACATTTACGCACCAGAAATGGAGCTCCCAACACGGACGGAATCCACATTGGAGGTTCTCATGGTGTCTCTTTTCGTGCTTCAACTATAGGCACCAGTAATGCATCGCTCTCCTTTGACACTATCCGTGTGTGTTTTTTGTTGCTGGGTGTTTGCTTTGAGGAGAGAATCGGCTAATTATCTCGAGACTTTTGCGCGGCAATTCCTTCCTCTCATAATTTCAGTTGATTAAAGGACATGCTGGGTTTTTGAAAAATGAATGTAACATTTCATCGCCATATGGTGTTTCATCATCAAGCGACGACTGCATCTCAATTAGTGATCAGACTTTGAATATCGTATTTCTGACATCAAGTAAGGACCTGGTCACGGCGTAAGGTAAATGCACCGTTACCATACGAAACCTAAATGTGGAAGAAAATATCAAGAAGACTCGTCCATCGTAGACGGTCCCAAACACTGTCAAAAACTGCAACGCTATTTTCATTGGTTTGCGGCAAGTTGTAAGCTGTGGAGATGTATTAATGCACATGCTTTTGGCAATTCTTGTCGGGGACAGCATTGGAAGCTTGGGCAAGGATGGAAGCGAAGTAAGTGTGAGTAACATCAACGTGAAGAACATTGACTTCATGGGTCAAACCAACGGAGTTCGAATTAAAACTTGGCAGGTAATGTCCGATTTTGTCAATACAATCTTCTATCTGTGTGATAGTTTTTGATTTGACATTTCAAGAAATGAGGCTGAGTAAATTTTGCAGTAAAATTTAATTAAATTGACAGGTGAGAAGTGGCCAAGTTAACAAAGTTATTTTCAAATCTCAACTCTCTAAGGCAGTGGAAAACCCCATCATCATTGACCAAGACATCGCTGACGCCTGGCTAGTTGTCCTAAGATCGTAAGATCTAAGACAGAGCATGTATAATCCTTAAATGATTAACGCCGCTTGCACTGCTCCCTATCCTTATTAATCACAATCACAAACAATATATACATTCTAATATTATGTTTACCATCGCCTCCGACTTAGCTTCCTTTGATTAGACTTCATCAATTACAGTTGATAGAAAACTGAGTACATAGACGACGTGCAGGGATTTAACAATGGCATTCGACGCAAGCAAGGAAGTGGCTATCAACCTAAATTGCAGCGGCAATGTTGCATGCACCAACATCAACTTGGACACCATCGAATTGACTCTCAAGGATCCAGGGAAAGGAACCATTTCTCGTAACAATGCCTTTTGAACTACTAAAGGAATCATCAAGCCCAAATCTTGCCTTCGATCATCATAAGAAAAAAGCCGCTTGTGTTCGAAAACCTAGCTCGAGATTGAGCACATCTAAAATGAGTACAAATCAAAGTGAGAAGAATTTGAAGCTTCTTGTGCTGCATTTGAAGTTTGGGCTGGTTTGAGAATAAGTTAAGAGTGTTGCTTTCCCTAGTTTATTTATCAAGCATCTGTAGAAAATTATCCACATAAATAACTAATTAATCAAGAACAATCGCATCTATATGACCGTAAAACACCAAAAAATCAATATGCAAAGCAAAATTAAAACATACATGTTTGAGCCATTAATACATTTGAAGAAAAATAGATCACCTGTTTAATTAGAGATCTATTGGAATGCCGCATCTTCTTCTTAATAACCTATTTCACTTAGCAACTTTTTAATATGGGTTTCAAAACACAATTATCTATACTTTCTGTCGCTCAACTAGATTCGTTATTAATAAATGTCAAAACCCAATTCAATAAGATTTATTTAAGGGTTTAACAAATATTGGAATATCAATTAACTCGATTATTTAAAATAGAAAATTAATTAATTAATGTAGGCCCATATTATAGGAAATTTCCAAAAGATCATGAGATCAAAATTTGACATGTCTCCGTTTTAGTTTGTTAGTGAAGAGCTATCCAGTGGCTCATTGTTTTAGGGATGGCATCATGGCATCATCGCACAACATTGTGAATGAGCTTTCCAATCCCAAAAAGGATGAGTTAAAATTTGAACTGCAATAAAGTATACTAATTTATAAAGTTTTATGAAAATTAAAAAGCATTTTTCTTTTCGAATGCAATATAAGATCGGGTTTCATCGCAACTAGGTCGTGCAAAATACTTTCAATTATATAATATCAAGATAGTTTGGCAACCTAACCAGACAAAGTATAAAATGACTAAATTGATAACAAGATAATTGAGGGAAATTGTCCAAAAAATTTGAAACCCATTGTGTTGTTGACCTTTTAATTTTGCTAATTAAATGTTGATCATTTTCAAATTTTACCAATTAAGTCCATTTGGGTGATTTTGGCCAGAATCACTAACATGGATGCCGCCTATCTTACATGATATGATCAATGCTAACACGAACAATTTTTAATAATATTTTCATGTGTTCGAATTTTTTATTTTTCCTTTTTTTATTTTCTTCCCTTCTGCTTATTTTTTTTTAGGGTCCATGATGATGTATAATACGCATAAACTATTTAGATACCGTTGGATGATCGTGATTGCATTAGGAGCAAAAAAGTTTCAGAAGAGATGATGAATCTAATAACATTTACGTTTTTTATGTGTATGTTATGTGAAATAAATTTGTTTTTCCAAGTTAAATTTATGTTCAATTTTTTTAGAGCTTTAACAGCTTGCATGCTCCAAGTAAGGATTTGAATCGAACCACACACAAGATACACAACTATTCACTTCCCATGTCAATCAACTTTTACACTACGGCCATATCACAACTACTTTTGATATAAATGGATTTTGAACAGGCAATAGGAATTCATATCGATTCAAGCTCACTTTCAACGATTTAGTAACATAACTTGATTCCGACTTCTATCATTCAATTCTTTAATTGAAGTGTTTAGCTCCTCTTAAAGGTCTCGAGTTTCTAGAAAACTCTATTTCTCTATATAAAGGATTTTATTACAGTGCATTTAGAGCACTTGCCAAGCAATAAAGGTTGTACATTAGGTGTGATCGGGTTTAGATGAGTTCCGGACTCGACCTTCAGATCTGACTTCGCTTATAACTCAAGTTCCTTTTTTGAACCATATACCCTACCTTGTTTGCATTAGGTCCTGTTTTACAATGGTCTCATATCCTATGCAGCTTCAAATTTTACATTACGCTGGTAAAACAACGTAATTCTAATTTGTATTGAAATAGTAAGCACATATATCAATAAGTACATGAACTTTTTTGACTAAATGAAAAGCTAAGGATCTATAAGCCTAATTATCATAAACAAACCTAGCAATTTCATAAGGCAAAGTAAAATCCCATTATTATAAACATTAGTAATAAACATGAGTCTAATATTAGTCTCACTCCATAACTACTACATGAAACCTTCATTTATCCTAAAATGGTTAACAAATCTTTGCTACAAGCATAACTTTTCCTCTAAAAGTGAAATCAACATAACTCCTCCTATAAAAGTGAACTCAAGCAGCCAACCTATATGGGTACAAAATCTCTAATAAAGACCTCGAATTCATAAATAACCAAAAAATTAATAAGAAATCATATTCTAGAGACACGTGCAAATTTATGATTTAATGAAGTCTATTTACTTATCACAAAAATCAAAATTTCCACAAAATGAAGTTCATTTTCCAATGGAAATGTCCTCAAGACAATCCAAATCTAAACCAAACAAGAGATTAAAATAAATCAATTAATCAATTGATAGTTATGTAAATGAATTACAAGATAGAAAGAAATATATAATGATTTACTCGCCAAACTTTTTCCTCATTCTCGATGAACTCTTCAACATTAGTTGGCACGCATTTAAAAGTACTTCTAAAGTAACGGTAGTCACGAATAAACAAAACATCCTGCCATCAAAGATAAGATTTCATACTTTAACCTGGCACTCTTCCACCACATCAAAATGTCGAATTAATGACATCTTCACTTTTAACTTCAAGTTACTAATCAAGCTCAAATTTGTTTTCCTCCAACAATCTTTTCTTCTGTGAAAGAAAGCTTTTTTAAAAGCTTGGATTTCACACTCATCATCATCAGTATCAGCTTGCGAACACTACTACCGTGGCTCACACTTTAACACCAAATTTTGTTTATAAGAAGAACCAATAAAAAATTGCTCATAAAGTTATACAAACGCCTAAGACAACCTTCACTTTATCATGCATCCCATTAATTTTTGCTTCATGATCATAAATTTGTTCAAAAACAAAACTTCACAAAATTCAACTTCTTTTGTAGGATCCAATACAATGACAATCAACGCATCGTATTTGCTTTATCTAGACTCCCATAATACTTGTCAAACTTTTCTTTCATTTTTATACTCATAGCTTGAAGCTTTGGGTCTAAAGAATTTGCTGCATTATTCAAATATTTATATAACATAGCCATCCTCTCAAAATAATTATTTAAAGTAACATATAAACTTCCCAACATCTTTTGGGTTATATCATAAAACTACTTCAAAATTTAGAAAGAATGATGGCATTTTCCAATCTTCATCTTGAAGAGAATCATTATCAATCTTTCTTGAGAAAGATAAATCATCATCTTCCATCATTTCAAAAGTTTTCTGAACTTCTTGGCGGTGTCTAACATTATGTAAGTGAAGTTCTATCTAGTGGCAACATCAAGACAAATCAACTTTTATATGCAAACATCTCACTCTTAATATAAGATTGGAATATCTTAACTCTCATGGAAGAACTCCTCACATATCTAATTATGCATCTCATTCAATTCATTTACTATCAAATTAAGTGTATGAGTAATGCACCTCGCAATTAAAGTATTGCCATTCAAAATAAAAATCATTCTCTTGAAAATTTTCTTACAAATAACCAACGGCCACATCATTTGCACTAGCATTATCCACTGTTATTGTGATACATTTTTTTTTTCATTCCCTAGTTATAAATGCATTTTTCCACAATTTTCCCACTTCCCTACCCTTATGACTATGCAACACTACAAAATTGATCATTCTTTTTATGTAACTTCAACTTTTAATCAATAAAATATCCAAAGGAGACATAAATAGTTTTAAGTTTTGAATGGAACTCACATATTAGTCGTGAGTACAATCCTAGATAAGCTCTTTCACTCATATACAATTTCATACAATCTCTAGCCACCGTGAATCGTGAAAGATGTTAAAAAAAGATATTGTAATTCAAGACGCGAAACCAGCATGCTCAACCACGGAAAACGGTTGTTTATCAATAATAATCATTCGAGCAAGTATATGCCTATAATGTTTTTGATCAAACTTCCACGTTAATACACTACTACTAGTAATAGTATTTTCCATTACTCTTACCAATTATATCTTTGTTACTTGGTGCAAACAACATTTGCTTTTTCACATGATGATACTTTTGCATTTTTCAAATACCACATAGTAGACGCTTCATGATCAACATTATACATATACTCAATCCCATGATGAATGTACTTCACCCTAACTATTTTTTGTATTTTCTCATCTATGATTTTCCAAAATTATCTCAAGCCTCTAATTGATTAGCTCATTTTTTTTATCCAAAGAAGGATGAGAGTTAGATACCTCACCTTGTTTGTTGCACTCGCGTCGTGATTCCATTTCATCAGCTCCTTGGAATGACAATTTCATGAACGAACTCATTTTATTATGTCTATCCACTTTGACATTTTTTAATCCATCGATGAAAACAAATTATACAACAATTTCGGGATTCTACTAAAAATAAATTATATAGGAGACAAATGGTTGCACTTAAAGAATACTAAGTTCTTCTAACAAATCAATCAACTTTAAATAGCACTATGCCAACTTTATGGCATGTTGCAAAAAATATGCTATGGACCTCCTTTTCAGGGATTATCTCGAGAAAGGATTAATATTTGTTCTATTCTTTTTTTAGTAAAAATGAACAATTCGGTTCGTAGGAACAAAGAGAAGCAGATCTATTCTATATCCGATAAGTACCAATACGCAATGGGGGTTGATCCCATTTTCTATGAACGAATGCATACATATTTGTTAATCATTCAAAAAACCTATTCGTAAGAATTTTTTCCCAATCTATGGATAAAATATGATAAAAGACAATATTATTAAGAAAATAAACGCATTGTTACGCTTCCACATCAAAGTGAAATATAGTACTTAATTCTTTTTTCTTTCATTTTATGCCTATTGGTGTTCCAAAAGTACCCTTTCGAAGTCCTGGAGAGGAAGATGCCTCTTGGGTTGACGTATAGTGCGACTTGTCAGATATATCGGGTCATATGGGATTTCCCCGTTCTCTCCCCCGATCGAGATATCCTCTGTTTCGCCCAAAAAAGATTTTGAATTATCAAAAAATTGGAGCGTGAAGTGAAATCAAGTGAAATTATATCCTTTTTTGTTTTGGAGGGTATTCCAATTTCTATTATCAATTAGAAAAGTCTATAGAATAATTTATGGTTGGATTGGTTGGACCAATAAAATGAAGTATTCAGACTCCGTTTAGAAAAAACCCAATTGGTAATATATTTATGATTACACTACTTTATATTATAGATCATAAAATATTTTTTATATAATAAGAGAGTAGTCTTAAACTTTTAATCAAGCGAGTAATATGATAAATACGTCGAATATTTGGCATTGGCAGAAGACATGAATTGAATTGAAAAAAGAAGTAAGTCGTAGAAAAAAGACGTAGTATTAGTGTCATTTGTCCTATATGTGCAAATAAAAATCGGGCAGATTTTTTTACTCGGAGTAGAGCATAAACCTAAAAGAATTGAAAAAAGGCCCATTCAGGAACAAGAAAATGACATCGTGATTTGGATTAGATCTCGATGAAACAATACATCAATGAGAAGTTTATTTCATAAGTTTAATGGATTTTTTGTGGAGGAAAAGGGACAAACCAAAACTCATCTTTCTTGAAAAATGGAAGAAAAAAGTCGCTTCATTAAGAAATTCAAAAATTAGATTAGAAAAGGGCCCTACTATGAAAAAAAAAAAGAAAGAGGTCTGGAATCTCACATTGATTCTTTTTTTCGCAATTTTTTGTTGAACCGTATGCATCAAAAGATGCATGTACGGCTCTTAAGGGATATAAATTTTATCCTAATCAACCGACTTTATCGAGAAAGATTACTTTTTTTAGGCCAAGAGGTTGATAGCGAGATTTCGAATCAACTTATTGGTCTTATGGTATATCTCAGTATAGAGAATGATAACAAGGATCTGTATTTGTTTATAAACTCTCCTGGCGGATGGGTAATCCCCGGAGTAGCTATTTATGATACTATGCAATTTGTGCAACCCGATGTGCATACAATATGCATGGGATTAGCCGCTTCAATGGGATCTTTTGTCCTGGTCGGCGGAGAGATTACCAAACGTCTAGCATTCCCTCACGCTTGGCGCCAATGAGTTTTTTAAGAACAAAAAAAAGACTATGCCTTCGCCATATGAAATAGGAATATTAAGTAATAATAGCATGGCACTTCGAATTCGATATGAGAAATTCTTTTTCAAAACATTAGATTATATATCGAAAGAGTAGTATGAAATTAGTATAAAATAAAGGGTATTCTCGATTTTACCTTATTTATCGGTGACCATTACCATTTCAGCGTCACAAACTTTTTGTTTTCACAACAGAAAACTTTTAACAATATTTATGTTATTGTTAGGAAGAGTACGAAAAAAAAAAAGAAACTTTGGGATTGCTGAATCAAAGACGAGATAAAAAAAAATAGCAGTAAGTTTAAGCAAATCGCCACTTTGATATTTTCTCTTCTTACTTATTACCGGGTTTAATAATATTCTATTCATCTATTAAATAGAGAAGTAATTCATAATCATCCGGTTAGGATCGATCTAAACCAGCCCATTTATTATGTATACGATTCAACATGCCAACTATTAAACAACTTATTAGAAACACAAGACAAAATCCCCCGCTCTTGGGGGATGTCCTCAGCGTCGAGGAACATGTACTAGGGTGTATGTGCGACTCGTTCAGATCACCATTGGTAGAAAAAAAAGGGAAAGAAATTTTCCAGTATCAATGATCAGTACTAGTGAATAGTATAAAATGGAAGGAAGAAGGTCGTTCACTATCTATATATCGAAAACTAAAAAAAAAAGATCTATTCAATTCTTCTATTGTATATGAAATTTATGGTTTCCGATGAGAAAAAATTCCTCATTGGTAACAAATAGTTATTCATTAAGCGGGGAAATCCTATTTTCAAAGCCGAAATCTTATGCCTATACTCTTGCAAAAACGGACTAAGAGGGTCAGCTACCCCATCCAATTTTCATAATTAAATACCGTTACTGTATAGGTAGATCTCGTTGTGAAAGACCTATTACTAGATAATTCATAGGTAGAGCCGAAGAATGTAAACTGTACAACTTGCTAATACCATTGATTAAATGAAGTAAGGGACTCCGGTATATATAGAGGACCTCACCGTTTAAGACATAACCATAGAAACGATGGAATCCACTATTTCGTTATTCATTTCTATTTATTACTTTTTTCTGTTTTTTGATACCTAGTATCAATACTCGTTTCGAGGTGAAATGACTATAAAAAAAGAAAAGACAAATCGTGGTCGGGAAGGTTATAGTAGCAAAAGCCATTGGAATTTTTATTTTATACATTGGAAGAATCCGTTTTGTTATTAATAAACTAGGAAAAGGGAAAAGAATAACTGAAAGAAAGGAAATCAATTAGTTATTCATGAAAGTTTCATTTATTCAATGACTAGAATTAGACGAGGATATATAGCTCGGAGACGTAGAACAAAAATTCGTTTATTTGCATCAAGCTTTCGGGGGGCTCGTTCAAGACTTACTCGAACAATTATTCAACAGAAAATAAGATCTTTGGTTTCGTCTCATCGAGATAGAGATAGGAAAAAGATAGATTTTCGTCGTTTGTGGATCACTCGGATAAATGCAGTAATTCGCGGGAATAGAGTATCCTATAGTTATAGTAGATTAATACACAATCTGTACAAGAGACAGTTGCTTCTTAATCGTAAAATACTTGCACAAATAGCTATATTAAATAGGAATTGTCTTTATATGATTTCTAATGAGATCAGATCATAAAATAAAAAAGGAAATTGTAAGGAATTTGTCAGAACATTTTAAATGGAGTTCGCTGGAGAATGAACTCCGGGAAGGTAGAGTAGAAATTAGTATGATAAAGAGAATATGATAAAGTCGTTCAAAATTAAATGAGCGAATATGTCCAATATCCAATAAAAAAAGATTTCTTCTTCTTCCCCAATTTTTTTCTTATGATTTTTCGAACAAAATATCAATCTGTGTTTGAGTTCGGATTTTTATTTGGGTTCAATTGAGGAGTAAAGTAAGTCTACTGAGGAGTAAAGTAAGTCTACTTTTTTTTATTTATTTATGGTTCTAAGACCAGTAGCTCCGGCGGTCGACTCGCTTCTTTCAAATTGTTTCTCATTATTAAGAAAAGGTAACAAAGATAAAATACGAGCTTGTTTTATAGCAATAGTAATTAATCGTTGTTGTTTTAAGGTTAATCTATTTACCCGTCTAGATAATATTTTTCCTTGTTCACTAATAAATCGACTAATTAAACTCATGTTTCTATAATCAATTCGATCCCCCGATTGGATCGGGGGCAAACGCCTACGAAAAGATCGCTTGGATTTAAGAAAGAGTCGCTTGGATTTTTCCATGGTTTGTTTATTCCTTATCCTCAAAATCCTATTTCAATTTGATCCAAAAAGATTTCAAATTCAAAATATAGGATTTGATTTGGCTTTTTTTTTAGTTAGTTATATTATGTTAACTAAAATGAAAATATATAGAATAATATGGTATATATAGAATATGTCCTTTTCGTGTTACTTGTAAGAGTGACACACAGGCACTTGATTCGAGTTATTTCTTTATCTCCCCGTGAATCGTATGTTTGTAACAATAGGGACAGAATTTTCTCAATTCCAATCGACTAGGCGTATTGTGTCGATTCTTTTGAGTAATATATCTGGAAACACCCCTTGATTCCTTATTAAGACCGTTTCTAACACAGTTGGTACATTCTAAAATAACCGTTACTCGGACATCTTTACCCTTGGCCATGAACCTCCTTTGCGTTTTTGATTCAACCAATTCTTCTACTTTCTGCGAAAAAAGAAATAAAAAAATCAGAAGTAAAACAACAAACTAATATTTAGGTATATTTTGAATCGAATTCGATTCAATGTACAGTATTTTATTAAAAGATCTTGTATGATCTTCTTGCCCTAGACACATTTCTGTTCTCACAATATTATTTCTAAATGGAATTGGAGAAAACCCGAATTTCGCCGAGGTTGAATCTACCTTTTTTATTTCTCTTTCCTCCTTTCTTGATTATACTTCTACTTAATATATTGTATCGAATTCTATTTTTTCTAAAAAAAAGGGGGAGGGATTAGTCACAAATCTTTTGATTCTATCTCTAATCTTCTTCACCCCTTCCCATGTCAATAACTAGAATGAAAAAAAAGGGAATGTCAACGCATCCGGAAATAAACGATTGATCTCTATCAAAAGACCTGCTAAAGCCCCAAACCATAGAGTACTTAGTACCGGTGCCACGGAAAGATATGTTTTTAGATCTCGCATTTTAAATCCTCCTTCTTTATTCTTTTTATTTATTGTATTATTTATTGTAATGCCTAATGTTAATACATATATGATCCGATATAATATATATGTAAGTAGTTAAGGACCGCTTGTATTTGTACACGGAATTCCTAATTCCAATTGAAATCTACAATGATCCGGTAGATAAGATTTTTCTTTTCTTAAAACCGAAAAAGACGTCCCTTCCGACTGAGCATTCCCAAAAAATATTCCCTTTTTTAGTTATTTTTTACGATGGGTTTCATATTCATGTGTATATAAGCCTTCTACTATTATTATATGTTACATGAGAATAAAAAAAGAAATGGCAAGATAACTTGGATATATCAATGGAGAAAATAAGGATTTTGAAAACAAGACAGGGATTCTATAAAATGAAACTGTAGACCAATTGAAAGGGATGTAGCGCAGCTTGGTAGCGCGTTTGTTTTGGGTACAAAATGTCACGGGTTCAAATCCTGTCATCCCTACCTATTACTTCTCGTCTGAGCAGTAACGAGGGATTTATTGAAATCGATTAAAATCAGGCATACATAATCTTTTTTTATTATATCATATTCTATATGATAGTCTTATGCATACAAGATGTATTCGGGTTATAAAAAAGATCCTCTTCTTTTTTTTTTTAGTTTTAGCTAGTGTGATAATGATAAGAAGATAAGAAAGCGCTCTTAGTTCAGTTCGGTAGAACGTGGGTCTCCAAAACCCGATGTCGTAGGTTCAAATCCTACAGAGCGTGATTCAATTCTTGGTTAGGTTAGTCCCAAAATTACAATTAAATAATTGACCAGTAATCTTAAATTGACCTCCTTTGGATTAAAGAAAAGAGGAGGTCAATTAAAAAAAAAAAGATGTTAATTAATTTAATCAAAGATCCAACTGATCACCACGTCTGTATTGTAAATATGCAGTTACAAATAATCCAGCTAAAGTAATAGGAATTAGACCTAAGACAATTCCAAATAGAAAAACTTCAATCATTTCAATTTTTTTGAAAGGGAAAAAGGAGAGGTAATATCTATCCCTATATAGTAATCCGCATTGCCCATGAATCTCAATGACCACTAATTGGAAATTGACTCTCTAAGGAACTATAGAGTCTATCAATACCACAGAAGGATTTCTTTTTATGCGTTGTGTTCATTCAATTAATTTCAAATAAGTCGTATCTTGGTCAGACCAATAAAGAGAGCTGAGGTTATAGTTAAAGCTGCTAGTAGAAAACCGAAATAACTAGTTATAGTAAGCATGAAGATGAAGGAGCTAAATGAAATGTGTTCTTTTTATACATATGTTTAGAAAGCACTTCCCTAAGTTTCAATATACGAAGATAAGCAAAAATACCAATTCAAATGAAAGAATAAGTTCAATTGATAGTTGTTAATTCATCAATCATTATAGACGGGATTAACAAAAACATAGAGTAAGGGAGGTAGAAAAAGAGATCAATTAATCATTTGTAATGTCTACCTATCCCTTAATTTCGAATCAAGTGATTCATTAGATAATTCTTGAGTCGACTAATATTAAAATAAAAAAATAGTAAGAAATTCGAATCCATATAGAACAAAATTTGAAAATCATTTATCTTTTCTTTTGATCTTTTTTTTTAATCGTATCGAATCTATTTTTCGATTTTAGAATAAAGAGTGACCTTATAACAATAACACCTTTTTTTCTTGTGATTTGAGATATTATGTGAATGAATCTACTCCTGAATTTAATGAGTAAAAATGAAAATAAATAAAGTAAAAATAACAAAGGTATCGTACAACTGATCAAATCACTCACGAAAATCAAATCTTTCTTTTTGTCCAACTCGATTCTAAGACTAGTAATTCCTATAATTTTTTCTTTCTTTTCTAGGTTCTACATTTTTTTTCCATATTTATTAGAAATAGAAATTGTCTTTTCATATCATAAATTCCCATCCTCGCAGCTAGTTCCAGAAAGAACCTTTCGATCTAATACAAGAAAACAATGTGTGCATCACGAATACTGATTATTTCAATTCTATTTTTTTTGTTGTTCTCTTTTTTTTTTCAATACTATCTACCCCTTTTACTTGTTACTCTACGAGGAAACAATTCCTCTTAAAATGTAAAATGAAAAAAAAAAAGATTCCAACAAAAAACTTTTCTACAGTTTAAGCTTATATCTTTGAAAAGGAGATTTTTCAATTTCGCATCGAATTGAATTGTGGAAAAAATGGAGAGAAAGAAACCTTATAGAAATTGGAGAAATTCGATATTGAATAATACATGCATGATTCTACATCGACAAGCAACCAGAAAAGAATAAAGAAATTATCGAGTACTTCATTTTCATACTGATTAAAATTGCGTTGCTGTGTCAGAATAAGGATAGCTATACTGATTCGGTATATTCGAAAAACACCCTTGGTACAATATTGACGATCTAACAAGGATGGAACTTCAGTGAATTTCCATTTACTGATATCATCTTTTATGGAATCGATCCCCCTTTAACTGTACAAGAATATGTGGAGCTCAGCATGTCTGGAAGCACAGGAGAACGTTCTTTTGCTGATATTATTACCAGTATTCGATACTGGGTTATTCATAGTATTACTATACCTTCCCTATTCATTGCGGGTTGGTTATTCGTCAGCACGGGTTTAGCTTATGATGTGTTTGGAAGCCCTCGTCCAAACGAATATTTTACAGAGAGCCGACAAGGAATTCCATTAATAACTGGCCGTTTTGACCCTTTGGAACAACTCGATGAATTTAGTAGATCTTTTTAGGAGGACCCAATGACCATAGATCGAACCTATCCAATTTTTACAGTGCGATGGTTAGCTGTTCATGGACTAGCTGTACCTACCGTTTCTTTTTTAGGGTCAATATCAGCAATGCAGTTCATCCAACGATAAACCTAATAAAAATTATAGAGCTACGACACAATCAAATCCGAACGAACAAAATGTTGAATTGAATCGTACCAGTCTCTACTGGGGGTTATTACTCATTTTTGTACTTGCTGTTTTATTTTCCAATTATTTCTTCAATTAAGAGAAGAAAAAAGAATAGTATAATACTAAATCATAATAAGAATTATCTTAACCCATTCGGAAGGATCACATCTCATAATTATCTATGGCTGTTTATGTCTTTAGCATGACAACTTTGATGAAAGAAATGGTGGAGGGAAGCGGGATAAATGGCCGATACTACTGGAAGGATTCCTCTTTGGATAATAGGTACTGTAACTGGTATTCTTGTGATTGGTTTAATAGGTATTTTCTTTTATGGTTCATACTCCGGGTTGGGTTCATCTCTGTAATAATCTAATAATAAGATGAACTAAGTTGGAGACATGAAAGCTTAAGAAGGCAAGGGGATCCTTCTTAAGCTTTCATAATATTTTATTAGTCTAAATAAAAAATAAATAACTTTTCCCGATTTTGAAAAAAAAAACTTCATTTCATTTTTTTTTTCTGATAATGTTTTTGAAAATTTCATTAATTGATTTAGAACATCTCTTATTCGCTGATAGTATCTTATCTATCTTTCAAAGTTCGAAGAAAGAAGGAATCGCTCGATTTGATTTTCCTGAATGACACAATTACAATATATATTTCTATCAATCAGATATTATCCAAAGCAAATCCTTTTCGAATAGATCCTTACTCTACTCTATTTATTATCTCATCAAAGTTGAATTTTTTTCTAAGTTCATTAGAATAAGTTCTATTTTATCAAAAGATTTCCCTCTATTTTTTGTTTGTTCACTACTTTATATATGTATTTTATATATGTATGCGTAATAAATATAAAGTAGGGGTTCTGATAAACCTGGAAAAAATATAAACTAAAGATAGTAATCTTTTACTAACGGGATCAAAAACCGGTTTTCTTTGACACAAGAAAGGAATTTTCTGCATTCCTTTCTTGTGTCAAAGAAAAGACTAAGAAGAAGAAGGCGAATAATCCTTTGTTTTCTATTCTCCACTTACTTATTTTATGTTTAGTATCCAGTGAAATTTTCGATTTGATTTATTCTATTAGAATAGAAAACGATTGATCCATTCTATGACATTTCAATCTCACAAGAGTGACCTAGTGACACCGCTCGAATTTGGCTTAAAAAAAAGAAGGGATAAAGTAAAATAATCTTTTTCACACTATACATACTATGACTAGTAATGCGGTACAAATAATTCCCGATATCGACATCTGGAATAGAAACAAGCAAAAAGCTTTTCATAATTTTTAATCATACATAATATGATTGAATTGTCAAAACAAAAATTTGATTCTTTTTACGAATTTGATATTGGAAATCCGCGAATCTAGAAATTCATTTCGGACAATTGAACCTTCTCAAACTGTTTCTTCTTAAGAACCAAAAATATTTGTGCCAAAATAACAGATGCCAAGAAGAACAAAAGGCCTTGGACACGGAATGGATCTTGAAGTACTATTTCCGCATCTCCTTGACCAAATCCACCCACATTAGGATTACTCGTTAATGGCTGATCAAGTTTGATAGATTCGCCTTCGGAAACAAGAAGTTCTGGCCCTGGTGGAATAATATCAACCACTTGACGTTCATCTGACGCATCCGATATGGTTATTTCGTACCCCCTTTTTCTTTTCGTATGATTTTACTTACTACACCAGCCGCTGTAGCATTATAAACTGTATTGTTACTCTTGTTCCCATCGGGATAAATCTGACCCCTTCCTCTGTTCCCGCCTACATATATGGGATATTTTAAGAAGTGAACATCTTTATTAGTAGCGGGGTCCGGGGAAAGAATAGGAAAGGTGACTTCACTATATTTCTGACCAGAAACAGGACCTATCACAAGAATATTTTTTTTATTGGGGCGATAGCTCTGAAAAGACAGATTGCCTATCTTTTCTTTCATCTCGGGCGAAATACGATCGGGAGGCGCTAATTCAAATCCCTCAGGTAAAATAAGAACAGCCCCCACATTCAAACCTCCCCTTTTACCATTAGCAAGAACTTGTTTAACTTGCATATCATAAGGAATTCGAACAACTGCTTCAAATACAGTATCAGGAAGTACCGCTTGCGGAACCTCAATATCCACGGGCTTATTAGCTAAATGGCAATTGGCACATACAATACGTCCGGTCGCTTCTCGTGGATTTTCATAACCCTGCTGTGCAAAAATGGGATATGCATTTGAAATGGATGTCCGAGCTATGATATATATCATCAGCGATACGGAAATAGATCGAATAATCTCTTTTTTTATCCAAGAAAAGGTGTTTTTAGTTTGCATGGTCCAATCATTGATCCCGAAAATTTCTACAATAAAATTAGGTAGGTCGCTTGTATAGTTCCCTATCCACAATTCTGCTATTTACTTTATTGAAATCATTTCACTGGAATATAAGGAGTAGGAGAAATCCCTGTAGGGTAGAAAGAGTAAGTACGTCTTAAAATGGAAATGCTTTGCTTATGTACCTTATGTTACAAAGTAACAAATATTCTAGTTAGATCAGTCATTCATTGAATGATAAATCACTACAAGTGATGGAGATATACGATTTAAATAACGGAAGATCCAATATTTCAAAATTGTATCCAGAATGACTGGAAAAGTAGAAACAAGACCCGATATAATTTGATCGTTGTGAGCAAATCCAAAATCTTTGTAGACATAGCCAATCATTAGTTCCCAACCATGGGGCGAATGGAATCCGATACATAAATCAGTTAATAAAAGAATAGAAAAAGCTTTTATTGGTCACTTAAGTTATATAGGAATTCTTGAACCCAAGAGTTAAGAATAGCAAGTTCTTCATTACCCAGAATAGAATAACCACTTAAAATAATGAAAGAGGTTATATTTGTCGATAAGTGCAAAATCATATGGATATGATCCTCATTGTGCATCTTGATCAATTGGATCGTTTCTTTGTGGATTCCTATACGAAGTGTTTGTAGATGTGTTTCCGGGTATTCTTTTATCATTTCGTCCAAGAGTAAGAGTTCTTCCAATTCTATGAATTTTTCTAGAATACTCTTTTCTTGAATATCAGTCAAAAAAGTTTCGGATTGCCTAGTATTCCACCAATTAGTAATCCAAAATTCAAGACTTTTATTAAATGAGAGAGAGATCCACCAGGGCAAAAATACTATAGATGTAAGATATAGAAGAGGAAGAAATGCTTTCTTTTTTACCATTTTTTCATCTTTGAATTGTTAATGAACCCACCTCATTTGTTGAATCTATGTGATCTACTATTTCTATTAACCCTAAGTTCTATTACAGGGCATCGGACCTATGAATCTATTCCCTGTTTTTTATTTGTGATTCAGTAGTTAGTCCTTGAATTTAGAAAGAATACAGAAATAGAATAAGAGCCCGTTTCAAATGAAGAAATAAGAAAAAATCTTGTTTCCAGATACCTCAATTGAATTGATCAAATTCGAAGCCCTTTTCGAGAAATGCTTGAAAGAACCAATTCAAGCAAGTAATGAATATTATTCGGATTTTAAGCCAAAAGAACTCCCTTTGTCTTTTCTATCAAAAAAGAAAATCTTTCGAAAAAAAAAAAAATGGCCAGCTACCCCACAGTTCTAGTCCAGGAAAAATGGAGAGAGATTTATTAAGAATATTGTGATCTACCGATCATAAATTCAAAACCTAATGTAATGATCAAAGATGAGTGGCAAAACAAGACAGAAAAGTTATCCTTATAAGAGATCCAAGCAATCTTTTGCCTTTGATCATTAAGAAAAACAAAAGAAAAGATAAAAAAAAAAAAAGAAAAGTCGATTGACAAAAGAAAGGAGAGAGAATTTCCAAGATATGATCTATTTGTATCTAACCTATCAATTCATATTGAAAATAAAAAGAGAAATCCTTTATTCCGAAATGTTTTGATATACGAGATGAATCTATTATTTTATTTCGATTTGTTACTTTTACTTGTTTTTTACTAAATTGAGTTGAGTGGATTTCCATACGCATAAATCCTTTTTTATGCATACAAAAAAGATTTCGTTTTATGGATGTTCCATATACGTATACTTTGGCTCGAATGAACGTTCTGAAAAAATTTTATTAAGCTATGCTATGCTGAAGAAAGAACAGAGAATTCTTGAATTTTGTCCCTGCCGCTGGGAAAGAATTTCTTCTTCAGTTCAAGTTCATTTCAAAATACTTCAATCGGTACGCGCAAGAAATAGGCCAATTCGGCGGCTTTTTGCTCAATTTCACGCGGAGTCAAATTCTCATCAGTACGCGTCAAGGGAACGGCCCCCTGTCCTTTGATTTCCATATAAAGGACACGACGAGCATAAATACCCTCTTTAACTTCGATTCGGATGGACTGAATATCTTTCATACGAAATCGTAGAAAGATGCGACGATTTTTTCCAGGAAATCCCCAACGAAAAATACACACTATTCCTTCTTTTCTATCGAATCGATCATAGCCACTACCTACATTCCACGAGATTGTGCACCACAAATAGGAACTAATAAAGAGACCTGCGATACCGTAGAAAGACATCACGATCCCTTGTGGAAAAAAAAGAATTTGTTGAGACGGAACTAAAGATATCAAATTCTTACCGAGATAACTGGAAGATCCAACTAATACGAATCCTAGTGAACCTAAAAAAAGGATAAAGGCCCAGCAGAAATTACTTATTTTTCGAGACCCCACTATAAGTTCTATCCATATATGTTCTGATCGACAACTCATACTAGATCCAGTTGCATTTTATTGGAATTGAGAAAATAGTCCAAATGAATTTGACTTTCGTTTTTTTTGTTTCCGAAGTAACTCTCATCAACTAGTGTCATTCGAATGTAAGCCTTTAGGAGTAATTCATCTAATTGGTTAGATCAAATTGGTTAGATCAAATCGGTTAGGTCTAAAATAAGAATATCCCTTTTATATGATCTCCTATAGATATCCACATATAGATACATTGACTTTCCATTTCCTACATCCACCTCGATTCCGATCTATTTGAAAATTGCTATAATTTATTTACCCATATATTTACGCATACATAAAAGCTATGTTCGGAAGAAACTGCCATATTCTACTAAATAGATATCTGTGTTATCTATATCTAAGTCTTGAAAAAAATAGATAAGATTTGCACCTATCGAATCTAAAAAATCTTGTTTTTTTGAACATGAAGAGATAAAGAAGCCATTGCAATTGCCGGAAATACTAGGCCCACTAAAGGCACAAAGAAGGAGGGTAAGTTGTTAAAAATTATCATAGAATGGGTACCTCGATTTAATATTTGTACCTGTTATTGTTAGAAAGATATCTTAGAATAATTATAATTCGTATATAATTATATTGAGTATATCGAAGTGACTATATATATTAAATAATAAGTGTAAGGAATGGATAATTAAATAAATGAGACTTATTCTTCTTTATCTTTCTACATGAAATAGAGAAATATACGTATGATAATCTATTCTATTCTTGTCTTCAAATTCGAATTGAATTCGAATTTTTATTTTATTGAAAAAATAAAGAGTTTCTTACAAATTCACGAAGGATTTGTTAGAATTCAATCCAACAACAGGATTCTTAGTAAAAATAGAGATTCTCGGAAGATATAGTAGAAAGAAAAGATACTCTATATCTATCTTTTCTAGATTTGAATTATATATACTATACATACAAAGCAAGAAGGAAAGATGACCTTCGGTTTATTTTATTTGCCTTGCCCAATTTGAATTTTGAAGAAGGAACCCTTTTTTTTATCTTGTTGCTAGAGGTTTCCTAATTAATAATCAGGAATATCGGTAGAAAAAAAAAAATTATCCGCACGATTCTTTCTACAATTTACAATTAAATATTATGTCACCAAAGAAAAAAGAAAGTCTTCTTTAGAATTTTTACTTTGATTCCGATAAACTACCTAATTGTTCGCTACAAATACAAAAATGTAACTAAATAAAATCAAAATAATTTGACTTAAGGCTCCACTTAACTTAATAAGTGAATTTTAATTCAAAGGAAAAAAAGCGTGAAGCTTAAATAACTCACTCAGAACACCCTTTAAAGGATTACGTGGTACGATTGGATCGAATAAGCCCTTATGGAATAAATATTCAGCCGCTTGTGAACCTTCAGGTACTATCTTATTCAATGTTTGTTCAATTACTCTTTTACCTGCGAATGCAATGTAAGCATTAGGTTCGGCAATAATAATATCCCCCAACATCCCAAAACTAGCCGTTACCCCACCAGTAGTAGGAGATGTAAGGATTGATACATAGAATAACTTTTTATGGGATTGATAATCATATAAAGCAGCAGATATTTTAGCCATTTGCATCAAGCTCAAGCTTCCTTCTTGCATACGTGCTCCTCCGGAAGCACACACTAGAATCAGAGGTAAAAATTGATTGGTAGCATACTCGATCAAACGGGTGATTTTCTCGCCTACTACGGATCCCATACTACCCCCCATAAACTGAAAATCCATAACTCCAATTGCTATGGGAATACCGTTTAGTCGACCTGTGCCTGTTTGAACAGCATCGGTTAATCCTGTCTTTCTTTGATAAGAATCAATACGATCTTTATAAGGTTCCTCCTCCGAATGAAATTCAATAGGATCCAGAGAAACCATGTCTTCATCCATAGGATCCCAAGTACCTGGATCAATCGAAAGTTCGATTCGATCTGAACTACTCATTTTCAAATGATATCCACATTGGTCACAAATATTCATTTTGGACTTCAAAAGTTTCTTATAATTTAATCCATAACAATTTTCGCATTGAACCCACAAATGCCTATATTTTTGAGTCAAATCGAAATCAGTAGAATTTTCTCTTCGAGTGAAATCAATACCATTCCTGCTAGTTCTTATACTGGAGCTCCCCTTTCATTACTATTTCTACTTTCACCATAAATGTAACTAGAAATGTAACTGTCACTGGAATTGTCACTACTACTTAAAATGGAACTCTCAATACAGATTTGAGAACCAAGATAAGAGTTAATGCAACTAGTAATGTGATTATTCCAACTGTATTTAGTATCATACATGGAACGATCACAGGGCGGATCATCATTCTTAGATCCATTCTTCAGATAAGCATAAGTCCGATAACTAAAAAAAGAACTTTCTCGTTCACTCAGTAAAGAAGGATCATTGTCAATCTCAAAAATTTGATTAGTAATATCAAAATATATGGAATAAATATTCCTATTACTATCTCTAACTAAAAAGGTGTCATCAGAGATAAAATTACGAACGTCCCTGACGCCCACTAAATGAGTAGCATTACTGTAACTAGAACTTTCACTCCAACTAGGAATCTTTTTATCCGTATCGTTTCTAACCGGATCTTCACTTACACTGGTTTTTTCAATAGGATTACCAAACCTATCAATTGATTTACTTAGCCCACACCTGTATTCTAATTTTCCTTTATACAACATCGAATTGAACCACCATTTTTCCATAGAACTTTCTTACCCCTATTTACGTGAAAATACAATAGATGAATAGTCATTCGATGAAAAATCATTTGAATATTTCATTTTCTATCGGAATAAGCATAGAGATCCAATCACTAGATCATTAACTAATAAAATAATCATTAACTAATAAAATAAGGAATGAGTATTGAAAAAAAGTATTTTCTTTTGTTTTGTGAGAACCCGGAGTATTACTTCACTATAACTATAGTTATATATGATGGAACTCTTTTTTATTATAGAATATTCTAAATTCTTTTTTTTTTTTTTTTTGAAATTGAAATAGCGATTTCCTTCCTTCATCTTGTGTCAAATTCGCCTCGAAAAAAAAAATATTTGTTCTCTTTTATCAATAACTTTTTTCGTAAAATCTCGTCTATTCCAACACGGAACGAAAAGGACAATATACAGGATGGGTAGAAGGGGTTGTGATACTTGACTCCATTCATGATCCGAAACTAAGGGATTTAAAGAATACACCAATCCTAAAGATCCATAAGATTAATTGTGGATCCAACACAACAAACAAGAGCAAACAATAGAAGCATTTGAATTGTTTATTTGGTTATGTTTTTTTTATCTTGTATATCTAGATAAATATATCTAGATATGAGATAGATAGAATAAATAGAATCTTTGTATTCGGCTCAATCCTTTTAGTAAAAGATTGGGCCGAGTTTAGTTGCAATTCAATTAAGAGAACGAACGGTAATTATTGGATTACAAAGTATCCATTGCTTCGAATTCAAATTTGATCTCTTTCCATACTTCACAAGCAGCAGCTAGTTCAGGAC